>RXPK01000208.1:799560-1399560 GCA_004143645.1 Protaetia brevitarsis
ATAAACAGTGCTTTAATATGATCATACCAAAAGCTCTAGATGAGACTGTATATTATAAAATTATCATGCTTAAAGTTCCGTAAAGCTTTATTTTTTAGAGAAATTGTTGTATATAGTGTGAGCGCCGTGCGTCATTAGAGATTTTGACAGTGTTTCCAAGGAGTATTAAATTAAAAAAAGTTGTTGATATGTCTGTTTTCAAAAAGTCAAGTTGTTGTTGTCATTTTTCCGATAAATTAAATAAAGATAATCGGCCTACAGATTTTCAGAAGTGGGATATTAAAGTGATCCACGAACACAAGTAAAATAGTTTGTTACAATACACAGAATACTGGTTGCTGGACCCGATATAGATAATCCGTGGTTGTGAGGGTTTTTTGTATCGGACAACAGTGTTTGTGTAGCTTGTCATTGGGAACATTTCCTGCGTTAACGTAGAAATGAGTCGAAGAGGTGAGAAGCTTTTGCAAAACGCACGTGAGACAGAGCTGAGGAGAAGAGAGACTTGGCTGTAGCAGAATCAGCAGCAGCGATGGACTTACAAGAATTTGAAGCAATTGGATGCCCTTACAAAACAGGTTGAGGAAAAAAACAATGAAATTGCTAATTTAAAAGAAAGTTTGGCCGGCAAAACTGTAAGTACTTCTACATCTATTCCCTTCAGCGAAATCGGAGCTCAAATTCCTGTATTTACTGGCGAATCCGGTCAGATAGACATTGAAGACTGGGTAAAGTGTGTAGATGGTCTAAGTGAAATTTACAACGTACCCGACCGTGTAATCAAAATATTGGCGAGTAACAAACTAAGCGGTAACGCGAGGAAATTTTATGATTCTAGTGAATTAACAACTTGCTCATGGGATGAACTTAAACTTTCTTTGTTTAGTATGTTTGAAGTCAAAGAGGACATTGCAACTTTAGTGGACCGTGTACGCGCGCGAAGATGGTTAAGTACAGAGCGGTTTGAAGACTATTTCATGAGAAAATGTCGGTTAGCAAGAAAGGCAACCATGGACCGAAGCTGAAACGATATCGCATGTTATTCGCGGTATAGACAATTTTACATTACGAACGCAACTTGTAATGGCTAGGCATACTACATTAAAAGACTTATTCGCGACAATGAAACTTTTACAATCTGAGGTTGGTATACGTGCGCCGCGAAAGATTGAACATACAAACCGTAATGTGTTACCCAGTGCGGGAAATTCAAAGGATGCGCGAGATAGACAATTTTCGAAAACAACCACGACGCGACCAACTGATGTTAAAGACATTTTATGCTACAATTGTCGTAAACCTGGTCACATATCGCGTAAGTGCCCTGAATCTCGTACAAGGGACGAAGAAAACCAACGTCATTCAGTGAATACGATAACTAGTAAGAACTTAACTAAATATCACAAAATGTTGCTAGTTGGTACTGAAGCGATCATCGCATTGATCGATACTGGTTCAAATGCTAACTTAATAAAAGATAGCTGTGTCAAGAAGTTGAATTTGCCCTGTGTTCCGAAAGATAGTGTTTTAGTTGGACTTAATCGACATCAAATGCGCAGTTCATTAGAAGCTAAGTTTACTCCGTTAATAGACTATATTTCGTATGAACTTACAATGATTGTAGTGCCGGATAATGCGATTGACATTGACGTTATAATTGGACGACAGTTTCTAGATACGGTTATTTGGAATGTCACTGCTGACAGTATTATTTTTGAAAAAATACCTACGAATGTAGTAGTGCAAACTTCGTCTTCTGAATTTGATTCAGAACTACTACAAATTTCGGTCGATTCTAGTGCAGCGAGTGTTGCCATTAACAATGCCTTACCAGGTGAAGTAAAAGCTTATATTGAAAGACTTGTTAACCTACTCAGTGAGCCAAAAGAAACGTCCAATCCGTTGCACGTGAAACCAAGACTAGTTGTCAATTGAGCTGGATACAATGAAGCCTATTGCTGCGAAGCCTAGACGTTTAGCATACCATGAAAAAGAAATTGTTAATAGAATTGTTGGAGAATGGTTAGATGAAGGTGTCGTGCGACCGAGCAATTCCGAATACGCCAGTCCAGTAGTTCTAGTACGAAAAAAGAACAATGAATACCGTCTTTGTGTTGATTATAGAGAAATAAATAAGCACACTATCGAAGATAATTTCCCATTGCCTGTGATTGAAGAGTTGATAGACAACTTGAGTAGTTCAAATTATTTCTCATTACTAGATTTGAAAAATGGGTATCATCATGTGGATGTGGATGAAGCTTCTATAAGATATACAGCATTTGTAACATCGTCTGACAATATGAGTTTTTGAAAATGCCATTCGGATTAACTGGTGCGCCTTCAGCATTTGCAAGATTTGTGTCGAACATTTTTGAAGATTTGGTTCAAGATGAAAATTTTGAAATTTATATGGACGATTTATTGATTCATACGAAAACAATTGAAGATCACATCGTAATGTTGGAAAAAGGTTCTGGCTAGGATTAGAGAATTCAATTTGAAATTAAGGTTAGATAAATGTGAATTTGGGATGAACGAGATAAACTATTTAGGATACCACATTAGCGCTGGAGAAGTTCGACCCGGAATGGTGAAAATGAAAACAATAGAAAATTTTCCTGAGCCTAAAACATGTCGCGAGATACAACGATTTCTAGGTCTTACAGGATATTTCCGAAAATTTATTAAAGGGTACGCCCGGATTGCAAAACCATTATCTGATTTGTTACGAGATGGTAATCAGTTTGTATTTGGTGCAGAGCAGAAACGCGCTTTTGATGAATTGAAGTGGTACTTGCAAAATGAACCTGTATTGAAACTATACGATAGAAACAAGGAAACTGAACTGCACACCGATGCTTGTTCTAAGGGCCTAGGCGCATGTTTGCTTCAAAGGCATGCTGGAAAGTTACATCCTGTATATTACGCAAGCTGGAAGACTTCGGAAGTTGAAGAAAAGCTGCACAGTTTTGAGTTAGAAGCATTAGCTGTTATTAAAGCTCTCGATAAGTTTCGTGTTTATTTGCTGGGGAAAAGATTTAAAATTGTTACTGATTGCAATGCACTCAAACAAACATTGCAAAAGAAGGAAGTGAACCGGAAAATTTTAGGTTGGAGTTTGAAAATGCACGAATACGATTATGAAATGGAGCATAGGATAGGGGAAATGATGCAACATGTAGATGCACTAAGCAGGTCTTTCGAAGTGAATATCATCGAGGAAGGTATTGAAGATGAGATTTCGAGAATGCAGTTGAACAGATGAAGAACTGAAAGGCATTAAGGTGAAGATAGAAAATGGCGAGAAAGTTAATGATTATGTTTTGGTTAATGGAATCGTCATGAAAGAGCATCAAGGGGCAAGATTATTTGTGGTACCTAGAATAATGAAAAGAGAAGTTGTTGTAAAAACACATGTACAGATTGCTCATTTAGGAACTGACAAAACATTAGCCGAGATTAGGCGTAAATTCTACTTTAAGAATATGCGCAAGTATGTTAAAAAATGCATTAGTAACTGCATTAAGTGCCTGGAATACAACTATAAGGCAAATACGAATAACACTCTATTACATTCCATAGAAAAGGGAAATAGACCATGGGATACGTTACATGTGGACCATTTAGGCCCATTAGAAAGGACATCAAAAGGACATAAACACATATTCTGTGTTATTGATGGATTTTCCAAATTCTTATTTTTGGAACCGACCAAGACCACTAGTTCATCGGAATGTCTAAAAGCTTTAGAAAAACTGTTTAATATATTTGGGAATCCAAAGCGAATCATTTCAGATCGTGGGACTGCTTTTTCTAGTGAAGAATTTAAGAACTTCTGTGAAGAAAGACACATTAAATTGGTCCATATTGCCGTTCAAACGCCGAGATCTAATGGACAAATCGAGCGCTATAATAAAACTATTATGCCAGCGTTACTAAAGATGATAGAATAACCAAAACTTTGGAATTTTGCGCTGCCTAAGGTTCAATTAGCATTGAACGCAACAATTCAGAAGTCGACAAAATACAGTCCAGCTGAAATCATGTTTGGATTTAAATTGAATATCACCCCGTTCCTAAATTAGAAGAGATTACTCGAAGAGCAATTGAAACTCGAGATTATAGGAAAGACCGAGAGAATATTCGGAACAGAGTTACTGAAAACATTACGAAGAAATCAAGACATTGCCAAGATTAGATACGACAAGAAACGAAGACCTCATCACAAATATTCTCAGGGTGATTATATATCCATACGTAAAACCGGACCTAGTGACTGTAATCCGAAAATGGACAAGAAGTTTGTTGGTCCATATCAAATTGCCAAGGTGTTGGACAATGATCGTTATTTGGTTACCGATATTCCAGGTTTCCAGTTGAAACAGAAACTTATAGAAGTGTTTTACCACCTGAAAGGATCAAGCCGTGGGTTCATTATACAGATTTGGAGAAGACATGTCTGAAGAAGATGTCCAAACTGTGATGATATTAGCGAGTGTGACGAGATAAGAAACGGACCTTGTGCTTGAAACGGAAGCATTGAGACAATGCTCTGTCAGGAGAGGCCGAGCTGTGAGCGCCGTGCGTCATTAGAGTTTTGACAGTGTTTCCAAGGAGTATTAAATTTCAAAAAGTTGTTGATATGTCTGTTTTCAAAAAGTCAAGTTGTTGTTGTCATTTTTCCGATAAATTAAATAAAGATAATCGGCCTACAATAGTATATTTATTTACTTTATGAGAAGCTAAGCAAAGAATTCGCATTTTCTGTAGTGGATACAATCTACAATTGACCTTGACACATCAAAAGGAAATATGGTAAATGTACATAGTGTTCTGAAGTAAAATAGTCAAACATGGAGTGGAGATTTAGAGCTGTTCACCAATATCGTAATGACTTGTTTTGCACTAAATGCGTTTCGGATATGAAGAAGAGAAAAGGATAGAGACATTTAATTGCGGTCACACTTTGTTGTTATAACCAAATATTTTGAACGTTCAGCGCTCTCTACTTAATTGTTGAGAACCACTTAGTTGAATCGCTGTAACACATATTTTTGGTCAAAAAATAGCGTAGATACTTATGTATTGTACAGAAATTGACGCATAGATGGCGCTTCTCATATTTCATTCCAGTAACAGAACATATTCAGTACAAGTCGCGTGACAATTCGTTGTCATAAGTAAAGTGTCATAAGTACGTCCTAATTAACTCAATTCAAAATTATAATTTACTTACTGCATTGAAGCATTTCCCCACTTCCCATTTCGGCTAATTGTAAGTTACTAGCCTTCTTCCAGCGAGCAAAAAAATAATTAAATGTAATAGTCAACTTAAATCAAGAAATTTGATTAAAATTATCAATTTCTAAGATTAAAAGTTGAAATGGAACTATTAGTACGATGCCAAAGGTCACTATCTCCTATCACTGTACTTCTAAAACAGGATTTTTACATTGAAAGCGTAATCTTGTCCGTTAGCGGTAATCACATTTTTCCGTCTAGAGAGCAGTTGCACCTTTTGTTCTCAAATTATCATAAAAAGATGAAGACAAACAGTACTCTTTCCTTTTATAAATATCTGGAAATATATTGGCAAAAGGTAATTACGCAATTTCCAATCATTTTTTTTTCGGAAGTGAAATAGCGCGCGGCTTATAAAATAATACCATTTGGGAAATGCAGTTACAATTTTGTAATTCATAAATGGTTCCACTTTCCCCATATATCTGATTACACCGGTATACTTATCTTACTTAAATTTGAATAACTAATGATTCAGCTAGAAATGCTTCAAATAATCAAAAAAAAAAAAACATGAAAAATGAAATAAGCTCTGCAAAATTCTTAAATCGCTACCAACTCCTATTTGAAACATTTTGCTAATTCACAAAGACTCCAGAATCTTTTCATGAATCCACTTAAACTTTCCGATATCAAGTTATCTTTTCTGTTTCTTTGCTATGCTATAAGTATATGTTATATCATGATTATAAAGTTTTATTGTAAGTAGATACCTATCTATTTGGTAAATCCAAATTATTATGGACTAGTTAACTTGACACATAACCATAATGTATTTGTCGGTTTTCCCAAACGTTAAATCATACTCATTTGTCTGAATGTTAGGTAACCTATAAGGGGAATTAGTATAATAAGCACTTCCTAATTGTTTGCTTATTTACTATGAAACAGACAGATACTACACAGGAACTCTGGCGCATCTTAATCAGGACAAGGGTTGAGATAATTTAAAAAGTTAAAAAAATAAAAATATTTTTTATTATTTTTTTAAGTTAAAAAAACATTTTTTTCTATTTTTTTTTTTGAAAATTTTTAGATTCTCAATTTCTTGAATTTTTCATTTTTAAAATTTTTGGATTTTTATATTTTTAAAATATTTTATATTTTTTTCAACTCTTGGCGTGAAGAAGCGTTAGGGTTTCCTAATAATTAATAATATGTTTCTCACAAAATTACAATTTCATAATATGTGGAACATATAAAATATGGTAAAAATATGTTATAGATACGTATCAAAATAAGAATAAAAAAAACATCTTGCGTGTAACGAAAAGTACTGAATCGAAACTTTAACTCGATTCGTACTGGGTTCCGAAGCATCATAAATGGTTTGGAACCAATGCAGCGTTTCGGAACATATCAAAGTACTCGTTTGTTCCGAAACCTTTACTCGATGCTACCCAACACTTATTGGAAGGGGTGATAGGAGGAAGGGTATGATGTGTTTTTAAGTGATGATTTTCTTCTTTTTCTTTTTTAGCAATGGAAGAGAGGACGCATTAAAAATGTTTGAAATCATGTTTTCTTAACATTGGGAGAGGTGAGAAGGAGAGGAGGATGATTTGTTTAAATGATATTTTTTTTTCTTTTTTTCGAAACATAGGAAGAGAGGATGTATTAAAAATGTTTTCAATCATTTTTTTTTTTACATTTGTAGAATTGAGGAAGAGCAGATTATTTTCTTGCATGATATTTTTTTTTAAACATCGGGGTAGGAAATGCATTAAAAAGCTTTACATAATATTTTTGTTTTAAGTAGGAAGAGATGAGAAAGAGAAATGGATAATTTTTTTTTTTTTTGAAATAACATCTGTAATGCATGTATTAATTATTAATAAGAATGCGTAATAGATAATTATAAGAATCTTATAATTATCATGACATCTACGAATAAGAATATTGTTTAGATATTTGTTTTGTACATTGAAAGTTATCGGGATTTATCGAGAAATCTCGACTCGTCCCGCTAAATAAAATCTCGGATCGAGACGGAATTTCTCAATACTACCCGTGCTGATTTAATAAGTGTAAAAATAATACAGAATAACTATTTGAAAATTAATGCAAATGTTTGAGTAAGTGAAGTCACTTGGAGTAAGAGGCTAATTATTTTTCTAATGTTGAAATTTTATCAGTAATCAATACATTGTACATGTTATTGCTATAAATACTGTCTTTATTGATATAAACAGATAGTTCACTAAATAATTAAATTTAAACTCTAAATTCGTCATTTTAGCAGAATAAAACAGCACGAAGAGTTGTGCGGCCCATCCGGCAACCTTTTGGGAAACATATTATAAACACCATCTACTACTATACACCCCACTACTCATTGACCTATAAGAGTTGGGATTAGTAATACACAAGATCTGTAGTGATGAATTAGTTTTCTTAGCATTTAGTAATCTAGTGAAGAGGGAGTGTATTTCCTTATACCTTATGCTGTTAAAAGGGAAGGTTTTTGTAAAATAAAACAATTTAATAGAAAAAATATATATTTATTATTTAATAAAGTATTAGTTGGGTAATTCTTTCAAACAGGAAAAAGTAAAAGGACAGTGTTTTACGACATTCTAATTCGTGGCTTCAAGAATTGCTTGTGGTTGTAGAATTCGGACTAAAATAAGAGAAATAAGTTAATTTTCAAACTTTTTTCATGAGTAATCGTTCTTGTGTTTTACAGAATAGAATTTCAGAAACGATTTTGATTTGGATGAATTGCTGGAAAATATTGCCAGAGTAAATTAAAACTAATTGTTAGTTAGCTCTTTAAAATGAATACCAAGCTTCTTAGTTTCTTGTTTAAGCATCAAGTTTCAGTATCAGTTGGATCAGTTCGTATCTTCAACGCAAGTAAAGCGCAGCAAAAGCAAAACTTAAAGTGGGAATATCAAAAGCCATTTCTAAAAGGAATTACATAAAAAACTTACCAACTTGGTACCAAACAATATATACCTACAATATACAAGGTATGTAACATGTATGTACCTGTATTGTCAGCTTGTTGTACTAACCAGAATAATGCACTCGAGAAACTCATCCAGACACATTTATCTCAACAGGCGTTTGCTACCTATACAGTGTGTAGTTGATACATCGGGAACTTACTCCCTGTTAGAAACGAATACTTCTGTGTAATTGGATTGACATATTTGCGTGGAGATATTGAACAAAGGACAGTGAGGTGGCTGTCGTATCTGGGATATAATCAGTTTCTCTGTTGTTAGGAGCGCGATACACGCTAATGCATTAACCAGCCGCGGCGCACTGCCCACATTTACCGCGTTTATAGATTAATCTCGTTAAAGTTTGTTCCACTATAGTAGTTTAATGTGAGTTGCAACGCAGGATTATAAGGATACTACAATTTCTTGATTTAAAAACTGTCATGACACCCTTGTAGATTTCTATATTACTACATTCATCTTCTATTTGAGCCTTCAACATTACATCTTTTCTTTTTGTTAAAACTGAGGTGATCACTATTTAAAAATTATAAAATTTATCTCCCGTAGATGTAAGGGATTTCCAAAAAAAGAATGACTTACTTCATTGACGAAGTTCTACAGTTTCAGATCAATAGCAGCAGAAGTAATACCCCCGAAGATATGCCATATTCTGAGGACAAAACGTTGACCAATGGTAGTTTCAAGATGCAGTTTAAACCAACATATCAATTTCTAAATTACATATCTTAACATTATAATCTCTTAATTTTCGAATAATAGGCTTCGCTTTTGGTATTCTAGCTTCTAAAATAGTAGGTATATGTAGGAAAAGAAGATATATATCAACTCTCTTTGCGATCACAATCTAAATTTCAATGCTAGAATAACTTTATTAGTATTGAAGGTAAAACAGAAATGTTTGTCTGTCGAGATAACTCACTTGGCGAAAACTAATTAGACGTTTTTAGGTACACCAAGAAGCTCCAAAATAGGGTTATCATATTGTAGTAGCCTACAACGCAGACAGGAAACCCGAAACACAAGGTAATTTCAGAAAATGCAGCTGCTTTAGAAACACTAACAAATTAGAGAAAACTCAACGGTCGAAATCCTATTAATTTATGTATTTAAATGACAGTTTGTTCATTCATTCATGTGAGCTTCATCAAGATGCTATCGAAGAACAAAAGCAAATAAAGTACAAATCGTGGAAAAATGCGATCGATAATGAAAAATAGATTCAATGACGTAAGTAGCTTAAATATTAATACTTGTCTTTATGCGCACGTATGCCAAAAGTATTTACCATTGCAGCTGAATTTTTAAAATTTCTCTACGCTATTTAAGGATACCAACTCGAAGCCGACTTGGAAATAAGAATGCAGAATGAAATGGATAATTATTAATTAGTGTGACTCTAAAAACGCAAAAAATGCAGTTAAATATCAAGTAATTGCGCCATAAAAAAAGCACGTAAGAGAAATTAGAGAGACAGATGAATTTGCTGGATAAAGATTGCCACAAATAATAAATGCCACTTAAAAATGTGTAGTAAATCCACAAATGGAAAAAAAAAACAGGCAACCATTTTCAAAGAAGAAAATAAGAAACCAAAATCAGAAAAGTTCTTCTTAGGCAAACTGAGAAGATAATAGCAGAACTGTTGACTGGTTATTGATTAAACAATCATATTCATATCATTGGCGCAACAGATTTCAGATGTAAATCTCACCAGGATGAAGAAGAAATCTTTTGGACGTCGCGAGGCCTTATCAAATACAATGATTTTATTAATGGGTTTAAAAAACCCATGAGCAGGCGCCTGCATAGAAGAGACGCGCTTAAGACCTAGCTACGGTGCCAAATTCGAGAGCATTTAGGAAAGGAGTGTCTCCGGGAAAAGGCCTGAAAATACAAAACTTATGTTAAAACAGAAAGCCAGCTGTTTAGCGCTACAAAAATAGTAAAGGATGGGAAGATGAATGGAGGAAGAATCGAAATAATACTTCGGAAGTCGATTTTACCTCTTGGGTTGTACATACATGCGGTTCTTTTATTTTGTATTAAAATTTTACTCGAGGTATTCAGTGTTATTCAAGGATATGTAAATACTTATCCTTTTTACATCCACGATCCGCTTTGTAAAGTATAAAGGCAATTAAAACATTGGATTATTCGCTACATCACACAAAATCTGTTTTCGACAGACTCGGCTAAACCATACAGCTGGATACAACTGGCTACAGTTGCTAAATGTCATATATGAGCTGCTCTAATCAACAAATGGTGATCACAGAACGAGGTGCTTCTACAACGCTTCATGGCCAGCCTGATTTCTCCGATCACATCTAGGGAACGCAACTAGTGCGAAAATAAGTGATATACGTGCGATTAGCTTGTATAAATCCTGTCTTAAGTGCCACTGATATTATTTTTATACTTCATATTAACATGAAATAATAAATATAACAAAATAGAAGATTATTTAATTTTGGTAATAAATAGTATAAAAACATTACACCCAACAACTTGCATGATATCAATGACGAGAACAGTTTTATATTCAACTTGTATAATACCAGGATTATGTTTTTTTTTGCTGTTTATACGTTACTAAGAAGATAATACTTGATATTAATATTCCTAATATCTCATATCATACAGGTTACTTTGTCTTTAACAAATAAAAAGCTGTATTAGTGGTCAGTCAATTGTAGCTCACTAAAAAAAACTGCTATGGTGTTTCCACACCGCCAAGGCAAGTTAAGTTGTGTGGTGGTTAAGTTTTTATATGTCAGAATTAATGCTGACAAGTTGCTGATCCTAAGGAGATATTTTGTTGATATTTTGTTTTGATAAAAATTATGTTGATCTTTCGATTGAATTGTCATATATAAAAATTACGGGAATAAAAGATTATAATGCGGCAACATTTTGTACTATGGAACATAGTATAATATTATTTGGCGCATGCAACGTGTGGGGCAAACTTACTAGCTAAATGGAAATGGATTAGACGGATATGTCGTTAAGGTATTTTTCGCAATATATATGTAGCATAAACGGGAAGAGAGAGAAGAAATAGCTGAATTAATAGCGGAGGTGAGACGAATGAGAGAATAGATTAAATGAGATTAAAGATCTGTACCTAAGGAAACCATATCCAATAGATTAAAAAGCAAAGATGAAAATTCCAAAGGAAAAGAACAAAACATTGGAGGAAGAACAATTCGAAAGAAAGCATAGATTTACAGAGGAAAATAAGGGAGCTTTTAAGGAAAATGATGAAGAGGTTAACATTTGCCTCTTCATCATGTGAAAAAGGTGAGCATTATTATGGAGAAGAATTGACATTGGAAATTAATTTATCAGATTAAAACAGAATCGGATGTTATGAATTGGAAAAAGAAAGAGAAATGGATGGTAATGAAGTTTTTTGAAAAATGTGAAATAGTTTATAATTTAATTAATTGTATTAATATGTGTTCATTTACGAATTGGGGAAGAAAAATTTGAAAATTTGTTGACAAATTAATTTTTTATTTTGGGAGATAAACACTATAGCGTTGTGAATAAAAGATTATAATCTGGTCCACGTTTTGTACTACTGGAACATAATATAACAGAATACATACACTGTCCGACAAAATTAATGTCGTCGTCCACAGCGAATTTTCGTGTTTCCTCTCTGATTTTATAATTGAGAAGTCAGGTATCAAAGCAGGCAACATCCATTTTTGCCGAAAATGGAATACGTACTTGACGTACGCCACTTAATGCAATTTTTGTTGCCCGTTTGAGTTAGCATAATCATTCGGAATAAAACAGTCTATATCCCATTCATTTTGAAGGGAAAAGTTTAGCTTTGGGGTCAAAATAAGCTACATCCAACCTGTTCTCTTTAATCTTCCTGAAAAATGACAAAAATGGATGTTGCTTGCTTTGATATCAAACCCCTCAATTGTCAAGTGTTTTGCACGTAGGTACCTCAATAAACATCCGACTCTCATAAGCCGATGGCAGCCGAACGCGCACCTGTTTAAATGATGAGCAGTTCTGATAGTCATTGCGGTACAGACGACAACATTAATTTTGTTGGGAAGTGGTACGTATATGTATAACGTCTATACTTACTAATCCACTAACAAAGCATTGGTTTTAATAGAGTAACTTACTTTTGTATTATATATGGTTATCAAATATTGTATGATTATAGTCCACGGCGTACACAGAATTTAATACATGTATTTGTAATGAAAATCGATATACACAAGATTAAAAGCCATTAAGTACGAACAAAAAGAATGATATTTGAAGCAAACATAACGAATAATTAGAAACCGTCTTATAACATCTATCTGCTTACTAATTTCCATTAATACTCTCATTAAAGATCTGATTTAATATTTTTACCCTTGAATATTACAAAAATCACAGTACCTACCTATTTCCATATGATACCGAAGCATTAGCGAAGGACAAATAACCATTAAGGTAATTTTCAAAGTGGTAGCGAATAGCGGACATTGAATGCTCAGATTTGTGAAATAAATACCGCCAAATGCAAACCACGCAAGCGAAGCAGATATACCGGTGGTCCGCAGGCTACTGTATTACACTATATGCAAATACGCCTGGTTAATCTGTGCTACGATTTTCCTCATCTCCACATACCGTACACGTAGGTACATACATTCGTCTCGAAACAGGATTGAATCGTTACTACTTGCGTAGTGTACTGTTCTTCACTTTAACTAGTGACATCGCCATCTGCATCTTGACTACGGTTACAACGATAGGTAAGTGCTGGAATGTTTCTCGTGGTGGTTACTTAGCGTTAGGTGCCTCTACTTTATGGAGGCGTGCAAAATTACCTGAAAACCATTTTAACGTAGCCCTTTTATTGTAACTTTTCATTGAATTTTAAATTAGCGTTGCATAGTTTATGGAAAAGTAGTGTGCGAGATGCAAGGACATTAAGCTAAAGAATCGATAAAGTAGAAAAGAAGGCGTAAGAGAAATTTCAATTTTACCATTTCTTACAATTAGAGAATGACCTACCCATAAGCGAGGTGTTTCACCATTGCCACATATACTTTCGATTAGTGGAGCAAGTGGCAAGCAAAAGCGGTTTTAGTTATTTTATTAGATCAGTGTAAATATCCACATCTCAGATGCGTGAAGCAGAGCAATCTACGCGCTGAGAATAAATTTTTAGTTCTTAGATTTTTTGATTAATTTGACTGGTATTTCTTTTTTAACAAGCGAAATGTGTGGGCTTTGTGAGAAAGACGCTTAGGCAACATTTTAGCTTTTGCCTGTAATGTTCATTGTGCCTCGGTACACGCAAATGAAATAAACAAGTACAAATAAATAAATAGGGAAAAAACAAGAAAAAGGTCTTGACCTCACAAAATTCTTTAATATATCACGCAACCGGTTCCGCTCTAACCGAGCATCTTCAGGTCAGAATCTACAATCAGTTTAAAAAATAGTCAAGATTTAAAACCATAAGGAAAATTGGAAAGTGCCACGTAAATAATAGTAATACGTAAAATATGTAAATAACAGACATTAAAATGGACAATAAAACACTGAACTAAAACAAAGGACACCTTAAAATATTTAGAAGATGTTAACACTTCACACTCAGAATATGACAATGTTTTATATTCTAAATATTTTAAAGTGTCGTTTGTTTTAGTTCAGTGTTTTATTGTCCATTTTAATGTCTGTTATTTACACATTTTATTTATTACTATTATTTACATTGCACTTTCCAATTTTACTTATGGTTTTAAATCTTGACTATTTTTTAAACTGATTATAGATTCTGACCTGAAGATGCTCGGTTAGAGCGAAACCGGTCGTGTGATAATTAAAGAATTTTGTGAGGATCAACGCCTTTTGTTGTTTTTTCCCTATATATACTACTCACGTAGAGTCAAATTATGGATGTTACAAATAAATACCTTTAAAATTAATAAATAGCAAACAAAAAGTGGATAGTAAACTATAAAAGGTACCGAACAAAAAGCTAAACAAGCAGAACATACAGAATACTTATATGTATACCTATACCAAGAGTATACTTACTACTAACAAAACCCACTTAACCTTTTTGCTAATGCAACTTATTGAACAGTATGGTTATACTAAAAAATAAAATTTCTACACATTTTTTTTTCATATTGACAGATAAAATTTGAGAAGTTATATAGGTTCATTTCAGACACACTTTATTTTTAAATTAATAAACAAATAAAAATCAAATGGTGTATGATCTTAGACTATAAGGGCCATAAGTTTTCTCTTATCAAAATTAGGGCTTTATTTTGTTGCTCAGAAAGTCATAAAAGAAAGTAGAACTATTAATTAAATTAATATTAAAACAATTAGGGTTAATACCTACCTAGCTAATTTTGAGAAAGATTTATAGATATTTGTCTTATTCGTTCCTGCATATCACACTTTCAGTTAATTTTGTAGGTGTGTCAGTATGTTTCTTTTTGCAAATACAATATCTTTCTCTCAAATGGGAGGAGAGTGGCATGTCTCCAGTGCTTCAGCGCGCCGTAGTCTATGTTAAAATCAGGAAAAGCTTCATTGAACTGAGCGATACAGCTTTCGAGAGAGTAATTGCAATATTCAATTATCATCTTGTGTACTACTTCTGTGACATGCTTTTAAAACAAAAGCATCGTGGTCTGGCACAAACATTATTGTAATAACCTGAAATGTTATACACAGCAATTCTTACTGTCATTACCATTAATAGATCACTGACTTATCTAGCACAAACGATATTACCTACACGAAAAAAAAAAAATTGTAAACACTACGTAATGTGAAATAAACTGCCGGACACACACAAATGTGTTTCCCGAAAAAACATTTTTTTTTGACAGCTGACACTATAACGCTTGGTGTCGTATCGTGTTGATTATAAGTTTTAAGTAATGCAATGAGAACCTGTTTTGATAACGGTTCCTAAGAAGTATTTATCTGGCAAATAATAAATATTTGATTGTTACGTCTGCCATCATGTAGAAAACTTACATCGAGTATGGAAAGCTAGTGTAGTGAAATAAGGGAACCGCCATCTCCACGGCAATTTCTGTACTTGTAGGGTATGTTTAAGGTGTTTGCTACTACAGGCCAGAAAACCATTCATGTTATAACATAAATTGTACGTACAAGTAAAAATAATTGCAAGTAAAATTTGCACACAAAGTGCAATATTTGATCTGACCGTAATCTGACCAGGAAATGGTCACAACGAACTAAAAGCTCATTACTAGTTCAAGAAAGCAAATATTTCGGAAAATTATTTACTGTTTACCGGCAAGAACATTATGTTCTTACTTTCCTCAACTATTTAAGAACCACGTTTATGTTATGTAGGAGATCCTTGGCTAATCACCTTATTTTCGGAAATATCTCATTCATCATGACCTTTGGGCGAGATGATTTTTTTATATATTTTTTTATATTCAAACGCGAAATTAAAAAGTATATTTATAATAGATTTATAAGCACTTTTAGAGAGGATTTAGAAATTTTTACGAATGGGTCGAAGGATGAAGGTGGTATAAGGGCGGTTTTTGTTGTTTATAATAGGGCGTATTGAAAAATATAATCAAAAGTTTAAATTAAATCATTGCAATATTTTTCAGGTAGAATTAGTTGCAATAAATCAGGCAGTAGTTTATATTAGGCGCGAATGGGAATTTATACGGGACGTGAGAATTATAACAGATAGATAATTTAAAAAAATCCGATTGATTAATTATTAGATACTTGGGATATCTTCAGCTGGGTATAAAACTTTTTTGTATTAGAGCTCACGTAAGTCCAATCGGTAATGAGAGGATGGATCAATTAGCGAAAGAGGCGGTGGGGGAGGGAAGATAGCGCGCTTATTGGATTTGGGCTAATTTCGGCTAGTGTAGTTAAAAAAAGCGTTTAGGGATAAACTTGATAATGAAAGGCAGAATAGGTGGGATACTACTTTAAGTGGGAGGCGGACTAGGACTAGAATTTATCGGCAGCGATACACGTTTTACGGAAATGAGGGATAATTTGTCGTAATAGGCGGTAGAATTAATAACAGGTCACGGCAATTTTAAATCATATTTATGTAGAATTGGTAGGGTTAATAATTCGCATTGTGAATGTGGTGGGGACACAGCGGGGCTTGCCTAATTTGAATGTCCACTCGCTGATAAGCGGCGGTCGCGTATGGAAGTAGATAAAGGATTAACTTGGCCGCGAAGCGAAGCAGGTATTAGAGATAATGAGTCGGTCAAATGATGGGAACTTTTTAATAATGCTGCTAAAGAACTAGATTAGATTAGATTAGATTGGATTAGGATTGTTTCACCGCGTCCTTTTCAGATCTATTGTGATCTCCTTATTCCTGGAGGACGCTCTCTAATTTTGCCCTCTTAATTAGGCCTATAATCTTTGAGAGCGGCTTCTTTATGTAGCTACTAGCTGTGGGGTTCTCCTCCCCCCATTACTAGAAACTTTATCTTTGCTAGGCCTTCACATTGGCACAGCACATGAACTGGTGTTTCTTCCTCCGCTTGGCAGTATCTGCAGGTTGCATCATCTGCCAGGCCTATGTTGTACATATGCCTATTCAGTCTACAGTGACCAGTCAGCAAACCTACAATCATTTTGACAGTCTTCCTGTCTTTATTCAGTAGATCTCTCGTGAATTCAGACCTCTGCTCCTTTAAGATCTCTTTTGCCTGTCTTTGTCCCTGGTGATTTTTGCCACCACTCTCTGGACTGATTATGTATCCATTCATTGATGAATTTGCGATTTGATAGTGCCGAAAGAGAGGACGGCTCCAACGAATTACCTTGACGAACCTCGCCTAGCCAGTTCGTCCGCCGCCTCATTTCGTCTCACGCCCGAGTAGCTAGGGACCCAGGCCAGGGTTACTTTCCTTTGGGTGCCTACCTCATTTAGGACACTTACACAGTCCCAAATCAACTTAAGAGTCCACGCTTGTGGAGCTAATCATTTTAAGTGTGGACTGACTGTCAGAGTAGATAGCGACGCTTTTACCGGGCTCGGTACATCTTTCTATCTCTCGGACACAGTGATGGATTGCGGCAACTTCAGCTTGGAACACGGTTGTGTCTCTGCTGAAGCTTACCCAAATAGCCCTTTTAGGCTTCTTAGCGTATATTCCCGCTCCAACGCCGTAGTCTGTTTTAGAGCCGTCAGTATACCAGCTTGAGTCCGCTCTTACCGGAGTACCTGCCTCCCAGTCCTTCTTATCTGGTATTATAACCTGATATTTTCTATCTAGGTTAAATGTTTGAACCATGGCATTCCTAAACGGATGCCCTCTTGAGTTCGTCTAACATTTTTTTATAGTCAGCCCGTGCGATTTACTTATCGGTACTCGATTATGTAAAAGTCGGTGTACTGTGGACCTTGCGACTCCTTATACAAAAATGTGTATTGGTGGCAGGTTCAGAATTACTTTAATCTCAGTGGTAGGGGTCGATCTCAACGCCCCCGTGGCGCACAGGCACGCCAACCTCTGCTCGCAGCCCAACGCTTTGGCCGCCCCCACTTGCCGCGCCTTTGGCCACCATACTACTGCTCCATATGTTTTCACGGATCTAGTTACCCTTGTGTACAACCACAGAGTCATCTTGGGGCTAAGGTCCCAATTCTTTCCACACAGCCTCCTACACCTACACAGTGATGGATTGCAGCAACCTCAGCTTGGAACACGGTTGTGTCTCTGCTGAAGCTTACCCAGAGAACCCTTTTAGGCTTCTTAGCGTATATTCCCGCTCCAACGCCGTAGTCCGTTTTAGAGCCGTCAGTATACCAGCTTGAGTCCGCTTTCACCGGAGCACCTGTCTCCCAGTCCTTCTTTTCTGGCATTATAACCTGATATTTTCTATCTAGGTTAAATTTCTGAACCATGGCATCACATGGCATGCCATGTGCCGATCGGCATCGGGAGGAAGCTATGCCTAAAAGGACCGAGTTACGCTTAGCCTCCTGCTGGGTCCGTTCATAGGGTGACTATGATTGGTCCCTCACCACCAAAGAACTAGATAGGTTACGGAATGATGTTTACGTAGGTATTAGCGTAGTACGTATTTATGAATGAATATTTATGCTCTTTAGTGGTCGGAATTAGTGTTAAGTATAGTTTTAGCATGATTAGGGTACATATAAATAAATATTTAAAATATAGATCTTTAATTAAATTACTATTGGTTAAAATAACTAGGATTAAGTTATTGTTAAGTATTAGAATAGGTACAGCTGTTGTTTTGTTTATTTTTAGGTTATCACTTCTATCCTGTGTCAACTTCCAATTCATGATTTGTGAAAAAGAGAACAGTTACGCGAAGACAGCACGGCTGTCGGAATTAAGGAAACGTCCTGCTTCTTCAGCATTCAGAAGGATAATAATAATTTGTCGGCTATCAGTAACAAGGTCTGGTACTTCTTCCCAGATCCTGCTCCCAGAGTAAGGTTTTTGCCAAGATTTTCCCTTACTTCTTTGCGAATGCTGAGAGTTAACTAAAGTCGTACCATGGGCGCTGATAGCTGACCGATTTACAGTAGACTCGCGATTATATGAACTAAAAACATTTTACATATTTCAGCATTTCCTATAAAGTAGTATTCAGTAAGTATTTTGCAAGGCTACTGTATTATATTTTTTATTATTAACAATCATAGGGAAATTATTTAGTTAAAGTATGAACATTTCAATTATTATGGAATCCATATGGTACTTATTGTTAGAATAGGTAGCCTCGTGTAGTACCTTTAGGTGGAGCATGGGGTTAGCATGATTTGTAATTTAACTTTTTATAAATAAAGTGTATTGATCAATGTATTTATGCTTACAGTATACTGATACAAGTTTTTAAATTGCTTTAATATAGAAGTGTACATTCGTTATTAGTGCTTTGTCGCTTTAACAAAAAGAACATAAGAGATTTGCAGACACTATGTTAACGATTAATAAATCCAAAGCGTTATCATCAAATCGTATTTCATAACACGGGCTTTCGTAATTTCCGAAATATCTGATTCAAAGTCGCCATTTATCACTTCGAACGAGACAATCTGCGTTCATGCGAAATGTGTACAAATACATTAGTGGACGAATGAAATACAGGATACATACGTGCGTAGTACATGAACGTGTTACAGGTACAAACGTACCTATACACATACATGCATACGCACACATACAGATATGTGTTCGAACACCATGTTGGAGACAGGAGAGTCAAGCGCAGAAAACTTGTCATAAAACATCTCTAATCAGGATCGGCCTTGCATAAATCCACACTAACGACTCGCCCACAACTAATTATTATTTATGTCTTCTGATGTAATATCGAGTTCCCACAATGTTTTTTGGAAAAAAAGACCGACGGAATTTTACTTATATAGTTGCTATAGCAGGAAATGTAGATTACGCAACATGATTAGAGAAGTGAACGCGGTTCAAAAAACAAGCAACAGGCCAACACGTCCAACTCAACCACATCACGATTTTACACCAAGAAATCGTTATAAATGACATAATTACAGCCAGATAACTAGGCGATGTTTTATTTGACTATAAGCTACTATTGAGTGATGATACTCTGTAAATATGTGTACTTTTATACTTCCTATTTGAAATGCATAAGGAATAGTTACATTTATACAGCTATATTGCCTGCAGATATATAAGTGAACTTGTAAAATAAGGGACCAGGATTGTTAATTTCTCTTTCTTCTTCACTAATTAAGCATATCCATTGCCAACTTTATTGACTATTTTAGGTACATTGGTGGAACTTATTTTAAAGTAATAAGGTGTGGTAGAATTACATCTTGATCGAAATGACCGACGTAAATTTCGATTTTAATAACAACATTTTATCTTCAAGAAGTGAAACATTAATCTTGCCAATTTAAGGTCTGTATGTTAGATTTTGATTGTGAAACTTGTTACTTAATGTACACGTCGTATTAATTTATTGGTTTTACATCTGTAATTTTATTTTGGTCAAAATTTTTTTGACGTTTCAAAATGTTATCTATTTTGGATACTAAAAAATATATTATTCATGCCATTGAAGATGTTGTTAAAGAACAACGAAACGTTGCCATTCAAAATTAAAAAATAAAAGATGTCTTAATTGACAATTTTTATTTCCATTACACCTTTAAATTCCCAAGATTAATGTTTCACAATTAAATTCATACAACATTAAGGTCAACTAAAAAAAAGGATCAAACTTAAGATTTTCAAGGCAAGAAATTGTCCAAGAAACTCAAAATCAACTAATTAATTTTTCATGAAAGGACATGCAATAAAACACAAAATATTCATGAAAATTTTAAAATTACAATTTATAAAATCGGATTCAATTATTTTTATGGCAAAAGAGAGAAAATTAGATTAATTTTATAATTAAATGAAGATCTATCTGTCAAAGAACAACGTCTTTGAACGATAAAATCAAACTAAGATTTCCAATCAAATCATATTTTTCGGAAACAAAGTATAATTATTATAAAATGACCACAAAATGTATAACAACAATGTAAAAGAGGTTATCACATACAGGGTCGGGCAAATGTTTGGATTTCCTGATTTTTGATTAAATTATATGTTCTATTAAAAAATAACCTTAAGAAAAATTCTTGTAGTGTTTTTATTCTACTCTGTAACATTCTTGATTACTAATTTCCAACAACTATCATATGTTAATCACCTTGTACTTTTTCGCATTTTCGAATGGACACTTTTCCAAGAAATTACAGTGATATACGGCTTGGTGGATATGCGGCTTGAGATATTAAAATAAAGCGTTGGCTATTAACATCTTTAGTTCCATTACGTCCCATCCACCATTTCCTGACAAAACTGAATGCTTCTATGAGGATCATTTAATTTCATTCATTTAATTCTTTTATTAAATGCACTTTATACGGATGAAACGTATTTGTAGACAAGAAAAAATGATCACTGAAGTAATATAGGGACAGTTTTGTTAGTGACGTTTTTGGTTCCTCTTGAACATCCAAAGAAATATCTTCATTTGTAGCAATTTTATGTCGACCGGATTTTGGCCGATTATCCTAAACCACCCATCATTAAACGAACTATTTCTTTTACGTTCTGTTAGTTTGCCCATAATCGACAACTACTTTAGTATACGGAAACTAGCTGTCAGTATTGACTGTGACTGTCAGTAATATAGAGTAATGCAAATAATGTTGTTTCTGCTAAAAATTTCCATGGCAACATAAAATATTCTAATATCTCAAGCCACACACCTACCGAGCCGTTCATTATTGTAATTCTTGAAAAAATGTCTATCCAAAAATGTGAAAACATTCTGGGCGATTCGTTTAAAAAAAGAAAACTACCGATTACCTCATATTTCGAAACATGTGATAATTGTTGGAGGTTATTTTTTATTATAACCCATAATTTAGCCAGAAATCAGATGTTCCAACAAATTTGCCTAACCCTGTATAATATAATATAAAAATTAATACTCTTCAAAACTAAATGTATACTTCGATAAATCAATTTAAAGAAATGCACCACAAAAGCGTAATGAGACATTCGTTTGTAGGAGTATATCAAATCAACACTGATCGAAGATTACATCACACTTTCAGAAAATGAGAAAGTAAACGTCGATTTGAAATCAATGAAATGTCTTTTTGGGAAAAAAAAAACTTCCGCTCAGTTTCTCAAACCAGGTGTGTGCCATTTACTCAGTAAAGAATATGCCAAAATTACCGGAAAAAAGAAGATATCAATTCTATAAAGCTAGAATAAATTTCATATAAACAAAATTCGAATTTATTATATAAGTAATATTAAGTCCGATCATCCACATCACTTCTAAAGAGAACCGCTATGAATATCCTGAAAAGGATGCAAATAAACTCTAGGAAAGTATTCTGGAAGCAAAATGGGCGCTCCTGATTCCATTCTACGCCCAGAAATCACAGAACAACAGTTCAACAAATCCAAGACCAAATCATAATTGAAACAAGGCTGGTAACTCCTTCGTTATCAAAATGTTCTACAAATCGAGGTATTTTTAGATAACTAGAGACAATTTAGAAACAAAAACATAATAAAACCTTAGTCAAAAATTATTCAGTGGCCTTAGAATTTGTACTAATATTAGTTATGATAGTCAAAAGAAATCTCCGGTTAACCCTCGACAATTCCATGCTATCATGTTTTGAGCTATTACGAGCTTATTTAATTTGCTGTAGTCCTAGTACTAATGTTTACCAACCCTTTTGATAATAGTTGTTTGGAAATGTTAATAACAGCACTTTTTCATTCTTGGAGTTCCATTTCCATTTGAGTTTTTCAAATGCCTATAACGAGTTCTAAACATAGGTAGTGGACTTATCTGGTAGTAGATCGATTGTCTCTTTGCTTAAATGTGAGAGTGCCTGGACACCTAAACCAATGTAGTCTGTTTATCATATATAGCCGCACCATATTGGTCAAGCACTCTCATATTTGTTTGGATTCAAAACTATTTTCTTTTAAAGAATTGAGGATGACCTGGTTATCAGTGCTTATGTAAATGCATCCGTCGTTCCATTCTTGAGTTTCTTATTTCCATCTGAAAGATATTTGGAGTTTTTCCCAGATCGTTTAAACGTTGGCAGTTCGGAATAATAACTCCAGCTATCATCCATTGTTTTATCTTTGATTTGTCCGTGTATCATACCTGGGGATTCTGCAGTAAGTATACCATTATAGTTGCCCTGAAGTTTTTGTCTTCCCTTGTTAGGTAATTACTTTGCATAAAATAGTGAACATTAGTCTCATAGTATCTTCGTGGTTATGTAAAGCAGCAATCACTTGAAACTTCTTCTGTATCTAAATGGTTTTACTGTATATTATATACAATCACTCTCTTTCTATCTTAAGGTGTAAGAGGTAATAGTCCAATCGTTCACTAGTTTTGACCCATGTTTGCTTCGGCGTACCTTCCTTTTTTTGTTGTGTCTTTGATTCCCATATTTTCTATACCTGCGCTGAATTATTCATTCTTTGAATATGTTCCCATCATCCAAGCTGACGTTTTTCTATGAATTGTTGTATAAACTCAATCCCCAAACTTGCACGTATTCTTCGCTTCCAATTCTATCCAATTTCGTTATTCCACCAATCTTACCTAAGTACCTCATTTCCGCTGCTCCGATTTTGCTCTTTTCCTGCTTCGTTACCCAGAACTCGTATCCATATAAGACTCGGTCTATATACGGCTTTGTAGACGTTCAACTTTGATTCTCTTGAAACCTCTTTCTTCTTTAATATGCCTTTGTTTAATGCATAGTAAACTCTATTCGCCATTTCTATTCCATTATTCAATTGGGCCTCATGCTTTCCTCCTTCTTCTACAGACACTCCAAGATACTGAAAATTGCTCTACCAACTCCCCTTCTACCATTACCTCTATAGACTTGCTCTCCCTCGAAATCACCATTATCGTACTTTTTACTGTAAAGTAATTATATAACGCATGAATAAGTAAGTACAGGTACACTAAAAGTGAACATTACTAAAAAGTAGATTAGCCAATGAGAAGAAACTACCTTCAAAAACTCTTTTATACGATAGGTGATATCACAGTTGTATCATCCGTTTCTTAGATCTATAGATATTTTGGTCACTACATGTAGAACGAAGCAGACTGTTCAATCGCTCTCAACAGACACAGACACACAGTTTCTTCGTATCTATTTCAGTTAAACCTACATCGATTTCAATATCTGTATATATCCTTCTTCTTACTCACAAAGTCAGGAAAACAGAAACAGTTTACTGATTATTCGCGTTGAGCTGCGAAGATTCTAAGCAATTATTTTCGATTATCTGGTTTATTAATAAACGGAAGAAAGAAACATGATTAATCATATTAAAAATCATAGCGAAATGCACCGCTAAAACATTCACTGCTTTGATGTTATACAATATGTGAGGTTATGGTTATAGACAGGTTATTCGCAATGTTAAGGTTTTAATAAGGAACATTAGAGATATAGTCAGCATTCTATCGTTCATTCCGTATAATAACATAAAGATTAAAGAGTACCTATTATACGAAATTAATACATAACTGTTTATACAAATTGTTGCAATTATTACTTATAGTGTTATATTACCCTTTACGGTGAAAGTTATTCCAGTTTCTTTTTGTTGTGAGTACCGTTTTATGTAAAGTCTCCGGAAACACTGCAGTCACTCAGCTTTTTGGACTTGGTTTTTGTTGGACGTTGTGGTGTTCCTGGGACTTGGACTGGGTCTTTGATTATAGCTCTATTTTTGATTTTAGGAAAAAAGTCTTTTATACAGAACTTTTACAGAATTCAATGCATAACCTAAAAATATTGTTGACTATACAGGCTGTTCCAAAAGTAGGAAAAAGCATAATTACTCCGTTATTTTCAATACACCCTAAATATTATTCCATCTTTAAATTCTACGAAAAAAATTAACATCACTTTATATAAGCTACTATATGTGTATCTATAATAATAACATTGTTATTTACGCTTTTGTAAAAAATAGCTCTGCTGTAAGCCTTGGGTTGAGGTGGCGTAGTTTGTATATGCATTTAATAATAATAATAATAATAATAATAATAATAATAATAATAATAATAATAATAATGCCCAAATGAGGCAGAGATGCGCAATACATAGCCTCTACTGTCTAATTCCGACTCACGCCTCCTCGAGGTGGGCCTCGGTAACCTGACCAACCGCGCCGGAGAAATTATCTCCGGTGGAGAGGGCGGTCAGGGCTAATGTGAGCGGGAGAACCCTCCGACCAGGGGAGGATGGCGAAGCATCGGAGCAACGCGTCGTCCGAAGCTGACATGTACGGGGAAACCGTGAGGAGTCGGATACCACCCCCAAATCCAAGACCAACCAAGGATAAGCTCCAGAATCCGTCCAACACCTGTGAAAAAAGGTGGAGCTGTAATTAAGTTGGCGGCGCCCGCAGGGGCTAACTACCCCGGTTGGTGAAGAAACGAGTTCTAGACAGAGAACGAGGTAAGGCTGCCCACAACATGCGTTTCTCGGATGACGCAAATGGCACAGTTGGGAGCAGCCAAAGTCAAAGTGCCCGCACAAATAGAGATATAGCGAGGCCCGAATGGACTCCGGAGGAGTGCAGAGACTTATTAGACTGCTACGAAAGGAGCGAACCGGAAAAGAGGGGATATATGAATAGAATGCATGTGCTCTGGTGCGAGATACAACCTAGATTCATGCAGCTCACAGCTCAAAACTTGCGGGACCAGGCGGCAGCACTGCGAAGGAGAGGCTTCCACTACGAGGCCCCACCACCTCCAGTAACATGCGCTGACAATGCCAATACCCCAAAAGAACCATCAGAGGAAATGCGAAATGCCTTCCTTAGTAATCTGAATGAAACGGACTTTCAGAGAAGGAAGAAAATACACTACAAACAGAGCATAGCTGAGGCAACACTAGCGGAACTTAACATTATTATTAGAGATTATTTGCCTTTGGATGCGAGCTTGGAACAAATAGACCAAGCAGTTTATGCGGCAGCAGCAGCAGCCACAATAAAGAAAAATAAAAACCCATACTTTAATAACCTGGAAAAGAGAATCAACCAAATCGAAGATAAAATAAAAATCGAGCGAAGACAGGCATCCCAAATTCAGAGCGTCCTGGATTTTATAAAAAGTGGAGCTCCATTTACACGAAAAATCAAACAAATTACTCGAAAGATCAAGAAGACACATCATACACTAAACGGGAATGTGTTGCGTCTATTAAAAGAACAAGCGGTTGACAAAATTAGAGCGTTAAAAGCAGGCAAAATAAAGTTGGAGAGAACAAAAAAGCGAATTTCACAAAACGAAACGTTCCAAACGAACCCAGCCAGACTTTTTAAACCCAGGAAGGAACAAGAAATCTACCCTGAGATGGATAAAATAGAGAGATACTGGAAGGCGCTGTATGAACAAAAAGCTAACCTTAATGTAGATAATCGGCATTTGGCCAATTTTAAAAGATATTGCCAACCATATCTTGAGGACACAAATGATGAAACACGCAAGATCAAGGAACAAGACATATCCCAGGCGATACGAAATAAGACCAATTTCTCCGCGCCAGGACCAGATTTAATTAATAATTACTGGTGGAAAAAGTTCACGACAACGCATGAACACCTAGCTAGGATATTTAATGCTTACCTAGAAAGCCCAAACATCATTCCGGAGTGGATATGTAGAGGACGAAAATACTTATCTATAAAAAAGGAGACCCTAAAGAGGCAAATAACTATAGGCCAATAACATGTTTAAATACAATATACAAGATTTTCACTAGCGTATTGCATACAATAATAATGGAAAGGATAGAACCCATATGGGAGAGCGTTTACGAACAACGTGGCATGAAAAAAGGCATAGCAGGTGTTAGAGAAAATCTACTTATAGATGGATGCATCTCCCAAGACGCTATTCAATATAAACGCAACCTCATGGTGGCTTGGATAGACTTTCAGAAAGCCTTCGACTCTACATCGCACCAGTTGGTCCAAATGTTATTGGATACAGGGGAGTTCCTAAACAACTTAAACAGCTTAGAAAGTCTGATGAAAAAAGGAAGACGTGTGATAAGCATCGGACCAAAAAATACAGCCAAAGTAAGTTCACCGATCACATTTAAAAGGGGAATATTTCAGGGGGATTCGTTGAGCCCAATATTGTTTTGCATAAGCTTACTACCACTATCAATCGCCCTACGTGGCTATCCAGGATATCAAGCTGGCAAACCAAACCAACGAATACATAAGATAACACATTTACTTTATGTAGATGATCTTAAAATATATTCAAGAATGAGAAAGAACTACTACAAATGGTAAACACAACACTGGAGTACGCCATTGATACTGGAATGAGTTTGGGAAAGGACAAATGTGCTACCTATCAACTGAAGAGAGGTAGAGGAAATGAAGACAGAGAGGATTTACAGTTGATAGATGGATCAATTATTAATAAACTAAGAGGGGAAGACACCTACTCTTACTTGGGAATTCAGCAAAAACATATGCACGATGTCAAGCTTGTTAAAGAAAAATTAATATCAAAATATAAAACAGCTCTGCATTCGATATGGTCCTCTGAGTTAACAGGAAAAAATAAAGTGTCAGCCACAAACGTCCTAGCTATACCCACAATATCGCACACGTTTGCCACAATAAAGTGGAACGTAAACGAAATTCTTCAAATAGATAGAGATACCAGAAAAATGAAACACACAGAAGTCACCACCCCGCGCTTCCATCCAAAGACTATACATTCCCAGAAAAGATGGGGGAAGGGGACTACTCTCCATTGAACAACTACATGCGAGAGCCATTGCAATGGCCGCTGTCCAGATACACCAATCAACAGACCCCCTCTTAAAAATAGTCCAAAACCATCAAAACGCGGGCCAGGGTGCTTTCCTGTATAGCGGGGCAGAGCGGGTATGTCGACAGTTAGACATCTACATTGACTTTCTAAAGAGACCTCCAAATCGACAAGACCCCTTAAGGCAGACTCCGGCCGCCATCGCCAAGGCAATTAAATTTAAACAGCAAATGTCATTATTAGAAGAGCATACGCAGAAACCGCTTCACGGTCAATATTTCAAACATTTACTAGAGCATAAACTTTCGAAACCTTTAACATTTACATTTCTGAAATCGTCGTCATTAAGATCTGAAACTGAGGGATACATAGTTGCCATACAGGATGGGGTCTTTCATACACTTTCATACCAAAAAAATGTACTAAAAATAAACATTATTGACACCAAATGTAGAGCCTGCAAAACATCGGAAGAGACCATTATACATTTACTAGCTGCATGCCCCAAATACGCACCAAACATTTACATCACGCGCCACAACATGGCTCTCAAAACATTATATTATCAACTTAGACATCTCTACCACATAGATGACCACCTCCACCCACCATATGAAAATAAGACAATAGAATCAGTAATATCAAACGATAAATGTAAAATATTTTGGAACTTTCCCTTTCATACAACCACACGTATTGAAGCTAATAAACCAGACATGGTCGTCCTAGATTATATTCGAAGAGAAATGTATGTGATTGAGATGTCATGCCCAAGCGAAACCAGAGTCATACAAAAAGAAGAAGAAAAGGCAACGAAATATAAAGATCTCATATTCCAATTAAAATTAACTTATAGTGAATATACCATTATATTTATACCAATAATTGTTGGATCAATGGGTGGTGTATCCCCATCTTTACCGAAACATTTAGCAAAACTGAAAATCCTGGAACAAAAACACATTCATCAACTCACCTACAACATCCAAAAGCAGGTAATACTGGGGTCTCTCCGAGTCCTAAGGGCCCACGAAGCCAGCCAGACCATCAGGATGGGAAATGCCGTCTGCTAATCTTCAATCAGAAGAAGCGAAGGCAGGAGATCTGGACGACGGTGTATTCGCGAGCTGCGCCGCCGGACAACGCCAGCGCGACCTCGGCCACGGACCTGGAATTACTTTTCACTATAAATAATTAAATTGAGCTTTTGTATTGAATAACATTTAATTAATAAAACTTACCTTAACCACCCACCCGAATTTCCTAACTTACCTGACGACAGCGCCGCACCTCGACGCAGGATCCCGGGTGGCAGGTGAAAAGAGCCCGGTGGCTACACCGAGGTCGTGTGATAAGGCTGTTTAAAAAAAAAAAAAAAAAAAAAAAAAAAAAAAAAATAATAATAATAATAATTTTTTTTTTTTTTTTTTATTTAATAGGACGTAGCCGGCGCAAGCGATCCGGACAAGTGGTCCATCAGAAACCGGCAAAACAGTAGCCGTTCAGCAGAACAAATCAGAATATAAATCAAATACAATTACAACAATGTACATAAAATAAGACAATAAGTCATTCTTCACTACCGTCCATTATCATTAATATATAAATAAGTAAAAAAACAAGATAATAGGCCACAAGTTATGACGATAATTTTAAACAAAAGGTTATTCCACTAAGACATAAGTCTTGTCAGTGGATTTTATATGTTATTGAGCGAAACCCAAAAATAAAAATTAAAAATTAATATACATCCAGGCTATACAGAAAATCAAATACCAAGTGATAATAATACATAGAAATTCTTCTAAAAAAGATAAATAATATTCGAAAATTCGAAAATCAAGATCGACGCTTTCCTTCATATGCGCAAAGTAATATAAAATTTATAATATGGGTACAAAACATACACGACTGAAATCAAACATCGATCTTTTCTTTCCATAGCAACATATGTTCCATGGGTGTAGTAAAAGATAGTAGATTTGGAGATTAAATAGAATACATATGTATATATAACTACAATAATAAAATAAAAGTTATTTAACAAAAAAAATTAGCTAATTTATACAGTCTAATTAAATGACAGTTTAAATTTTAGTATTAAAGCACAATACCGCAAGAATGAAGAACTGAATAGAAAAACAATGTAAACAACCAGGCATTGAACTTGTACAATCATATAACTCATATGTTATATGATGGTAGGATATAGGGATCGTACATATTAGGAAAAACAAAGCAGCGATGTTTTCTTACATATGGGTTAAATATACAGTAATATATGCATACGGAGTTTTGATAATTTACGTAAAACTTGCTAACAAAGAAAGAAACAACATAATTAATGAATTCTTGAAAATGGAATGTCTAAATGAAAAATTAACCATTTTTTTAACTCACTTTTTAAAACATTAAATGATTGAATAGCTTTTAGTTCTTCAGGTAATAAGTTAAAAAAAGTGGGAATTAGCTTCCTTAATGTTCTATCTCCATATTTATTAATTTAAATCGGTATTCGGCACAATCCGGTTGTGGTCTGTCGAGTCCCGTAGAAGTGGCCTAACGGGATCCGCCGGTCCGTGTCAAAGTAATACCTGACAACTGTGTTATAGATAAATATTTTGCGGACTGATAGTATGCCGTTCTCCCTATAAATTTCTTCAATATTTCTAGTCTAATAATAATAATAATAATAATAATAATGACATTGCAGTACCCCTAGTACCCAACACCGATAAAACAAATGAAGAAAAAATAAAGTATTTACTATTGACAGAGGAAATCAAAACCATGTGGACCGTAGATAAAGTTACCGTTGTACTTATATGCAGAGATCGGTACTACTTGATTTATACAGCATGCCCCGGCGAACCATGGGTGAGCAGAACAATATCTAGGCATTTTGTTTTCAAACCGATGTACTAAGTTCAAGACCAAGTGAAAAATTAAACTTGTGAAAGTGTGAAATAATAGTAATAATATTTGCAATATTACCATTACAGAAATTGTCAATACAAGTGTACATGTGTAAAGCACATTTGTCAAATAGAAGTAAAAGTATATGTATAAATAAAACCATAAATATATAGTGATATGGAAACAGCATGAAATCTAATTTAGAGTCATTTAAAACAGGTTTCAAAGACAAATGAAGAAATAATTGTAAGTTGAAGTGCATACTCGGTTGCCTACTCCACAGTCAAATTTTGAATTTGTTAAAAATGACTGTATAAATAGACCATCTTAGCTATAGATGCTAAGTATAGTCTTATATAATGTAAACTTTATTTTATTTGTAATGCAAGCTTATCTGGTATATTTTTTTATTATATCTTGCTTGGGGAGATTTTTCATTCTTCGGGATGTTTATTCGGCAACATTTGCTGTATTCCCCTCAAACTAGAGTAAATAACGGTATCTTAATCTCAGTTACCAGTTATCCATTTGAATTCGATGTTGTTCTACCTGACTGCGATAACAATCGAAAGCAGATTACTTGTAATTTTAGTTTAAATTCTCATTCTGCCTGTGGCCTTGAAAGACGATATTAATGAACGTTCTATAACAAATTTTTATGCTACACTCTCAGAAATATCAAAGTTCCACAAAGTGTTTATCTAAAAATTATCGATTTGTCACCTGAATTATATAAATCCACATTTTGACCTGTATAATCGTCCAGAATTTCCTATAAAATTTCCTGAGAAAAATCCTGGCTACAATACTATTCCATACTATGAACGTTAGTGGAGATCCGAATAGAACGGCCAACCTGACCCAGAGAATTACCTGCCCACCCACCGTTAGAGTGTCCGTACGCATCCAAATTAGGATGCGTACGGACACTAAGAGGAGGAATTAGTACTTCATCAAATATATCCCACCTAAAAACGAAAATAATTAATTAGTTTCAATTCAATATTAACCAGTAAATTAGGTTTTTGTAATTTATGCTTATGATATGTTAATTTTGGCGTTAAGTTTATATGAACCGCCATTATATTAGTTATTTTAGGAATTTTAACATTTAAAGACTGTCAACACTCACTAAGATGATCTATGTTAATATAATTATTTTTAACAAATGTATTTAACACGGATAGTGAATATTACAGTTATCATACAAATATAGTTTCTGCTATTTACGGATTTTCAAATTTTACTCTATATTTTCCAACATGCGTACCTGTGATTTAAGAATCTCAAAAGTGATAAAACATAGCATTTTGGTAATGAAATAAAGAATTACGCTTGTTTTGTGTTAAAACATTCTTTTATTGTAGATACGTTTAGAGTGTTTTTACAACGATATTTGATAATTACATTTTCTCATATTTAAATAATAATCAGAGAAGGAGCTTTGGGGGGCGCTCTTTAGGTAAGAAAATAGCCTATTCGTTAGCAAGCGCCTGGAAGCTAAATTAACAGATGATTTGGTGCTCCTACAAGTATCCCGTGCCACCTAGCGGGTATAAGACCACTTTTCACAACATTCTCTCATTTATCAGAGAGGTCGCTAGGTGAATAAAAAACCACTATATTATTGTACTTTGTTTTATATCGAAAATAAAAGAAAAAAATGTATACGAACAAAGAAATTATAAATATATTGAAATTTTAAATTTAATTATAATATTGCTTTTTAAAGCTTTCCGGTGGGAGTTGTTTTATGTAGGAAGGCAAATGGTTATAAAGTTTGGAACCCAAATAACAAAATGATTTTTGTTAACAGGTTAATCGATGGTATGGTGTTCTTATGTTCCTGTTACGCGTGGGGGTATTCATGATGGCAACTGTTAAGGAGAAATAGGTACTTATTGATGTGTACATAAGTGACGACAGATAGAATGTAAATGGAATATAAGGTAAGTATACTTTCGTTTCTGAAATGGGTTTTACATGTTTCATTGTATTCCAGGTTGTATATAAATCGAATCGCACGTTTCTGCGGTACGAATATTCTTTGCATATCTTCCGCCATTTCCCAGAAGTATATACCGTATGATAGGAGGGAGTGGAAGTATGAGAAGTAGGCTATTCTTGCAGCTTCGTGAGTTGCGACTATTTTCACTCTTTTTATTGCGTATAATGCAGAGACCAATTTGTTGGATAGACGGTTAATGTGCTGATGCCACTTCATAGAAGTATCTAGGGTGATATCTAGAAATTTAGCCTCCGCCGGTAAGTTATTTTTGGTTGCAAATCGTAGGCACTGCGTTTTTTCCAGGTTCACTTTTAGTTTGTTTGCTGAAAACAAATTCTCGGCTGTATTGACTGCTGTCCTGGATTATTTCGGTAACATCTTGACCGTTCTTAGAGAACACCAAATTTCTGCGTCTTTGATATTATATGGTAGATCATGTATGTATATTGCGAATAATAGCGGCCCCAATATCGATCCTTGCGGAACTCCACACCCGATACCCTCAAGATCTAAATGCATGTTGTTCCAGGACGTAAATTGTGTTCTGTTAGTAAAATAGGATACTAACAACTTGAGAGGCACACCCTCCTGCCTTGCAAAATAACTTTTGTCATAATTATGAAGAAATAACTAATATAAAATCGATTCTGAAGAATGCTTCTTTTTTCTTTTGATTTTGTCAAATTATACACTCACACAGAATCATCGTGGATTATTTAAAAGATGTTATAATAAAAGGAGACACTTCTTGATTCAAAATGTTTACACTTTTCTAAAAAAAAAAAATGACAGTTTTGCAGCCTAAAGATAAAATTGAGAAGTGACGCGATATCTATATGCACATTTTAACATCTCAACGGATTAAACGCTACAATTAAAGTGGGCGACAACCAACGCCGTAGTTGTCTAAACTCCATTGCAATAGCAAATGTCAAAGGATTCATCTTCCTAATACCACGCCAAATATTCGACGAACATTTTTCATCCCGCTGAGATGGCGTCGCGCTGCGTCTTCGTAATAAGCGATTAGCTTTATCTCAGGTAAGTGCAGCCGAAGTTGCAGATGGAGCACTTCATCATCTCCGTTCGAGAACTTGTCGGGTCGCTGCAATAAGTCACTGCAATTAGCCCGAAGAGTTTTCGGCCGCCTAGCGCGTGATCCGCGAACTAAATTCGCATTTTATTTTGTAGAAGAGAGATCATGGCTGTCGCAGTGATTAATGTCAACCAAGTGTCTTTAATGTGTACTGACAAACTTGTAAGCTCTAAGAGACTAGGTAGAATTAAAAGCACGAAAGACAAAGCAATAGAATTGACAAAGATACAAAGATGAAAATATCATACGCGAACTGTATCTGAATAGAATATTAATAATCCATTGTTTATTGACAACAAAGAGCAAAATAGAGGATGACATAAAACTAAAAACAGCATTAGTATTTAAGTTAGCATGTAAATGAAAATCAAAAAATATTAATATTTAACGCTTGAAATGTGCACATATGCAACTTCAATAGATAATTTACTATTTATGAAAACACAATATGGAAATATGAACAATGAATAAAAATATTTGCTAAAGGTTATCGAAAAACCTTTTTCGGTATTCAGCTAGTTTTCAATAAATACGCAATTATTTGGATTTATTGATTTCAATATTTCGCCATTTATATATGTAAATAAATTCATCAGAGTGTATGAGATTTCCATGGGATAAGCAAAGAATTGAATATACGAAATTGGAGGTGTATCGCTTTAGGATAGCAACCAACTTAAGTCTAAATAGTTTTTTTGGTAAGCGTAAGATCACAAAATTTCGTTAAGAGTTAGGGACAAGAAAACTGCCAAAGGTTCTTTTATATAATAGTATGATAAGAAATCATTATGTGTACCTCCTTACGATAGTCCTAATGTGGCGGTTGTAGTGTTCTCCCAGCATTTTACCCCAAGAAAAGGTTTTTTTGCATTGTAGAAAGTCTTTCTTCTAAGCATTTAATATATCGATAATTAACAAAAGGAACAACTTCATATTGATCATGGAACAAATGGAACAAAATTAAAGAAATAGTGCAGTTTTATTATGCGTTTCTATTGCTCTATTTATCATAAAACGTCTAGAACAATGATGCATTCATATTTTCCAAATTCAGAAGAACCTAAAAGTTCTTGGCTTTTTTTGGGTTTCCTGCTTCTCCTAAATAATTGTATTTTTAAATATTCGTTGCCTTTTCTTCGGCTCCTAATCTATTTTACCTGAATAACTTTTTTCCTAAAATGCTCGGAATCATCTATAGAACAAAATATGTAACTTTCGTAAATATTGCCCAATAAACATATCAAAATCTTGTTAAAATTTGTTTCGAACAAAACAAGAAAATGCCATTTTAAATTTTGTTCCTTGGAAGACTCTGAACAATAAAAGAAGATGTAGAAGATGCAATAAGTTGATTAGACGCCAAGAAAATAGCATCGTAATGAAAGTGTCTCTCCCTTTTCTCCCTCCTTAAGAATCTTGGTATCAATACGTCAGTATAATAGTTGCTAATTATTATCATTGCTTCTGACTTTTACTGGAACTAATTCTGGGCTTGTATATGGAGCCAATGATCCCTTTCTTGCTAACTCATGAGCTTTTTTGTTTCCATCGATTAATTAATTAATAATAATAATAATAATAATAATAATAATAATTAATAATAATATAGATTTATTTCCACAATGCCACAGGTTAGCGTAGAACACGTCATAAAATTACTAATAACAACAACACAAAAGCAACCTATGGTAGGTGCCAGTCATATAACACGTACATATAAATATAGCAAAAAACAGATAAATAAATAATAAATGAGAAAATTATAGTTCTAGAGGCTTTTTGAAAAAGTCTGTTACAGTATAAAAACATTCTTTTAACAGCTAGTTCTTAAGACTTGCTTTAAATTGATGAACCGTCTGTTCCTTTAATTTTAATGGTAGATGATTAAAAACCCTAATACAATGTCACACCGCTTGTCTTTGTATCTTAGTTAAATGGGTTGTGGGAGGTAACAACCGCGTGTTGACTTTACCTCTAGTATTTTGAGCATGAGCAGGTTCATATTTTTTAAAAAAACTATTATAATTTTTTTTAACAAATACAGCTGACTCCAAAATTACCAAATGTCCGAGCACCTACAACAAAGTGACTTTATTGCGATCTGTAAAGCTATTCAGTTCTCAAATATATTCCTAAACCAGTCTTGATTGTATTTTGTGGTTTAGTAGCGCCCCAAACATTGCTTGGCTGTCTGTTGCAATATAGATCCGCTCGTTTTTATAAGCCCTAGTGATCAATAATTCTAATGCTGTAAAGCTTAAACATGTAATCGAAGAAAAAATACTTTACTTGTATAATACTTCTTTCTCTCTGGAAAACTTCAACTTTTCTCTACTCCTCATAGTTCATCTGCTAGCAGTACTGAAGCCGACTGTATAAGACTTTATTGATCTTATATTATAACAACAATAAACGAAGAGAGAATGGATATCCGTTTTCCTCCCGTTTGGAATATGGGAAATACATTCGATTAGATAAGAGGGATTCCTCGCTTAAATTGATTACAAAAAGTATTTGCTTTATACTTGCGCGCCTTCCCTGAGATATGGGAAATAAGTATCTACAGGAGCCGACGACGACGCCGAAGTTCATGTATCTAAAGAAGGGGATGGATGGCGGAAGGCAATTTCAAAGGAGCGCAATAAATTTCACGGCTTTGAACTTCCGCACGGGGAATGCATAAAATAATTTAATAGCAGATGTGAAAACGGAGAGTGTTAACGACAAAAAGGGAATCTGAATAACTTCGCGAAGACCCGTGGATGTACATTCAACATCGATAAAGTGTCCGCGCCCCTGAGTTATGAGTTTTTAATATCGGCGCTAATACCCCCGAACTGGGGCTGGCGGGTTGCTCTTTCTTCTTTCGAGCGACCTCCGCGCTGTATAGGGCCCAAGCAGGGCAAATCCGGCGCCCCTTCTCGAAAGTTCATTCGATATTTTACAGACTCTAAAACACTTGATAAATTCTGAAATACTTCCGGGGATTCTTTTCTTGTACCGCTGACTGGCAATTTATCAAGATGTGATGCATGAATTTTCAAAGATGAATCTTCCGCGCTTTACTGGCGAAAATTATTCTGTGGTCGATACCTTTGCTTCTGAGGCTTGAAGTTGATCATAGAACGGTACGTTACCAAAATGACGGGCGTCAGAATTACTTATTATAAAATAAATAAGGGAGATAAACTGATAGAAGAAGTTGTAATAAAAGTGGTATCAAGACAAAGTAAACATTTATTAAACAACATAGCAATATGCCGCAGAAGCCATACAAACTTCAAACAGCTAGATATGTCGTTATATGCATGAAGCGCACGCTTCTGTTCACAGTTGATGTGGCTTCTGTGGTACATATGTAATATGTTATATATGGTAAATCATGCCATAAATATAAGTTTTATTTTGTAAACATCCCTATTTGTACATCCGGTATATTATGGGCTAGTTAAATTAAAACGTAGTCGTAACGATAGGTTCGTTAAAGTTTGTCCATCGTACAATCACTGAATCAAATTCATTTAATTTCCTTGATATCAGTACTTATTCTAAAACTCAATGCCTGCCCCAAACTAGGATGAGAAACGAGTAGGAAAGAAGTATTAAAGAAACCTGGTTTCATCTGGCCCAGATGAAAAATAACCTATTAAAGGTCCTCTGCTTAGAGTTCCAGATATTCTAATCAACTGGAAGGCAAAAGCCATACCGCAAAGGCAGGGAAAAATGTAGGAAACGTAAGCTAAACCACTAAGGGTAATACGAAGTGCATCGAGTGTTAAAAAGATCTAACAAAGATTCTAAAGCAACGCCTCCAACCCCCAAGAAACCCAATGATTCAGCGAGGCAGCGTCAAGATTACAAATGACAGTAATAGACAAGCGTCATCTAAACGAAGCGATGAATCAAGGAGCAAATGGATCTGATTCAAAAGGGACTCGTATTTGCGAGCTGTGATTACTCCGAATGGGAGCATCACTTTCGTGCAATTCACGATGAGAATCTTCACTGGAAGAATATAAATGACTTTCCACAGGCAAAACACGAGAACTTAGTTCAAGTCAAAGGCATCCGTAACGCATCTTCGAAAGAGATTCGTTAAATCCGCATTCAACCACTGTTGAATCCATCCAAAGAGGTTAAGGATACTAGCCTTAAATCCAGATCAGCAGGAACCAGTTAGAGCAAAATAGTTAGTTCAGGTTATTGATGGAAACTGGTTTATTGTAGAACCTCGGAAGTACCCGGTCGCAAACAAAATATGCCATAGGTCAAAGATATGTCGAAGGATTTAACTATCGCATCGGCATATTTAACTTGTTGACAATGACTTATCACGAACCAAGAACTGACTAAGAAGCTTATATTTATAGCAGAAATAAGGCCTAGGAAGGAAATTCAGCATAAAGGGCGCGGAAATTGGAGATTTAAATGCAAAAGCTAGAAAGCTACAGTGTTTCAGAAAAAAATCGGTACTTACTCGGGGAAGAGAACTTATTGTAGCTTGTATTAAAATAAATGACAGGGTCCATGAACATGATGTTTATCGATTGATAAAATTTCTCATCAAATTGTTTTCAACTTTTCGTCAATTCATAAAAGTTAAATTATGTTATAGCATTCTTTTGGGAATCGTATGTAAGCCGTTGCGTTTACCAGTGGTATATTGGGAATACGTAGAAGAAACGTAAAGATTATTTATTAATCATTCCAAATTTTCTCCGGATTTCCTACCCTTCTCGTGGATTAACCGTTTGTTGTTCGAATACCTGATACAGATGTTTGCAAATAGCCTCCTTTCTGATGCCAGTATTCGAGCTCGTACAGGGCCTTTTTCTTAACACGTTTACATTGCTGCTGCGTGAGACTCTCATCTTAAGAGTCAAAATGTTTCTTTAATATTATTATTTTATAAACGAACAATAAGTTATACATGTTAGTGAAGTAATAATTTAAATTAAACTACAAGTTCATTATTTGACGAATTAGAAGTCCGACGAGAGCTCCTACGGCCTGTCGACAACCTGATCACCACTAGAAGAAAACTCTAGTGTGATCATGATCTTTCTACTATTACTTATTGGTGTATAAGAGGTAGGTCAGTAATGCGCCTGACCTGCACTAACAAATTGAGATTTCTGAGCTTCACAAAGAAACAAAGATATTTTTATCATTAGAACCTAGTTTTACAAGTATGAAACACGGTTTACAGGAAATATTCGCTAAAGAGTTACACACTATTCTTTGGGCAGACACATCTTAATTTTGTTGAAAATAAAAAAAAAATGGCGACAGAGTTAACAGTGCAGATTGGCAACACATGCTACCTACATAAGTCCTTTCTATTTATCTCTTAGATTACCTCACTTGGATTGTATGCGTTAAACTACGCGAGCTACTTATTACGAACAGCGAAATCTGTCAATTAACTGTATTCCACATGAGTAGTTCGCAGCTTAACGCACAAAACTGAAGTGAGGTGAGCCAAACGGTAAATAGAAAGCACCTTATACTACTCAGTATTTTGACGTTTCCGAGAATAAGTCTTTTATTTTTTTCTATGTAATTTGGCACTTATTTATCACCCACCAAGTAATGCAATGGAGACACCAGCTCATATTACTAAAACGCTTTGCAATAGCTTATTGACAGTATATTATCCATAAAATTTTCCCATGCACATTGGAAAAATAAATATGAATTATTTCAAAAAATGTGTAATGCAAATTCTAGAATCTACAATCAATCATGGAAGTTTCACTAAATAAACTGAAAAAATTCCACATAAACTCCATCTTTACTCCCGTGGTCGTACCCACATAACATCAGTAAATTGTAGTACCAAAAGGTGGGCAGCCTGGTTTAGGCAAAACCTGGAGTTCGAGGTTGCTGTAGTGTTATTTTTTTTTGTTAATAATATATAAATAACTATTAAATTTAATTTTCACATTTAAATTTAAATTGTTGTGGCACAGGTGAATCACTCATAAATGAGAATTCAATAACAAGACATTCATGATATAAAATATTCATTATAAAAAATGCAATAATATATAAAATATATAAAAATTCCATATTATAAAAGTTACGATTATGTAATATCAAGTATTTTCCATTGTTATCTATTTTCTTCATTAATTCATTTATCACCATAATTTTTCATAACGAGTGTTTCATATCTTGAATTTCTTACTATTGATTTTTAATTCAAGTGTCGTAACAATTAATAATTTAATATAAATAATAATTTAATAATTGCAAAAAACAAATTTAAAATCGAAAATTAAATTTAATAATTGTTTATATATTACTAACGAAAAAAAATTAACACGGCAACAACCTCGAACTCCTTTAGAAATCGAGCGCGCTATCCACTTGACCAGGCGGCCCGTCTGTTTGGCACCTGCTACAATTTACTGATGTTATATGAGCGCGACCACGGGAGTAAAAAATGAGTTTATATAGGATTCTTTCATTTTATTACAGTTAAATGTTCGTTTTACATTTTTTACCAATATAATGACGTAAATTACGAATTTACACGATTAAACGCGTTTTTTTTTCGCCGTTAATAAAAAAAATATCATTCTTATTTTTTGTTGATCAATCACAGGTCTATTCACAAAAATCCGCACATACGCTGATTTGGCCGCCCCTTATGAGTTTACTTTGCTCAGAATGTAGCAACTTTCACATGCAATAGATGCAATAAATACAATCATCAAAAAAGTATCGAGTGTTTATGGCTGTATGCAATCGACTTTTTGTGCGCTCCTCTCTAACAAATCTTCTGGCTACGCCCATGATTGCAACATTTAATTGTAATTAAATACACGAGAAGTTTTCACATTTTGAAATTACATGTTGAGTATTTTTCAAAAACTTGCTTAAAGTATATTTTTTTTAATTTTTATATCTTCAATCTTTTCACTTTTTCACCGTCCATGTTTTTGCAGTTTTGTAACTAGGAAAGATACATGCTAGCCAACATCATTTCACACCTAAATTATATTCCTGGTACAGTTAACTAAGGTGGTAAAAATCTTACGTACACATACTTTGCAGGATATAAAAATTTTACAACAGACAAATATCCTGATGTCAACGAAATTACGCAGAGTAGTGTAATATAGACGTTCGCGACTCTACTGGATCTACCTCTCGAATACAGGCTCTAAAGCTGCACAGCGCTCCAGGGGCAACGGGTAACTGCTTTGTTAGAGTCTAATGGAAATCTATGACCTCTATTGTGAAAACTTGCATGTACGAAGAAAGACGACCGCGAACTCCTCCATTCATTTAAATGTAATCCGAGCACGCACACGCGCCAATGACGTGTAAACGTGTTTGAATATGTGTGGGATTCATACTTAGTTCTAGAATTATAAGTACACATGCTCATCATTTTACTTCCTTCTCTATATTACCTGATACAAGAATTATTAGGTTGTCCGGAAAAAAAAACATTCTTTATTTGAGAAGCATCTAAATATATATTTTTTTTATTTTCACATCGAAAAGATAACTGTTTTAAACAACACTGTGAATCCATGTTAACTTGTCATCCTACAATGGAGAATAATCAGAGCCGAATAAATCTTGAGCTGTTATTGTACAAGTCTGGAGAAGGAAATGGTGCAGTACAAGCGACATATCTGCGAACTAGAATATGAAGGATCTGTAAATATTAAAATAACCAAGCTTAAATTTAAAAAAAAATAGAAAACAACCATTTAGTGCCACTTAAAAAGTGTAGTAAGATTCTGGATTCTGGAATTTAGACGTTCTGAATCAATGAACTCACAGGTACGACTGTCCCATCAGTCGTAGAACCTAGGCGAACTGAGATCACACTGAACTCGGTACTCGGTAAAGCATCCATTCGTTTTCTCCATAGAGTTTCGTTCCTTCTCTCCCATCTCTAATAAGATGTTATTGCATTGCCTTCATTAGAATTCAATTAAGCAGATAATATAATTAACTCCATAATTGATATTTTAGAGTTCTCCAAAGGCAAGAACGAAGAAAATTGTTTGCCCCATACTCAGGACATTCTCTTTTATACAAAACATTTCTTCATTCAATATACATATTCTCTTATTTACTCAAAAAAAGGCAGGAAATTTTCACTTTCCGGGAAAGAAATACTCTAATGTAGGATGATTTTCACTGTGCATGACACTTTTTTCTAGCAATAGGTGTGTCATGCTCTTCTTACACATTGCATTAATCGAACTGACTTATATTTTTAATTAATAATTCCTTTTCGCTTTCTCCTTTCGAAAACATACACAACATCAGCGGTATAAACGTTAATTTAACGACAATTTTAGTTTCATTTTCCTTATCCTGGTTTTGGCAGTTACAGATGCGATAGTGTTACGTCACTCAGATTCATTTAGTTTACGCGCCGAAATCCCAAGACGCTCCGTACCGCAGTTTTACGACCCTTTGTGCATTATCCAGCGTCGCTATTGGTTCGTCCCTTTGTTACCTACCTAGCGAGGCTTTATAAGCGCTTCACGCACTATGCATAGTCTCTGTAAACTTCCGATTCATCGAAATTCAGTCGCTACGACCCGTTGTGATTCGAAAAACACAAAGACGTGCTGCCAGTCAGCACATACACACTAGCTTCGAAGCCCCTTGCCTTCAAGCTACCTCTAAGTATTTTTACTTACTTTATTTAAAAATTAACAATTTTCTTTATTCATTGTTTTGTTTTCTTTTCTATTTTTCTTTACTAATCACTCACCTCGTGCTTTGGATATAACGCAGAACTCTTGGCAGTAAACCCTGTTCTATGTTAATCCACGCTGTATACAATTACCTGTTTAATTTTAAATAAATAATTGCGATCTGGTGTTCAAACCACGTGTCAACATTAATCTTTTTCTTTTCTTTCTTTTTTTTGCTGCCTAATTTTATTTAATTTATTAATAATAAATCGTTACTGTTTTATTCTCAATATTACTATCGCGACCCCATCAGTACATCCTTCGTGTGTTTACCGCTATTTTACCAGGTTACTGCAGGTGAAACAGTAGTCCGTCAGCACGTCCGCACACCGCAACGTAACACTCTCTATAGTCTACATCTACTTGATATACAAGATGTAAAAATGATGAAATTAAATTGAACAACTTAAAATACGCCATAACGAATATATTTTACAAACACCTTTTACCTATTTGATGTAAAGATTAGATGTAACTGATGCATTGCATAGTTACAGTTTTGACGGAGTTTTGAAAAGTAATGTGGTGATGGATATTGTATACCACAGAATTGACAAAATAAACGAAAATCATGTATCTAACGCATACATGTAAATAAAATAATGGATCATCGTCATATTCGCGTATGATTTTATCTAACTTATATCGTACAAGTCCTAACATACTTATTACTGCGCATTCGGAATAGTTTTTTTTCGAAACTGCGTTACTTTAACTGGATTGCAGAAAAGCTATGATTTTCAAACAAAAGCTCAGATTTAGGTATGTCTGGTTTAAATAAGTAATAATAATACGGGTGAGAACATATTTTGCATATATTTTGTGTGCCCGAGAGAAATTTATTGGATAGGGAACGAGTACAGTTTACCTCGATAAGTAAGCTAGTGCGTTTGTGTAAGGAGTAGCAAGCATTGGCGAAATCATTTATTGTTGTAATTGAAGTAGTATTTGATAACTTAATCTCAATATTGACGGAGGTGGTAAAATTGTCCCAATAATGGGAAATAGAAAAGTTGCCTTCCAATTTTGGGGTAATCTTCCCCACTTCTCTCGTTAAGTGTTCTTCATATATCGAAAACTTTTTCTTGTTTTAGTTTTTCCTCATCAATCCCTGTTTATGTATACCGTACTTAATTTTCGCCAAGATTCCTATAATCCACATTTAAAGGCTTGTCTCCTACTTGGTTTATTTAATCAAGACATCTATAAAAATGATACAAAGAACCTAGGCGTCTACCCATCTGCGGTTTGTTCACAACGTCAGTAAACTAAAGCTTCATTAATGAGACTCTGTACCTGTAATTTCTCATGGAACAAAATCGAGAAATATGCACATACATATCAGTAATTAGTTACCCTTATTACATAACCCACTCTATCCTATCTGAATCATGGCTTCAAAATTCTGACTAACTAATTTCTGATATTTTCTTTAAATTCGAAATGTTTGATATTTTTAATAGATGAATAAATCTTTAATTAAATGATTATTCTTTCTTACCTAACAATTCCTTTTGTAATTTATCTCACTTTATTTGGTTGTCTGAGATGCCTCAGTCTTCCCTTCTCTAGTGTTACAAAGGTGGTGGAAAGAAGGAGGCCTAAGAGCTGTTCCATAGCTGCTGCAGAAGAAACTCTTATTGATCGTCTTATTTCCAAACCACGCAAACTATAACTGACTAAATGTGCAATACTTCAACCGAAATCGGTATTACGTTACAGAGTGTCTAACCTCAGTCCAAATTAAAGACACTGTTTACGCTTCTCTAGTCTAGTGGCCTAAATCAAATCTAGGCTATGTTATAACTGCGCCTATTGTTAGTAAAGTCCAAAGGATTGCCTCTTTGGGCATCACTTGAGCCATATGGAGACCATTATAGGGTTTTCTACGCTGCAGTTGGTAGTCTGAAGCAACCCTAGGGGCTTACAAAGCAAAATCTAGTGGATGCAAGGGCTTCTCCGGCAAAGTCGGAGGCCACACCAGCATCTTCAACTACATCGAACAGACAGTACCACTGTCTATAAAGGTAGATAATATCTCGCCGGTTTTCAGCTTCTTTATTTCTTAAAATAATAAAAATAATCGTATAATTAAACATTTTTTTGGCATCTTTCGTTACTTTTGACAAGTTCATGTGTCAACGCATCAAGACATAGAAAAGAACCTAAAACTCTAAGAGTGGAGTAAAAATAGTTACAATTTAAAGGTTGGTGTATTGAACACCATACAGTACAACATGAATGCTATGTTTACTGGTCACAAGTCACAATCGCTGGTTGTATAAGGGCTAGAAAGTTTACGAAATCGTCAACTTTGGTACCCAACAATACAATCGCATTTATTTTCAAATTGTGCACAAGGTTTTGAAACCTATCTGTTCTGTTTGAGCGGCAGTAAACTGCGGTTTCGTCCATTGTTATGCGTATTCGTTCGATGTAGATTTGGTCGCTTGCATAGATACGAATAAAGAACTCAGCGATACCCAAGAAACTAATCCAATTGTGAGAACGCTTGCGGAAGGGACAGGGCATCGCGGAAGAAAAAAAAAAGTAAAACAACAAAGAAGAAATCATTATTTCCATTCAGGTTTTCCCTGCATGCACCTAAAAAGCCCCAGAAACCCGTCCATGAATAATTCAACGATACTTTTCCGTGTAAGTTATATCCTACCTAATACAATTCAAGCAACCTAAGAGAGTAGGAGGGCTGTTTGGCCGCGAGAAAAAACAACTGAAAGGGAACGGATAAATGGTTAACAGGCGTCTCATCTGACCAGTTAAACGTGCAGTGAAGCACACCCGCGGGAACTATATATTAGCAAATATACACAAACTGAAGTACAAAATACTTGGGGAGAGCGTGCGTCTTTTGCAAAGAACAGATGTATCTGGGACGGTTTAGGTTCGTAAATATTTGGCCGTGTATGAATGAAATATACTTTACGAGAATATATGTATATCGTATCACAAGAGATAGATCTTGCATAACGCTCGCTGTTCAAATTCGAAAAGCTGTATCTAAATGCTATCTTTAAAAGTCTTAAATTTATTCATTATTGAAATAAGAATTCTTTTATGCAGGTCGTCTAAATTATGCGTCTCATAGCATCGTGCACTTAAAATGTAAGTACATTTATTGACAAATCAAGGTTGCGAGCTTGAAATCGCAGATTCTAGTGGAACTTTGTTAGCTTTGGTGATATATTCACATAGGAACAGTAAAAAAGCACCTCTGCTCTATAACATTTTATTTTTTGGAGTGCAAATCGTTGCAAATATCTTACAATTACTTTTGTCTAAAAAGTACGTACTATACAACAGAAGATGGCGGCTGTGCCCGGAATACGCACAACCCCCCATTAAAATAGCATCATTCTCAAATAACAATATCACAGAGTGAAAAAATCTTAAATTAAATACGTCTCATAACATATCTATTGGTTTCTTTTTAATTCTAATCGTTAACAACCAAATGTATACAGTTACATTATTATCGTCGATGAATATTGTTTTTCTACAATACATCTTTTCCTTGACTGTGTGCTGTCTTATTTCACTAACATAAGAGTCAGTATTTCCACAATTACTAAGAGAAATCAGAAAACTCAATAATCTGAGTTAAATGGTGACGCCAAATTAAGTTAATAGGATAAAAACTAATGACGTGACAAATGTATCTCTTGATCTTCACTAATCAATTAGTTTTGAATTATAGTAGCGCGCGAACGCTACAAAATCATTTATTGAATTTGCAATCCTTTGCTTTATAAAATTTATTGTTTCCTCTGTTTATTCTAATAGTTTTAGTTAATATATCATATTAGTAGTTTCAGTTTAGGAGTAGAAATCTAAGCTCGTCTTAAGATCTACCAAGATATTTACTGAGAATGATTTGTTGTACAATGCTCGTATTTCGTATTAACAGTATTCTTCAAAACTGTTTAAAATTTGAGAGTTACCTTAGTACCATAGGATAGCAAACTTTTAATAGTCTTGATATTTCTCGCTGCACATTGGTTTATCACAATTATTTAATAAAAACGATTGAAATAGTTGATATGTTGTAAATTGGTACTGACCTAAAATTTTGGTAACCAAAACGAGCAAAAATATCTCAATATCTATTATCGAGTCAGCTGTATATTTGTCGTTATAATACCTAGAATACGCGTCAACAAAACAAAATGTTTTTTCCAAATATAGGCCAAAATAATCAATATCACACACTCCAACTTTGCTTAGGTACCATCCAGAATTGTCCACCAAATTTGGCCGAATTTTCGAGTTTGTAAACATTCTGACAAGCTTTAACACAATATTCAAATTTACCCGTGTTGATGATGGGCAACAAACATAAGAAAACTTGCTAAACTTTTTTGATTTGTCTATGCCATGTGACACAATGCAAATTCGCAATAGATATTATATGTGTAGCGAAATACGGAAAAACCACTCTATAACCGAATAAAAATGCAATCTTTTATCGGCACTAAGTTCATTTTTACGTATGAAATACTGTTTATAAATTTCATGCACGTTTCTCAGGCCAGCCTGATTTGATAAAATGTAAAATTTTACTCAAAATAGGATCTTTTCGCGTTTCTTCCGCAGTTTGTTTACTGTCAATAATCATATCCTTATTATTTTGAATATGCTTTAAATAAGAAGTGTCTGAATCTGATTAAACTAAAATTTCAGATAATGCTAAACGCGATAATCCGTCCGCAGTATTTTTCTCCGAGATTACATATATCGTACTTAAAATTTGATAAATTTAGAGCCCGATAGAGACCGAATGCGATCGGTTAATAGGTAGTATAGGAATGCCCTTCTTCGGTCCGAAAATTCATAGTAAAGGTTTACAATTGGTTCTGATATGAATTTCTTATTATATAAATACTGAACAAAACGTTTTACATCAAAATAATAACTAACGCCTCCTTTTTTATTTACGGAGATACTCGTTGAGACATTGATAACGTTCGTGAAGCATACGCAATCGGGGTTTCTTATCCAGAAGGGTAAATATGAGAAATGACTGCTCCCACTCCATAAGCAGAAGCATCAGTAGTTATTTACTTGGTAAATTTGGATTGAAGTTATGTTGTGTTATTTAAACGAAGGTTCGACCCAGAATATCTTTATTCTAGAATTATACATACATACGAGCGTACAACATGTTACTACACAAAAACGGTCCTAGGTAAAAAGTAAATATATACAGCACTAGCGAAAAGTTAATATATACAGCATTGACGAAAAGTTAATACACTGAATTTACCACAATTCCTTTCCCTTAAAATTAATACAATTCAGAACATAACTCTTAAATAACTAATTGTTTCGACTCCTTAAATTATAACGACGGTTAACAGAAGATTCTGGCGAAGTACAACTAGGATTATCATCATCGCTAACAACAATAGTTTCAGTTGCCGCCTCATCAGAATTTTCTGTTTCTTGCTCTTTCAATTCCAATTGAGAGTCTAAATTTTGGGTAGGAGCACATAAAGACTTACGAGATCTCAACTGATTAGAATGTCTCTTAATTATTTTATCTGTTCCTACTTTCACATCATAAGCAACATTTCCAGTTTTATTTACGACACTTCCAGAAGCCAAGGAGAGTCAAAAGCTTGTAATGGATTTTTCGCATAAACTTCAACTGCAATTTCAAAGTTTGTTGGTCTACTTTAAATTGTTCAATTTGCGCTTGTTGTTTATTATTTATAATATTGTGGTGATTTGGTCTTATTAAATCTAATCGCGTTTTTAAATTACGACCAAACATTAGGAAAGCTGGACTAGCATTTGTAGTACAGTGCGAAGCGATTCGATAATTAAATAGAAATATTTGCAAAAATTCGTTTATATCTTTTCTTTCATCATGAGCCTTTTTGATAGCATTTTTTACTTGTTTAACACAGTTTTCCGCTGCACACATTGCTTTGCGCATGTAGGGCGGTGAAAAAATGTTTGATGCCGTTTAGTTTTAAATACTTCTCGAATTCACCCGAAGAAAATGGCTGTCCGTTGTCTGACACAATCGTATCGGGTAAAACAAAGCGTGCAAACACGGTTCTTAAAAAGTTTGATTACCATTTTTAGCATTTGCTTCATTTATTTAAAAACTTCTAACCATTTTGTGAACGCATCTACTATTACTAAATATTTGCTATTAAATATGGACCCAAGAAATCCACATGTATACGTGACCAAGGTCTATATGTTTGAGGCCATGGTTGCAAAATTGTTTTAGGTGGATATATTTGAATTTGTTACAAGTTTGACAATTTTGGCAAAGTTTAACATGTCACTGTCAATTAACGGCCAATAGCAATAAGATCTAGCAATTGATTTACACTTATTCATCCCTAAATGACTAGTATGTATTTTCATCCAAAATTTGTTCTCTAAATTTTGGTGGGACCACAACTCTCACCCCCACAAAATACATCCTTGCTCTAAATGCAATTGATGTCGACGCAAAAATAGGGTTTAATGTCCATCTGACATATTTTGAATGTGTTCTGGCCAACCTGTAAAGCAATAAGAAAACACCTTACTTAAAATATAGGATCTTTTGTGTTTCCACCGCAATTTGTTTGTGACTAATCGGTAAAGCTTGATTAATATACAAAATGTGACCTATATCTGGCTCTTTATTTGATTCTAGATTAAGAGGTAATCGTGATAATGCATCAGGCTACACAATTGTTCTTTGAAGTGATGTATTTAATTTCATATTGATAAGCTGCCAAATTATTGACCACCTCTGCAATCTGCTTGCCGCGAACTGAGGCACACCTTTTCTTTCGCCAAAAATGCTAAAAGCGGTTTATGATCGGTATACAAATAAAATTTTTGTGCCAAATAAATATTCATGAAATTTTTTCACACCGAATATAATTGCTAAGGCTTCCTTGTCAATTTGTGAATAGCCTTTCTCCGCTTGATTTAGCGTTCGAGATGCATGAGCAATCGGTCGCAAATACCATCGGCAAATCTATGAAAAATAACTGCTCCTACACCCGTTGCACTTGCATCACAAGCTAAAACAATAGGCAATTTAGGATTATAATGAACTAGCACTTTTGATGACGCTAATTCTTTTTTAATCTTATTAAATTGTTTTAAACAATGTTCATCAAATACCCAATTAACATTGTCTTTTAATAAGAATATAGTCTACTTAGTTTTGTGCTTAGCTGTGGAATGAACTTCCCATAAAAATTAACTAATCCTAAAAAAGATTTTAGTTCTGTCTTATTATTCGGTATTTTCATATCTAAAATAGCGGAAATTTTCTCTTTACATGGATGCAATCCTTCAGCGTCCAAGTAATGACCTAAATATGTCACGGATTTTGAAAAAAACTACATTTATTTAAATTTATTTTTAAACCACACTCTTGAATTTTATAAAAAACTAATTTTAGCCTGTTCAGATGTTCAGATTCAGTAGAACCCGATATTAGGATATCGTCAAATAAAACACCACACCCGGTATATTACTAAAGGTTAAATCCTTAATTTTGAAAAATACTAGGACTTGATGCTATTCCATACGGCAATCTGTTGTACCTAAATAGACCCTTGTGAGTATTAATAGTAACTAACTGTTTTGAATCGTGATCCAGTTCTAATTGGGCATAGGCTTGTGAGAGATCTATTTTACTAATAACTTACCACCGGCTAATTTAGAAAAAATATCTCCAACCTTTGGTATTGGAATACTTTTGAACATGTAAATGCGGATTAACTGTAACCTTAAATTCTCCACAAATGCGTACTTCGCCGTTCTTTTTCAAAACTGGCACAATAGGACTAGCCCATTCACTGCATTCTACTGGAGTTAAAACACCATTATTTACTAACTTTTGTAACTCTAATTCAACTTTTGTCCTTAAGTTGTAAGCTAATGAACGCGCTTTGTAAAAAACTGGTACCGTACCAGGTTCTAAATATAGTTTAGCTTTAAAATTCTTATAAGTTCCTGGGCTCATTATCAAATATACCCTGGTATTGCTTAACTAAATTCGATATTGATGCATTTCCAGCAACAAAACCAGTTAAAGTTTCATTTTCAGTTTTTAAATTATTTAAAGCAACATTATTAATTATGTTTATGTTTAATGCCGTTAACCACTGACGGCCTAATAATGATGGTCCACCATTGGGTACCACATATAATTTTAAATTATCAACTACATCATTAAATTTTACCTTGACTCTTATAAAACCTTTTGACTCTATTTGGGTTCCCGTGTAAGTTGAAAGTTTAATTTTTGAACTATTGATAGTTAATTTATTAAAATATTTCTTATAGGTAATCTCAGAAATTAAGGAAACTGGCGATCCTGTGTCTATTTCCATATTTAAATTAACATTTTCTATTTCTATATTAACTTTTATCGGCGAATCTTTATCGTTCGAAATTACAGTAAACAAATTTGCAGATATATCTAAATCAGAATCATTAATATTTGAATCATTTACAGCATTCGACTTTACATTTTCATTAGTTAAATAATTATTTTGTCTTTTATTTACAATTTTGGAATTTTTGTTTAATTTACAAACATATTTTAAATGCCCTTTCTTACCGCAATTATCACAAACGGAATTTCGGTAAAAACATTGACTGCTGTGATGATTTCCTCTTCCACAAACTCGGCAACAATGTTTGGTTTCTTTCTCCACTTTCTCCTTGCCTGTGTAATTCGCTCTTCTACCGGAAGTTGATCCACGCCATTCCGCTGCTTCTTTCCCAGATGACCTTGCTCTCCCGGAACCAGAAAATGGGCGACCTTGATGGCGCATGTTGAGCACGTGGTACGAACCATCCATATCCGTTACATTTTTCTCGGCTGCTTCCATGTCTCTTGCCAAATTATATGCTGATACACAATTTAGCTTCTTTTCGGAGAATAATCGTTGCTTAATAACTTCATTATGTAGCCCAGACACGAACTGATCTCTTAAATTGTCATCCAATGTTTCTTTAAATTCACACGTTTTCGCCAAATTTCGCAATACTACCATATACTGCGTAACAGATTCTCCTTTTTCTTGCGTCGAAGTCGAAATTTATGCCGTTTGATATTACGGATGGTGCCGGCTGCCAAATGTTCTTGCACAATTTCTACCAATTCTTTATATGTTTTCTTTTCTGGCTTTACCGGACTGCACAAATCTCCTATTAATTCAAAAGTTTCGTCCCCAACTACCGTTAATAACGTAGCAACTTTTAAATCTTCTTCAATTTTATTTACTATGAAATATTGTTCTAAACGTGCAATATAAGTACTCCATTTTTTGATGCGGGATCAAACTCACTTATTCTTCCCACCGACATTCCACGTATTTAATTCTTTTTTACACTACTTTAACTATTTTATATTTCACTATTAATTTTCCTCGTCGCCAATATTGTTGTGTTATTTAAACGAAGGTTCGACCCAGAATATCTTTATTCTAGAATTATACATACATACGAGCGTACAACATGTTACTACACAAAAACGGTCCTAGGTAAAAAGTAAATATATACAGCACTAGCGAAAAGTTAATATATACAGCATTGACGAAAAGTTAATACACTGAATTTACCACAAGTTAGTTAACACCTCGGCAGAAATTAATTTTTGTTTTACTAAATTAAATGCGTTATTACATTCTTTCGTCCAACGAAATTCCACTTGATCTGATAATAATTCATATAACGGTTTTAAAATAGTAGAGGCGTTTTTAATAAACTTATTATAATAATTAACTAATGATTTTAACTCAGTTTTATTCTTTGGTACTGAAATACTTTGAATTGGTTCCACCTACTCGGGATATGTATGTAATCCATACTGATCAATCATATATCCTAGATATTTAATATAGACTCTTTAAAAGCGTTTAATGTTTCTCTAACGCCGGTTAAACGTTCCGATCTATTTGAACCTGTGATAAGAATGTGGTCTAAAAAACAAACTACGACCGGTATACCCAATAAAACCCTTTCTGAAATTTTGCTGACGCGCAAGCTACCCCAAATGGAAGTCGTTCAAATAACCCCCTATGTGTACTAATCGTGGGTAACTTCATTGATTCAGCAAGAAGGCACAATTGTTGATATGCTTGTGAAAGATCTAATTTAGTAAATTCTTTACCGTCATTTAATTGACTGAACAAATCTTCAATTTTAGGTAAGGGGTGCTTATCCACTTTTAACTAAGGGTTAATGGTGACTTTACAGCCACCGCAAATTCGTACAAACTTGTAGACTTTGTTGAGTGTTACTCAAGGACATTCTGCATTATAATAGCTGCTAATTTTTCAAATTTGCGTTCTCTTATATGTCATTTAGCTTTGAGTCCGAAGCGGTTAGGATATTCATTTTACAGAAAAAGACTATGAGATATCTTTGCAATCTCGAGATGGGAAGAAGGTTTAGCACATGCTTTAGGAACCAGCAAATACTTGTGATGCCGTCTGCGTTTGTTATTTACTTTGGGGTATACATACATCTAAATAATAGTGCTTTTCGAGCGAATGACCACTGACCACACTCACACAAAACCACACCCACTGCACCAACAAAACTACAATGCGCGATAAACTGGAATTACCATACGGCCATCTATCCAGCATCCGGATGACCATTTTTAAAGCTGTAGGTTTTCGCGTCTGGCATTACCTTACCTAATACATTTCTCCCGTAATTATAAATAAATAATATGTCGGAAAATATAATATAATCTCATCCCAAGAGATTGTTTTTCACATGTATATCTATCACTTTGGATTTCTTGCAGTCTGAGATGTCCCAATCTTGCCTTTCCTAGTCTTACTAAATGGTGGAAAGAAGGAGACTTAAGAGTAGTTCCATAGCTGCTGTATAAGAAATTCTTACAAGTCCAGTAGGTTACTTGTAACAGTACGAGTAAGATATTATGAACAAGACGACGAAGGAACCAAGTCTAGAATATCTAAACGAGTACTGTTACAAGCACTATCGGACGTGTGCCGTATAAAATTTTATTTCATACTGTAAAATTATGGCAAAAAGTAAATTAGTATATTTATATTAAAACTCAAAAAGTGACATTATCATTTAAAAATCACGTCACTTGTTTTTGCTATAGTAACGGCGTTGCTATTGTATATATTTATATTGAATCAGTCCGGTAAGCGCTGCTTAGCGACGTTTACCGGCTCTCATACTGTAATAACTCACTTACCGGACTTAAATTGATTATGTAAACAAAAATATACTAAAGAGTATGAAATAAAAATATGAAAAAAATACGTATTCACCATATTGTAAAATTTCCATATAAATACATACAATTTCTCTCTACTCTCAATAAACCTATATTGGCTTTGGCCGATTAAAACTCAAATTCCCAATCAGCAGCATGTAAAATAGATTATCCCCAAAGCGAGTTTTGTAATTGCCGAACAAACTGGGATTTAAGTTTCATTCAATCGGTGATTTACGTCCGGTACAGTTATCGAAACGAGTTTAAAATAATTTCTGCTCAGTAAAAAAAAAAAATAGAGTTTATCTCATGAATTGTTTGCCTGTTTTCAATATGTATACATATACCGTACATTTGTGATAAATGCATGGAATTTTGTCTTCAAGCAATATATCCATAAATATCACTTATACATTGATTGAAAGAACAACTTAACAACTGCAATTTTGGAAACCTAATCTAGGTGTAACACGGTTGATACGGCGCACAATGAAGCCAAATTGCCTAAATACAAAACAAAATGTGTACAGTATACAGAATTGAGAGGTGGTTGGCGTTATTTCTTTCGTATCAACAGTAAGGAACTCTAGCGGACTTCATTATTAAACTTAAGTAAAACGTATTACTAAGGACCCTGCAAGAAGGGACCTGGCTAAATAAAGAAAGTACAAAGAAATGGAGGTCGACTGAAGATCAACTACATACTAAAGCGCTAATAGGGGTTGGAGATGTTAGCTTCTCTGATAACCTACTCAGACGCAGCAAGAAAGAAGCTAAAACCATTACTGGGCTGGTAACTGGAAACTGTCTCCTGAAAAGGCATCTATACAACACAATTCGAATAAACGAACCGTGGTACAGAAGATGCGAACTAGAGGAAGAAACGAGTTTACAGGTAATCTGCACATGTGAGGAATTGAAAGTACTCAGGCAGAAATATTTCGGGAAGGATCTATTGAAGCTCTCGAGTGTTCTCAAGTTTCCACTGGGCAAGATACTGGGCTTTATAGAGAACATTAAGCTGCTCGAATGAAAGTAAGAGATTTAATAGGGACGGTACAATGAACATCAAATACCTGGACTATAGGTGCCCACCCTAACTTAAAGAAGAACAAGAAATATGTAAACCTAACAAAAATTCTTTACAATGCTACCCCACTTAGCGAACATGGAGAGTATTAATAACTATTTTGTAAACAACGCACCACTCTAAACCTACCTGATCTTTTTCTTTCAAATATGTAGATTACAAATTAATTAAAAATATATTATCATCGATGATATCAATTCCACAATGTTTAAAAGTTTGTAGTCCCTTCGTCATTTAATACATAACTCATATTATCAATGTCTGTATTGAAACTGGTTTGTATCCGAGCTTAGGGAAACAGGCGTTAGTCATCCTCAGCCAAAAAACATCGCAACCGAATGAACTAAAAGATCTAAGACCTATAAGTTTGTGGCCGACCGTTTCCAAAATCTTGGAAAGAGTTCTGAAAACACAATTACAACAATTTGTCAACCAATAAAATCTGATCCCAGTTAATCAATGTGGATTTAGAGAGGGTTTCAATTGATGTAAAACATTGCTAAAATTATTGGGATGATATAATTACGGCCACCGACAAGAGTTTACTTCCACTCTTAATGCTTCTTGACTATAGTAAATAATAATATATTTGAAGATCCTAGAAGAGGTAGGTCTAGATCAACGATAGACCTCGTTTATGTCAAATTACTTCTTGAAGGAGACAAAAGCATTCGACTGGGAGGTAATGTATCTCTCCCCTTAATCCCGAGGCAAAGAGTTCCACAGGGGTCGCTTTTTAGCCCGCTTTTATTCTGCATCTATACATCCGGAATTAACAATGTTATTAAATCGTCAAATCTATTATGCAGATGATACTCAGATTTATTACTCCCTTAAAGCAACAAATTGGCAGTGAGTCGAGAAAAAATTTAAGTTTTATTAAACACAAACGCATTCTCCAAAAGCCTGTGGTTAGACTTAAATAAATCAAAATCCCAGACGTATTATGCGTAAATAAGAAAATAGTCAAGGATATGTGTCTGAATCATGTAAATATCAACACCGACAATAACAAGCTTCTGCTTTCTGAAAAGGTAAAAAAAATTAGGGTTACTAATGGATAACACCATTTGTTACAGACCTCAAATATCAAAATATATCTACATGGCTTATGCCCACTTAAAATTACTTCATGCCGACAGACATATACTTAGCATAAATATATAAAAAAAGATATTGTGTGAGTGATTTGTATTGTCACAGTTCAGTTATTATTCGCCAGAGTATTGATAATTTTATAGCTAGTAAATCGCTTTCGTCGCGATGATAAAACATACTTATATTTTAAAAAAGACCGTTCAACGTCTACGGACATATCACACACATACCTAATTAAAATAATCTTTATAGGTAGATAACGGATCAGATGCACCATCACCAATGCGTAGTCCGATTTGTGCCGACACAATAACTGCTTATCGCACACTGTACGAACTATTTTGGCACCACCATAATGTAAATCCTGATACTTGATACTAGTACAGATGGTACAAAATACCTGTAACAGTTATTTGGAAGCAGGTATGAATATAGAACTGCTTATAACAGGTACACGATTTAATATATACCTATTATCTCATGCTTCTTTCGTTCTAATGGCCAAGTGCAACAAAACGTGGAATATGAGTACGCGTACACATACTGATATTTTACCAGTAAAACACTATATCAGTTATTTGGCAATTGTCTGGTAGCAGATACCTATGTAAAGATACTGATACTGATTTAGATAGATGCCCACTCTTAGTACGTATTAACTACCCATATCGAGACTCGAAGGCCAGTAACAGGTATTGGTAGCAGATATTAATAATAGGTACGACCTGAGAACAAGAACAGTTTGTACCTGTTATCGTCACATACTGATATTTACCATCTTTAGATACTAGACACACGAATAGGAGGGAGTGATTTTACTGCCTTGAGGATATACTATCGTTAAACGTTCTGCATAGCAAAGCGAGTACGGACCGTATAAGTTAGACACGTCCTACCACTTCATTTATTAACCCGCACTGGGCGGATGAAAATTAAAGGCAAAATGTTATTATTTCCAGTCAACGTATACGCAAACACTTAAATAGGGTCAATATTTAAATAACTACTTCGCGAAATTATATTTTTTGTGAAACTGTCATTTAAAATATACAGCTATCATTTAATTTCCTAAATGTCAACATGACGCTTCAGTTAAGTAAGTTTTCTTGAAAGAGGTATTACTTGACAATGACTTAAACAAATTTATTGAAATGCACATATTGTAAGAACTTTTTATTTAACATCACGTTACTACAGGTGATAAATACACAACAATCCTTTTTGACGTTACATCACCATGTATCCATAACTAAGCACTACGTCCCGACTCCTAGGATATATTACATTCGGCTTCCTGACCAAAAGTCTGTCCTCAGGTCTTCTAAGTTTCTAAAACAAATTTTATAAAAAACATGTATTCACTTTGTTTACATTACATCGCTGACCTTTATCGTAATCTCTCTTCCTCAACATTCTTCAGAGATACGTTGGTTTCTCTCATAACCTTAATCAGAGATCCGTTGATCTCACAACACTCACCAGAGATCCGTCGATCTCTCTCAACATTGATCAGAGATCCGTTGCTCTCTCTCAACTTTAGTCAGAGATCCGTTGATCTCACAACACTCACCAGAGATCCGTCGGTCTCTCTCAACATTCATTAGAGATCCATAAATTCCTGCCCTCTCCTTTTGTCTCCCTTTCCTCACTTTCTCTCTTCTCTTACCTCAATCTCCTCTCTCTTACCTCCTCTCTCCTCTCTCTACTCTCTCCCTCTTCTCTTACTCTCTCTCCTCTCTCTTACCTCTCTCCCCTCTCTCTTACCTCTCTCTCCTCTCTCTTACCTCTCTCTCTCCTCTCTCTTATCTCTCTCTCCTCTCTCTTACCTCTCTCTCCTCTCTTTCTCTCTCTTTCTCTTTCTATTCTTTGGAGGCTGAATGTCAAGTATAGCGTCTGTTTTTTTACACCCGGTCTTACTCCTTCTGAACTTATAATTCTTCCAAGATATTCTACCTCGGTTTTGAAAAATGAACTTTTACTCAATTTTAAAGTCAGATTGTAACTTCTTAACAAAGCATTAGGGTCGACACGACGTGCTAACTGCACCATGCGTGCAATGTTTTCGTCCGTGATGCCGCCAATTACTGCATCAACTAAATATTCATCAGGTATTTTTAAATTTAAAGCACGCAATTTGAAAGCTTGAAATTTGCTTGTCCTTGTGACTTTTCATTCTTTCCATTTGGCATCACATTTTACTTCATCATACCACTGTCGAACATTCCCTTCAGTTTTCTCGCCATAAGGTCGCATCGTGGGTATTCATTCGTTCCATTGGTACCGTTTTGCCAAATATTCTACTGGCTGTACCCACTTTTCAACCGTAACTTCGTTCTTGATGAGTCAAATACAGGTATTAGAAATTCGTTCTCCTGATCCTTGAGCAGATACCGTAGATTTCTTACTAAGCAACGTAATTGTGCGCTTTAATTTTTTTACTTCGTGTTTTTAAATTATCTTTCTGATGACGTTGATTTTTCTTTTTCGCTTCCGTCTTCTACGCTGTATTTTATGGTCTTATCCCGACTTCTGACTTTTTTAAGAACTTTTATTAACAATCACGTTACTACACTGATAAATATCAACAACCCTTTTTGACGTTGCCATAACCATGTATCCATAACACATGCTACTACCGTCCGACTCTAGGATTATATTACACATAGAATCGCGTCTAGAATTATATGCAATCTATTAACATATTTTTTTTTAATTTCATGTTCCTTAATGTAGCATAACTTTATGTTACTTGCATGTTAACTCAGGGCGCCTCTGATAATTAATATCTAAACATACTTTCCCTCCGAAGCGAAAGCGTCAAGATTGTCTCATTCAAGTTGGACAGGGATGCCTAAAACAGCCGAGAACTGTCAAATCGGCTGTCACACAAAACAGTGTTGTCAATTTAAAGTTCTCCGCCTAAAATATCCGCTATATAACATAATATTAACGAAAACTTCACACTGAGAAAAATGGGTTAAGTAAACTGTATATTTGACAAAAAATTGTTTACCTAGGTAAAGTTTTGCTTGGAACTATTATCTTGATTAGTACCTGCAACTCAACCAGTTTCCTGAAAGCAAGTTGTTACTTGTAAATATGCTTTATTAACGGCTATTATACAGCGTGCCTGACGAATTTGTGGTAAGTAACGTATTACTTATGACTAACGGACACGGTTAGTAGAAGCAGTAGAAGTAACAAATGCTGATCGCTATTAAACTCAGTTATTTTCTTAAATAAGCTAACAACTTGCCACAACTACGATTGTTGAGTTTTCGTGCCCCTCGTGATTGTTTTAGTGTCCTGATTGGCTAACGCGGCGGAGTAATAAAATAGTCCCGAGATTGCTACGCGCGCAAGCGTGGGCTAGCGTCAAGTAGAGTTACGGCCAGCGGACGTGTGAAAAGAGTGGCCAAGGAGTACGGCCATTGTAGGCCAGGTTGAACGCAAATATATTAAAAATACGGGTGGTTAACTCAAGCTCATCCGTATTAAAGAATCTCAGCGAAAGAACTACCGAGAGCCTATAAGCAATCGATGTTTCAAGATTGGTAGTTTTAAACACAGTGGTGGGATATTTGAAATTCCTCATCACTGTGATAATATCTGCGCCCGCTGGTGAAGTTAAAGTGTGATCCCGTCGCTAGTGATCCGACAGTCCAAGTCTGCACCCTAAGGTACCGACCAAGAAGCGACGCACAGTGGTTTAGGATCCGATATACATGATCGAAACCTCTAGCTCCTTAAATATTGACCAAACGAGGTGAAAATTTAACCATAGGGGCTTCAAGGCCATGTAGAATCAACTGACGGAAAAAGTTTTGGTACTAACCATGTCATCTCAACTTACAGTGAGGGTGAAAGTGTGTGTACCGTTTAGGAAAGGTGCAACTATACAAGAGGTATAAAAAACTTTGTTTCAATAAAATTTTTATTTATTTTAAATTTTAATAATATGCTTAGGAATAGTCGCAATAGTAATATATAGTAAATAGTAATAATATATAAATACATATTGATAAACCTTTAGAAATGATTCTCTCTGAAAATTCTTCTTCACTCAAGTCTATTTGTTCTTCGAGGGCAAAGTGTCTTGTTCATCTCTGTTAAGTACTACTAATTGCAACATTTCGTCGTCTAACTTCCTATGTGGTCTTTGCGTAACACTAAATGGAACTTAACAATGGATCAGAACTAAGGATGAGTCTGTGGAACAGATCTTCGTTTTCTTTTTCCGCACTAATTTTTCTGGTGTGGTGTTGACGATATCGCCTTCATGTCTTTATTTTCGATTCTTGAGCCCTTCAGAGTAGTTCACCATAAGAAGAATTGCTTCTTTTACATAATTGGACCATGGATCAATATTTGTGAACGGAGGGAGGCATGTAGTACCAGTTGTATAATGAAACGTATATCTCGGCAGTTTTTAAACAATACAACTCAAGTTATCGATAATTGATTTCATAATTACTGTTGATTGTACGCAAATTACACCAAACGTTTTAATCAATCCTTCGTCAATCCCAGTAATTTCGCTGATAGAGATGGATTTTGACAAAGAACACGTCTTGCAGTATTACCATCATTTGTATTCCCAGATCCAGTTTCGGAATGTCTACAAGAAGACCCATTTTTTCTCGAAATTCTGATTGAATCTTTCTTTTCCGTGTCTCGAAAGCCTCCTTGTGTGCTTTGCTAACTTTCCACATTTGCAGCTCAAGCCTATATGAAATATGTAGTAAACCATTCAAAACAACGAATATACGAATGTAAACAGACAATCCAAATTCTAAAGAGTTCGGATCAACTTGCAGTTGCCGAAGAGATACTATATTGTTCATTTGTGAAATTTTTACTCCACAAAGATAGCAAGTCATGCTTGAAGTGTTTGTCAGCGCATTGCAGACTTTCCGTCCACCATTGTTAAACACATTTTGAAATTGATTTTTCCTATTGGAGAGACATATGGGATCAAATTTTCAATTTCACTTTCACGTCCGCTTCTCCTGTGCTGAAATATTCGCAGTTTCATGCACCCATTGAAGTCTTATTGGGCGACAATATCTCTTAGAGGCAGGTCGCGGGTTTTTCCATATAATGTCTGTGGATTTTTCATCGATCAATTGGAGCGGAACCAAAGATGTTATAAAAATACTATCATCCGCACGTGGTGCATCTTGACTTTGATGTTTATACGCGGTGTATCCCGAACTGCGTCAAAACCCCACTTACACAATAAAACTAATGAACTTTCTCGTGCTTCAAGTGAAATACATTTAAAAATACTTTCACAATTGTTATTTAATAAATTTGCAGGGGTACTTCACACTTTTTTTTCGGAGATTGAAATTTGCGATGGGTAAAAAGCTTCTTCCTTTCTAAGACTTTATAATACGGCGGATACAAAGCATGTCCGTGCTGGTTAGCTCCACTCTTAATGTGTTGTACTGTGTCTTAGTCAGATTTGCAGAAATTAAAAGCGCAACGGCTTCTTCTAATGAATAACTTGACTGTTCATAATGTGGAGATCTCCAACGAGTTAAAATTCGCTTCGACGTGAAGGGGTTGTTTGTGGTCATTTCCTCGAGAAGCTGTGCCCCAGCTGGATCACAACTTTCTCTTAGCTTCATTGATGTCGCAAAAGCTAATTCAGCAGTCGATTTCTCTTTTCTTAACTGTTCGTTTTTCGACGTTTAATTACCACTGAAGCATCCTTAAAGTCTTTCGATGGTCGCCCCCGCTAGTAGAAGAAGGACCGGGAATACAACGAAGAACTACTTCAGGAAAACTTTATTTCTTCTTGCACCAGGCGCCCAAATTTGCTAAGAAGCGATTGTTCTTCTGTGCGCACTTTTCAATTTCGATAATAGGGAGAGAAAAACGATTCTCTGGTAAAATTCACAAGAGTCTTGTTGCAATTCGTCACCATTTGTTTGAAAATGCTCTTTCAGGAAATCAAGAACTCGATTTTTCCGCAGTTCCGTGATTCTTCATGAATTCCATATTTTTTCATGCAGGACCATACGTGTGATTGGCCGATTCGCCATGGCCACAATACGGCAATTCGAAAAGAAAACAAAAACACAAGAATAACAAAGTTTGCAAGTGGAAACACCGATATAAAGTCTTATAAAACACATAACAGTTACAAAACAAAGCTCTGTGGAATGATTTTATATACCCATGCCTTGCAGCCTTTTATAGGCTTTAGCTCTACCTTATTTACATACCCCTACCTGCCACCTTCAGGGCACGTAGGGGCATGTAAATAAACTTTCCTTATATTTATATACTCTTAAGGAACAATATTATTTTCCACATTCCGTCCTAAGTTGTCCTCTTTATTGATACTTCGATTAATTACCTACTTCATAAGAAATATGCATATCATTGCTATAGGGGCTTGAGCAAACAAAAGATAAATTTCTAATACCCTTAATCGCACTTAATGATAGTATTATGATAAGAATTTCATTATAAACTCATAAAGCAGTTATATTCCAAAGAATTTCTTTGGACAATGTGAAGAATTTATAAACATTAGAATCCATTATTTAAAAGATGTGAACTTTCCGATCTTGAAAGCGTGTATCTTTAATTTCTGTAATGCATCAGTTGTAATTCCAGCCTAGAACTTGAACTAATGTAAGGAGAGTAGCATATCACAATTTTGCAACGATTGGGAAAAGATGAAATTGTCGGTTTCGATCGCGTATATCAGATCCTAAACCACTGTGCGACGTCTCTGTCGGCGTACGCGATCAACTCGCCGAGACAACGCCTAGTGCAAAGAACCAACAGAAATCGCAAGTTTACCGCCTAGGTATATTATTTCTTTTTTGTTATTAGTTGTAACTTCAAAGCCATATTTTCTTGTTCTGTGCTTGTTTAGATTTCAATAGCTAAATAACGTTTCAAGGAGCCCCATCTACCCTATCTTTTATTATTGCTTTGTTTATTTTTTTTTTTTTTTTCATTATTAAGAATATATTTTATGAGTCATTACGTTGTAAATTGTTTAAAATAAAACTGTTGTTAAAGGAAACCAATATCTTTCATCATATCAGGTAGTCACTGTGTTTGTCCTATACAAAATAAAACTATTACTAATAATACGGCTTTTTATTTAAATTTAGTTGATATATAAGTTCAACAACAAATTTAAGGTAAGTATATTGTATATATATAGAAAAACATTCTTTTTTATATATCAGGTATCTAGTGATCGTGCATTAATGATACTGTTTCCTTATCACAAGTAATCCTTTTACTTACTGCAACTGCATATATTCTTTGGTTTACTACTTCACTTAGTTATCATAAGTAACTTCATAAGTTACCGGTATGAAGCAGACCGTAAGTAACTTAGATTGCTTGTTGTTAGTATCAGTGTTTAGGATCTCTTTTTTACTAGGCTAAAGTAATCTGTGCTTTTGTCCCTATCAGCTGAACTTTTACTTACGATAATGTATTTTCATTTACGATTATTAATTTTTTTCTCAGTGCACCCTTCTATGTTCAATTTAGGCACCATCTCAATATCCGCAATTTACACCTACTGATTATTTGTTTGATAATTTCCTCTAGTTCTCTTGGGTTCTACAATTTTGCAAGAAAAAAATCACATTGTCGTGATTAAAAAAAAAAAACCACATTGTAGAATATATACATGATTCGAAATATATTATTTTTCGAAATCTGCCTTCGTTGGGAATAAAAGTTCCTCCTTCAATTAAAGCATTAACGCGTCAGAGGACCCCGTCGGAATAGTCCCTTGATGCGTCGATATAGGAAAAAGTTTCTCGTTTACATTTTAATTTGCATTCCGTTCCTATTTACAAGCAGTCGGTAATTATGGACGAGCGTGGTACGCATTGACGGTTCGGGAAGTGGACGCTATGTGGGCGCCACCGCCGCGTTGTCCCGCTGCTACTGACCGTTCGCGCGTGAAGGCAGAAGATGTTACAACAAAAACGTTAATTTTAACGACATTAACGTGTGATGGATCTGATTAACGCTCGGAACAGTTTTAACGTGCGCCGCGTATGTACGTAGTACGTATCCGCTCCGTAGGTGTGCGTTCGGAGCTTAATTTTGGATTGAAGCGTGCGGGCGGAAATTGTAACTAAAGCGCCGGAATTCGACGCGATTCGCTGTGAGGAGATACATATATATTTATGCGCCTAGTGTGCCGTAATTCGAACACGCAGTAAATTTTGTGCTTCGATTATTTTCGATATCGAAAATCGTTGCTGATCGAATTAAACAATAACAGAAACTCAATTAAATTGTTCAATGTTGATGAAATTTTGTATTTTAAAGAAATCTGACGAGAGTGGATCAAAACCATGCGTATAAAATATAACACTCTTTTCACATGTCACTCACTCTGCCTCGATTGCAGTTGCGTTACTAGCAGCTCTGTGCTGGGATTAACATAGCTTCCTTCGGCTGTATACTACGCGTGGAATAATTACAATTCGAAGGCCAGAGGATGAATAACGTAAATTCTCAAGGTTGCTTTCACGACGTGAACGGATACATTTCGTAAAAGGCGGAAAATGGGTTGCTAGGTTATTAGGTGGTAAGGGTGGCTGGCCAGGGGCATTTAGATCACTCTGACCAATCCCATTATACTATCTCATCCGCAGTCTACTCCAGCCAACCCAACCTCTAGTTGAGTTATAGCGTTGAACAGCCACAAAAATGTGCTCTCGCCGCTCGTTCTCTAGGAACGTTTCCCTAGAAAATATGTAAAAAAGCCATAAGTTGACGGAGCTATAACTCAGCGACAAGTTATTTGTGTAAAATCTTCTTTTTATTTTTGAAAAATGTGGACGTTAAAACGAAACGCAACACTTTTTAGTGTAGGAGCCATCTGAGCTGAAGTCTCCAGAAACACTACCGCCGCAGCCTCTTGGCTTTTTTTATCTCAGTGTTCTTTCTTTCTCTCTTTTTTCTTTTGCTCAACTTCTTACCTGCTTTCATGCTGTTTCTGAAAACTCCAAGAACATCTTCTGGGCCTAATAAACATATTTTATTGAAAAACATAATTTTTCTTTACTATGACCGAAAATTACCAATTAAAATTTCCACAAATCACATTTACCAACGCACTAGTCTCGCTATGATTCAGGAACGAATTAAGCACAGTAGCCGTAAACCCAATTATCATTCTTCGATTCACCTACCTTTACACTTACAGCTTCCAACCCATTCATTTAGAACGTACAACCTTCCAACAAGCTGAGTCCATTAAACTTCTGATAAACCGCAAAAATCACGCAAAATCGAATCCCTTACTCCTCCTAAATCATTTCAAACTCCTTATAACAGTCGATCTCTCCAAGCGATCTCTATGTGCTTATGACATAGAGATAGCAGAAGAAGAAGCAGCTCTTATCAGAATCCCTAACAACGTTGCTGATCCTATCTACTACTCGTGCCAACCCTCTTAAACCCGTTTTCCCAAATCCGTGATACTTGTCCCCAAACACTTGAAATCCGATCCTCAAAACGTTTCACCCAAAGCTGATAAGGGAATGGTACTAGACAGAAAATCCTATCCTTACGCCAAACTGGATTCTACGGACCCCTAAAACGTGAGCTTACAACACATATTGAACATTCCATCATCAAATCCATAAATTCGTTATCAGTTCTTCTTGAATTTCACAATACGTTATTACCTAATGGTTTCAATCCCCCTAAACTATATGATCAAATAAAAAACCCCAGCTCCAACGTCCCTCTGCGTCCTATCACTAGCAACATACGTAGTCCCATCTAGAAGCTCTACAAATACCTCTCTAAAATCCTCAAACTCTTTAACTAAAATTCTAAACATTTTGTTTACGGAATAAGTGGACTGACAGTGGATTCCCAGGAATTAGTTTAGATGTCGAATCCATTATCTTCCAAAGTTTCTATATGCGTTACCATCCATTTAATTTTTGCAGTCCTACCTTCTAACCTGCAATAAGATAACTACTACTAAATAGGTGGATATTTGTTTGATTACCTACTTCCAGTTCAACGGCTGCTAGTATGAATAAGTTTGGGGTGCAACGAAGGGTTCTCCGTTCTCTCATATTGCTAATATTTTTATGAAAGCATTTGTGCACAAATGCCAATGTCATGTTACTAGAAACTAAAATGCAGTAGCAGTAACAACTCTTGATAATGAGCCATATGATGGAAGCAGCAGTTCCAAGTCGTAGTTTCAGCCCGACAACCAAGCAGAAAATATTATTATGAAGTAGTAGTGATTTAATTAGATATGTATAAATAATAATAGTATGCACAAATAAAAATGGGGTGTGGTTAAATAATTTTATAACACACCTAAGTCGTAGCATGATCCTCTTCATCCCCTCCTTCATCGATTCGCCTGTGTTTATAGTAAAAGTAATTTCCTTTATTGTTACATTGTCAAGTAAAGCTTCTCTTTCTAAATATTCATGGTCTACAAACGGATTCCCATTATTCAGTATGTATTCAAGAAAATTTCTCTTTCGTTAAAACTTTCACGTTTGCCAGTTTAAATGTCACATGTCTTGTTGTAATGCATTGCTTAAATATGGTCCAAAAGTTAATTTCTATATAGCAATGAATTACAAATTGTTCAAATAATCAATAATTAGTAATGCCTGTGTCGCAGCAGGTACATCATCAACAACGTCATAATTAGTCTCATGAAGTTGTCCATTTAAAATTTCTTGATTTAATTTTTCTTCATTGATTTCTTCTTCACCCACATTTATGGCTATATTGTGCAATACTGAGGTACCAACTATTACTGCCATAAAGGTATCCAGCTTTAGGCGACAACCATATGCCAGTATTGGAAAACATTCGTCTTAGAAACATGCTTTCAATGACATTCCGTATATTACAAGGCTTTCATTGTAACGATTTTTCACAACTGTTTCAGAATTTAACAGTGGGATCAATAAATATGTTTTTGAGGCATATCCACTGTCGCTTATGGAAAAAATATGGATCGTTGAAGTGCATATTCCCCTGGTCATTGTACTACGATATTCATTATTTTTAAATTAGCATCATATAAAAATTGTGAATTTATAGAAAGATATCCTTTCCTATTACGAAATACCAGCTCTCGGTCATTCCCACCTGAAACCACAAGTAATCCTCAAATACATTTATTGTTAGTTTTTATTTCGGGAATTAATTTTAGATTTACCTTGGACTTTCTAAAATCCTGCCAAATATACACTTCTTGCACGCCGCTATTCCATGTCCTAATCTCCAAAGTGAACATTTTAATTAGCTAGCTATTTCAATTTACAGTCACAGATATTTGTATTATAACCAAAAACCGCATGACATAACCTATAATCGCCTATAAACACGATTGTATACAAAGAAACTACGCTTGCGTCAACTTTAATTATGAGTTAATTCGTACTTTGGGTACTGATTAAAGATAATCACGAATTAAGGATTTCATTATTAGTTAAGTAGTCCGTGCAAGGGAATTTAAACTTTAATTATAATTAAATTTTAATTATAACTTAATCACGAACGGTGCAAACGGCCGTTATTGTCTTCTGCTTCTTGTTTCACGAATTTCAAAATATTGGCATGCAAGTGTTCTGCCTTAACTGTGAACTTTTTCTTTAGTACCAAGTCCTTTAGATGTTAACACCATCGCTGCAATTAATATAACATAGAGAATGGTACATGACGTTACACGCGCAATGGACGAATATTGGTAGCCGATGCATCGTTGCTAGGTAACAGGCAGTGGTAGCCGGCAGCGGGGCGTAATTAACGTCAGGCTTCGCGCAGCTTTTGGTGACGACATGTAACATTCTCTATTGCAATGAACTCTACGTATATACTTTATCTAATTGTATCAAATCTTTACTATTGTTATAAATCTGACTTTAAAGTGTCTCCAAAAAGACAATTTTCGATGGAACAAGAGCTTAGAATAATAAAATAACTTACCACTCTCTATAAACAACTTAAAGCGTGAATTAATATAAACTGAATAACAAGAATAATGCATATTACACAAAAAGATAAAAACTCAACCAATTCGCGCAAATTCAGAGACAGGTTTTTGACGTATTTTGACAGATTTGATGTTGCACCGCCCGCAGCAGCCCCTGAACTTAAAACGTATGCACCATTAATCGCTAAAACTAGTATAATAGATTGGAACTGTGATTCTAGCGCTCAAAACAGATATGACAACGTGTATACTCTTCATTTTGGGTTCACTGTACATCTATTAATAAATATTAGTTAAACAATTAGGATCGTAGTAAAAAAAGCTTATCTAACTCGTCGAAAAGTATATAATGCGTTCTGTATGTTACACATGATATAAACTTTTCGACAGCGAATAAATTAGTTAAAATGATGAGGTGATAAGGAAACAAGAGTGCGATATAACAGCTATTTGCTATTATTCACTAGTGTCAGACCGTGTTTCTCCCGAGTGAGAAATGCGGGGTCGAAATACCGCACGCGGTCGGTGAAATTGGCGACGTCTTGTCATTGTCTTCGGATACTAGGGGGATCCTTTTGTTTTCTTAGACCGTTACACATCTAGCGGTCTCGAGATAATATATTTACGCATATCTCGTATTAATTCGCCTGTCCCATTGTTACTAGAAAGAGGTCCGTTTATTGTTCTGTTGTTCTTGGAGTTTGGTAGATATGCAGATAGATTGTGAGTACTCCTACAACTTACATATACTTTCATATTTTTTATATGAAATTTTGTCATACGAATTATTCCGATGCTAATTCCTTTTTCCTTTAAACTTGTTTGTGAAATCTAAGTTTTGCACCTTGTAAATTAACGTAAATATATGTATACATTTCTTTTGAAAAAGTTTGGGAGAAAAATAAAATAATAGCGACAGCAGAAGATCGATTTCGGATGGATTAACGATAATAAAAATAAAACTTTCCTAGATATAGGTTCAATAGTTCAATTATAGCTGGTTTTCGTGTAATAACTTTATTAGATTAATTTTTGAAAAAAATTGCAGGTTGTTAGGGTTCTTAGGAAAAATAATATTCTGATTGACCGACACAATGATTTTTGTATTGGCCGTAATAATTCTGTTGTTATTACTTCTTTCATAAAATATTTAAACACTGACAGAATGCTTCACGAGCAGAGAATTTCTGTATAACTCGTAGCTTTACAGATAGGAAAAACATTTTTTCTATAAATGGTTACATTTAATTTTTTTTATTTTGATTAGTTTTTATTTTGATAAGTTATAACACACCTTGCATCTTTCAGATATCTTACTTTTCTAAAAATTGTGTTTCAATGTTTGAGAAAGACGATTGCAATTTAATTTAATTACCACCTTAAGTGAACCAAATTTTCAAATATCTTTACCCTATTCAGATGTATTTATACACCAATTTTAATATACTGACTGTCCGTTAATAAAGTAAAAATTCAGACACATTCAATAGGGGTTATTTTTTTTTTTTTAATAGCGCACCCTGTATAGGTGTACATCATTGAATTCCTATTAACTAATAAATGCTTTGATTTTTGTAAGCATGCCCTGTCTATCCCGTCTATTTTTCGAGTTATTATAAATGAAAATCATTCATCAATTATCATTTTTTTTTTTTCGAATTTGTAACTGTAGGTAGACGTTTTAGAAAAGATCAGAAAATAGATATTTACTGTGAAATTTCAAAAAGACAGTAAATAAATCAATACGGATAAATAAATAATAAGCACTGTCAGATAACACCTAAGAAAACTAATTAAAACACGAGATTTTCGACGTAACTGCCATTTTGTCTAATGCACATTTGTAGTGTATTTCTAATAATTATATTTAGGTACATTAAACAACATTATTCGTGACATTATTCTGATCGATTCTGATAGAGACGGACACTGTCAAACGCACATCTAATTTATAATTTCCATATCAGTCATGGTACAATTACACAAGGTATGCTCGCAACGAGAACGTTATTCTGCAGTTCTTGCCCAGACGCGTCATAGATGCTGTCAACTGTCAAAGTTTCTGTTAGGTTGCATTAGTAATATTTGACAACTGGTAGCTTCTATGACGCGTTTGGGCAAGAAAAGCAGAATAATGTTCTCGTTGCGAGCATAGCTTGTATAGTTGTACCATGATATCAGTTTTCATAGTTTTTGTATGTTGACGGTAAACTCTTTAACATCTCCACAAAAAAAATTAAGTTAGTTAGAGTGGTTAGATATTTAGAATCTCCTTTTTCTATTCATCCGTTAGGATAACGCCCACTCAAATCATTAATTACGTCATGCGCAAAGTGAGTCGGCGTTTCACCATATTGGAATCACATTTGCCCTCTTACTACTAACCATAAAAAAAGTGCAGACCTAAATGTGTGTTGGTAATAATGCTGATTCAATTTCCTAATAACCTACAGATGTATGTATGGAGGGTAATGTTACAGTGCGATCTAAGGGATCTATTGTGTCTCCTATTCTTGCTGTTTCTCCAGTTAGCCTTCCAATCCTATTCTTTCAGAAAGTGCAGGATATGAGAAGGCCCAGGTTAGGTAAGTCTCCCTATTCGATTTTGCATGCTCCCAGGTGCAACGCCCTTGAGTTGCACAGTGCTATGCAATTTGAGAGGAGATGAATGGGTATTTCATCCTGTTCCCCACAATATCTACATTCAGATTCCTTTGCTAATCTAAGCTTATTTAGATGTCCTTTCAGTTTACAATTGCCTGAAAGTATTCCTGGTAATAAACCCTCAATGTCTAGAAAGGCGCACAGTACGGTTTCTTTATTCGTCAGTGCATCTTGGATTTGACCTATACATTGACTGTTAAATAATAATGAAAATGGAGTGGCTTATGGGAAATCACATATCGTCATTATTACTGCAATAAGTCGTACGGGATTTGTCGGTTTTAATATTTGTCCGCCCAAGTAATCAAATAATTATGCCCTGTGATCTTACAAAATGCCGAACGCGCTGCGGCAATAAAATAACTTATTAGTGTAGTTGGCCCTTACATCCTAGGTCAACTACGGTGCAGTTTACACTTTCGGATATACTGTGTAATAACCGATATTTCCAGCGCTTGCTTTAATTTGTTTTTCTTTTGTTGAATTTCAAGTGGATCATAAAAAATCTTGTACTCCAACATAAACACACCCACGCCGTATGCATTTATTAATGCTATACGTGTCCTGAAACCGGATAGCTTTACAGCGTGCCGTGCACATGCATAAAATATCGACAGCGGGCTAGCCGACCACTTTGCACGTTATATGGAGGGCGGTCACGGAGCCAGTATCGGTGAGGACAGCCCCGAAAGGAAATATCAACATTAAGATTTATGCGCGTTAGATTCCCCATGAAACAATGAACATCTACGGCTGTAGATCCTTTTCGCGTTTACGACCGGTAATTAATTATTAAGGTGGGTTCGCGGAAGGCAGTTAAACCGACACGTCCTCCACCGACGCATCGCTTTCGCGTCGTTTTACGTCGAATTCGCGTCGCGCTGCTTTCGGCGGTGACGTTGCGTATATACGGGGAAACTGCGGTCATAAATGCCGCACACAGTAGCTAATAATACTTAATAAAAAGAACGTAAACGAGCAATTAACGGGCCTTTTCGTTACTTTTACGGTGAATTATCGCGTGTAACACGTGCTAATCCTGTTTTAGGGTGACACAACGAGCAGCTAGAGATTTCATTATTGTACATATAAACCTTCTATGATACTTATGGCACTATGAGCACTGTTTATTCTTCTTGTCATTAGTGAATGAATCGTATTATGAAAGTATTCTTCTCTCTCTAATATACAGCACATTTTCTTTCTTAGTTGCTCTGAACCAAAAATGGGTTCTGAAACAATGAAAGAATCATTGTTCACGTGAAATTATGCATTAAAGTTGATCCAAACAATTAGTTCCTTAATCAATGAAAAAGATTTAATTAAATAATGAAGGAGTTTATTGAGTCATCAATCCTTCTTGTACTATGAACCAAAATCATTGAAAATGGAATGGTAGCTTAATTGGCTCAATGAAATATGGTTATTGTTGTAACGAATACGTAATGTATTAAATATTTTTAAAATCCCCATTTATTCTTCTCTTTTAATTATATTAAATATATATAATATATAATAGTATATATATATGTAATTGTTCGTTGTGGCACCAATCACATTATATATAGCGAAGTGGCACGTTATATATACGTTGTGGCACCAAATGAGGTGCCAGAACGTTTTGACCTATATTAGGCTACTAAGGACTTGCTATTCATCCACCAAATTTCAGAAAGGTGCCATTTGGGTCCGATACTATAAAAACTCGATTTTAGTTGAACTATATATTCTGCAGGAGGCGCGCCAGTCGCAAAAAACAGAACTGTACGTTGTGGCACCGTGAATTTTTTCGTGGTTTTGATACCATGTGGCACCATGATAGAATGACTAGAAGATACGATATTGCATATGGTAGGCGGAGCTAACTTGGCGCGAAAACGTAGGCAATTGAGATTTCAAATTAGCGCATTAGGAAATACTGCTTAATGAAGCGAATTAAAGATCTATGGTGAAAATCAAAGCATTTTCTTCTTTTATAACAATAACAATTGTTACTATTTTTATTTAAAGAACACTATTACAACATTACCTATAAAACAAATGTTCGGATAAGATGAAATAACATCTTATTTTATTTTTAAAAAGCGGGGGAGTTTCCTCATAATTTGTTCATATAATATTAACGTGTATTAGAATAAGGTATAAAATTATATGGGCATTGCGATTTATTCAATAAAACTACTTCTTTATGGCCTCAATATTTCCTTATTTGTCAATGGCTTCTTCAGAAGGTAATAATTTGATATAAATTAAATTATTTTAATTTAGAAGTGTTAAGTAGTCGAAAAAAAAATTTTGACAACATTGTGGTTAGAAAATTCTGATTATATCACGGACACAAACAAAAGCAGCTCTAGTAGATGCCTAGTAATACGTCAGTCATCTAATTGTCAGAAAACCGCTATATTTTAATGGCATGTGCCTTAAAGTCTCACTTATAATTTGAAGTGTTTGTAAGTTAAGTCTCCTTTTTTCAATCTAAATTGCCGAAGTGGTACGTTTAGTATTCCATATAATAATTACAACAATTAGTGATTTATTTGCAGAAACTATAGCTAGACGTGGTCCGATATGACCAGGTCAAAAAAAATTACCAAAATTAGTTTTAAATAATTTTCGTATTTTATTTGCTTGTGTTAAAAAATATTTCATTGTTTTGCAGACCAAATATTATTATACGTCATGATATGAGTATAATAATTCTATAATTACGTATAATTTCAAATTTATTAAGCTGTTTATTTGTTCACTCATTGACATAGGAATATCTATTCACTCCGCGCTACAAGGGATTTTATTTATTCGAGGCAATTGTTTCAGGAACACGTGGGCTCCCATTATGAACCGAAGACCGAATAATAGCGGAGCTCACGTGTTCTTGAAACAATTTTTAAATTAAACGAATTAATAAAATGTCGTGTAGTGCGAAGTGATTGGATATTTATCTGTCTATTACTACGCTACAGTCTTGGTGATACCTTTGCGTGTGATGGTTTATTTCAGATTGATTAGAGAAAATAAAAATTGTGTATATATCTCACCGACTGAGTAATCGTTAATTATTTACTTAATCTAAGGGTTAGTAGATATGGTGTGGTGATAGATAAGTTTATGTTGTCAATACATTATGGCTTCTTTTCAATATACAGGGAGTTCAAATTTCACTAAATTCAGTTGGCCACATAATATTTTTTTGTTTGCACAAGAATATGGAAACGCATTTACTGACATATTTATAACTGAAACGCCTATATTTCTTTTTTCTACTTTTCCTGTTGTGAACAGGAGACGACTGCATTTCTAATTTCAATTCGTCTTCCGACGACAGTGGCACCATCAACGAAGACACCCATTTAAGTTGCTTGCAGGCGAATACTACAAGTGACAAAAACATTCAAGATTATCTTAAAGCAATAGTATAAACAATCTAGAATTTGCACTGATACTGTTTAAATAATATAAACTCCAGTAATTCAAAAATGGCTTATTTAAATATATGCCTATATTCGAAATCAGTGAAAAGAGGTCTTTCGTGCTATGTAATGATATACTCGGTATATTTAAAAAATCAAGTTGTATTCATTTGTTTACCAATTTATGAGATAAATCAAGATTGAAAATTGTAAAACATAATAGAGCAAAAATACTATAATTTTTGTATTTAAAATGTTTTGCTATCCTAACTAATATCAGATAGAAGGGCTATTACAATGATCTAATTTCTTCGTATGAGTTCGTAACATTTTCGTATTTCGGACGATAGCACACGAACTTCAATCATTGTAATGACCCCGCCGGTGACGTCACAATTTAAAATTTTTAATTAATTTTAAGAAGTGTGTTTTTAATTTAACCAAATAAAGTAAAGTTTTTAGTGAGTAATATTATCCGTTATTATTTCAACACTAAAATACAATACATTCCGTAATGATAATAAAACCGTTTCTTGGGGTTAAATGTAGTCACGATAGTATTCTATCATAACTTCATAAATTGCTTTCTCTTCGATTAAATTATCGCTCTAATATACATCTACGGTGCCAAAACGTATATACAGATTATAAATATATAGGGTGCTATTTGTTCACCTGAAATGTGAAAAATACCGGGTGCGAGAACGTCAATTTATATTTTGGTGCCACAAAGTGTTTTTACGCGTATATATATATATATATATATATATATATATATCATCTTTGAAATCAAAGATGCCGATCCTGTTTGTTAGTTCTTTTTGAAATGTGCTTTGCTATGGCCAAAGAGCATTTCAACAGGAGCAAACAGCGTCAGCATCTTTGATCTCAGAGGACAGAGATTCGTAACCTTCAGTCCGCTTATTGACTGCTATTGACTACAACCAACTCCAAAAAAATGACGATTGCGCGCGCACATTCAAAATTTGCTAACTTTCAGACGGACATGCTTCTTTATCACAGTACTTGTACTATCATTGGTTATAAAAACCTCGAAATTGTCAAATGACTATCAGAACTGTTTTTACAAGAGTCGAACTTCTATTGACTAAAACAAACTCAGAAATGGTGGAGATTCCGCGAATACCAGCCAAGCCACTCGTCCAACTAAACCCCTGAAATTAATAGAGCTTTGACTCTTCAGCAACTCACCTTTCAAACGAATACCCACGTTATAATCAGCTCTGGACTGGGGAGTATGAAAAAACATATCTTTGAAGCATTAATACGGAGTCCATTACAACTATACTACTGATGGAGCTCCATCTAGATATCACGGACCTGCGCTAGATTAATCCTAAAAACCGCAGCAGCAGTATTGTCCGCGTATAAAAACAAAGAAAAGTTAATAAATTCGACTATATCTTTAATAGAAAGAAGGAATAATACCGGACCCAGAGCCGATCCCTGCGGAACACCAAGGTATGTTGACAAAGTAGAGGAATAGAAGTATGTGACAGCCTTTCACGACTTAAAATAGATACTGAACATAGATGCAAGACTGGATGCAATAGTTTCAGGTTCACTTATGAAATACTGGTTAAGTTCTTCCGTAATAGTCTCAAGACACTCTAGTAAGGAGTTATTCAGACGCAGTGCAATGTTTGGACAGACGTGGCACACAGACAAGCCAGTCTTTTGCCACTTGGCATTTAGGTTACCCTCATCTGCCGCACCTTTGGCCATCAGACTATTGTATAAAAATTTGAGTACACCATTAGAGAAAAGAACGAAAGTGGGCTTGAGAATAATTTCTATCGCATGAAATAGTTCAAGAAAAAAAATTTGTTGTATACCTGCATTGTTCATTTCATATTTAGTCAATGTCTGTCACTCGTCAAATATTTAGCTACAGACTTTGTGTTTAAGCTAGAAATTACTTAATTTAGTCCAAAAGGACATTGAGTGAGAATATATTCAAGTAGCTAATCAATAGTAAGTTTGTTCGCATCGCATGAACTATTTGCACTATTACGCACTTTAAGAATTTTTGTATTCACCTCGCATGAAACGTTGAACTTTTTAGTGTTCACGTCGTAGGTTCCTGGTGGAAAGTGCAGAACTATCTGCACTTACCTCAAAGCGAGTGTGAAAAATTTAAGCAGTTGAACCTTTGATTTAATTGTCAAACGTAGGTTGTCGAATGAGTAAATTAATTTTCAAATTAATTAATTTTTAAATTTCAAACTTTGTTGCTGCTTTTTATGATACATTTAATAATAATAATAATAATTCATGTCTTAGCCTCAGCCTTTGTATTAACAAATACGAGTTTCTCTTAATATTATTTTTTTATAATTTAATTCTGTCTATATACCTATCATTAACCAATAACATTACGTGACTTTTCCATGAGTATCAGCTATCCTCGAGGCTATTAAGTACGATGTGAAGTCACTTCAAAACATGGAGCGTCCTACACACGTATTCAGGATGCGTGTCATTGATTTCCGGGCCGAAAGCTCGATTTTATCGTACGCTCAAATCACAGAGGCTCTCTACCATCCACTTCAAAGCGGACTCCATTGTACGAATGCAGCTTATAAAGAGTATTGGATCGAATGCATTGTTCTTGAGTTACCACTTAGCCAAGCTGAGGCACCTCATAGGTATTATCTTTCTTTGGACCGTTGCCCTGACAAATTTTAAACCTATATAATGTACGAGGGAGACGCTTTTCTAAGCAGATAAAAGAAACTACTGTCGTAGATAACTATCCACTACGACTAGGGAGGGAATATTTTCAGTATAGATACTAAATCAATGCACAGTGTTTGCAGAATATCTATAACTTACTTATACTTGCGGTTATAACTTTAAAAGCTATTTAATCCGTGCTTGTAGTATTGTCAAAACATAAATTTTAACGATAATGCTACATACTATGAAGTTAATTCTAAAAAGGGATAATGCATTACCGCAATTTTAGATTTTATCATTAAGTAGAACACTAGCTATTATTGTAAAAGCTACTTCTTTCGCCTAAAACAATGTATAATGTCACATACCATATATCAAACACATGAATAAATAAACAGTAGTAACGTAATGTTTTATTATGTTTACTAGATGCTGGCGCATCTAGGAGTTGAGGAACGTGGTACTTGAGGCAGGCGGTTTCTTGTAGTCGGTTCATTCTTTTTTTTTTGTTCTTACGTTTGGAACACCCTGTATAGTAGAAAATATGTTCAGGTTATGCAGCATTGAAATCTGCACAACTGTTGTAGGAAAGTTTTTTTTCCTAAAAGTAAAGATAAAGCTTTCATCAAAGACTCAATCTTCGTGAACACCCTGTGCAGTGGAAAATATTGTTAACTTATGCAGCATTGAATTCTGTACAACTTTTGTAGAAAAGGTTTTTTTATAAAAGCAAAAATAAATCTATAATGATGGAAAACCCAGTCTTCCTGAACAGCCTGTATATTTAAAAATATGTTTAGGTTATGCGGTATCTTTAATTGTAATAATAATAATATAAAAAAAAAACAGCTTCTTGCGGGTTTCGCCGTGTGTCAAAACTTCACTCACTGAACTTCAGTTATCCTGAAGAAGCTGTCAGTATGAACAGCGAAACGTCGAGCGAAAGTTTTGACACACGGCGAAACCCGCAAGAAGCTGTTAGTTATAGTTACACTGGCCGTGAAAGCCTACGCAGTGTTATAAAAAAAAACAGTACAAATTAATTGAATTACGTATATTAACAAAGATGTATAATTGGATATAATGCGTTTCACAATAATTATGTTTAAAAGAAGATGCCCTGTAAAATAAAATCGATTTATATTATCTAAATAAAAGTATTTAATACAAAAAATAAAATTATACAATTTTAACATTTTAAATTTCATTATTATTAAAAAATGTAAATAACTACGTACAATGTTGCTACTAATTGTATTTGAAAAAGCAATAACACATTAATTTGTCAAATATATATATATAATATTTTTTGAAGTATATATATGAATGCTAAGTTTACGTTGTACATTAAGTGATGAACTATATGTATTGTTTAGTAGGAAATAAAGTTAACATTCATTTGTACAGCTATATAGGTAAGTTGTTGTTGATTTACATTTTTGGTTTTATATGTATAGTTTCAATTACAAATCTTTTGTTAATCATTATTTCAAGGTTACGTTTCATATGTATATCATTTTCATTTATAATTATCACGACCTGCTTGTTAATTCTGTTTTTTTTTGCGTAATCATTTAATGTTACATTAAATTGAATGTTATGATATGTTAAAATAATATTAAAGTAGAGGCGCTACAGGAGTTCTGGGCCAAAATCCCATAAGGTTTACACAGGGGGTCTCAATTCACATTTTATCCCCTCCACTCCTACCTTTCGTCTCGACTGCATCATGTGATTGGCCGGCTTCGAAGCGCTCGCAATTTGAAACCGATCGGGAACTCCGGGTGACTCAGCGCCCCCCGGTGGGGAATGCATGCTTCTCGGAGGACTTTCGCGGATGGTGACGCACGGGTAGAGGGGGCCCCCGCGTGACGTAATATGAGCAAATATGATCTGTATAAGGTGTTAGAATGCTTACGCCAGCAATATCAAATACACACATGCATTAGCTACTATAAATGTATAGAATAAAATTAATCTAGAAACTTAATAACTATAATGAAATTCTAACATTAAATAATAATAATTCAATATTCTTCTAGTTATATAGATTAAAAATCAAGGTAGTATAAATTATTTTATTTATTTAACATTATATATCATATTCGATTAGGAATTTTAGGAACTTAATAAAGTATAATAAAATTAAACAATATAATTAAATATTTTTCTTGTTATACAGATTAAAATTTAAATAACTTAAAATCACTTTACCAATTATTACTTTTAATTTAAAACTTGAACAAACATATTTGACTGTGTTAACAATTGGCTCAGAAGAATGTAGCCGTCAGCACTATACATTGAAACATCCATGCACTTCCATATATGCAACAATTGCTGCGTATGCAATCTTACGGATTCGTTGCTTCTTGTTTATGGAAACCGCGAATTAATTTGAAATACAACGAAGTCCAGATATTTATTAAAATATGGTTACATTAAATAATATAATTCCATTGTTCTTGTTACACATAAAATTTAAATCGATATAATAAGAATACAAATTGATTCATTATAATTATTTGGTGTTATCCCTGATATCATAGATACTAAGTACTTTAATAAAACAATATGAAGCCGGCTATCTTTCTAGCTCGCTAACAACGCTAACGCTTCACTTAGCCATTGCAGTTTACGATGATAGCCATGTGTTCGTTAATAAAATAATCAAATACAGAAATGCGTTATTAATTTGTTCTCTTCAAATTAATATTGACTCTGTAACGACGTTCTTTACTTGCTCGGGTAGGAAGTATGTGACTTTGGTGTGTACTTGCTTTAAAGATTTTACGGACTTACTTTTGAAATACGCTTATCACCTGTCGCTTCGCTCAAGGACTTTATGAGTGATCCTCGTAACTGATAAAGCGTAGTGCTGGAATCTTCCGTGGCGGAGCTAGCAGCGGCGGTCAGTTTGTCCGATCGTAAATACCCGCGAAGATGTTTGTTTATATTGCGTACTTGCAAACGTCGTACAAAAATTTAAATGAATTAAATTAACCCTCTTGAAGTAGCTCTGAGTGTGAGTTAATGTCCAGGATTCTAATATTTAGTGTACGCAATAAATAATATGTGTTTAAGTGAAACAAATCGTTGATTTTCGTGTTTTTATTCCTCAAGACAACAGCAAGACAAAAAAGATTCGCATACACAAATACATACAGGTAAGCAAATTTCATATATGTACATACAATAACAACTTACAATGATTTAACTTTACACGGCTTATTTACAATTTCTTGACGGTCGGAAACAATAACATATAAAAGAGTGTATCTACAGGGGTTTACGTTAGTATTTTAACGTTCGCTATGAGAATTACTAGGCAACGTAATTAATCGGTTTTTGAATATTGACGGGGCGGTTGAAATTATTACTTTGCCGGACAATCTACACAGGATGTATCAAAATACACGTAGTGACGTAATTCGCTAGATTCGCGAGGCGGATTCACGAACCTTTATGCGGAGTTTGCAAAAGTTACGCCGCGCCACCCCCGGAGGGTGGATACGAACGTTAACCGAACGAAATACGGAAGATTACGTCGCGCCACGCTCGAAAGGCGGCAACTATCTGCAATCGTGCGAGCGGGGCGGAAGATTACGTCGCGCCACACCCGAAAGGCGGCAACGATCTGTAATCGAACGGAAGACGGAAGATTACGTCGCGCCACACCCGAAAGGCGGCAACGATCTGTAATCGGGCGAGCGGGGCGGAAGATTACGTCGCGCCACGCTCGAAAGGCGGCAACGATCTGTAATCTGCGGAAAGCGGAGAACTATGTTGCGCCACGCTCGAAAGGCGGCAACGATCGATAGCTGGGAGCGGCGAGCTATGTCGCGCCACGCTCGAAAGGCGGCAACGATCGATAGCTGGGAGCGGAGGAGTAGGCAGTCAGGATCTGCCACGAATGCGGAAAATGCACGGCTTATATAGCCCCGCGGTGCCGGTGGGGATATGAAGCGTGCGTAGATTCAACGTGCAGCGCGTGGGGACGCGACACACTGAGAACAGAAATTAAGAACTAGCGCGCGGCGGTAAAAAAACAAATTAACGAATGCATGCGGCGGTACTGAAAGTAAAATTAAAAAAAATTCATCAAATGAACCGGAGATTTATGCCAAAATAAATCATTAAATTAAAACAAATACTAAAATGATTTTTTTGTTGTAACGACACGTTACAGACCCCCCTCACTTGAACTAAAAAGAAAAACAAGATACATTTCATGGTGTTTTTAGTCTTCCTGCAGTACCATGTTTCATCTGCAGCAAATGGGCTTCTCGGATTGTCATGCGGATGTCGTTGTTCCCAATGAGGACCACGGTGGTGCGGTTTCGGTGTCTCCTCCATGAAGGTTTGCCGCGACGTCGGTGATGCTTCACCCCGAGCGGCTTTGACCCCTTGGAATTCCCTGGCCTGGAGGCGGATAGTCGTTTACTGACGGGAACCAGCGGACGGATGCCGGTTGTGACGGCGGAAACAGCAACGACTTCCTCGTGGACGAGGTTTCCACTTGGACTAGAGAACGATGTCACACTGTGGTTGTGGACCCTTCTTGGACACTTTCCAACTGAACCCTGTAACATACCGGAATGTCTGGCTTTATTACATGGCTCCTGAAGCTTCGCAGCATCTTTGAAAGCATCTCTGGCGGCAGCAGCGGATACAACGCGTTTCTTGCAACGGATCACTTGTTCTGCCGAAGAACAATATTCTTGGGGACGGAAATTTCTTTGACGTCGGAAGCCTTCCGCCGATTTCGTTCGGACAGCTGCGGTTGCATCGGCTGAATTGCTTCCTTTCGTCGTGGATTCATCATGAACGGCTTTTCGGAGAACTTTTGGTGAAGTGCTGGACGTGGATTGGGACTTGAGCGACGAATACCTTCTTGAATTGCAAGATTTGCATTTTCTGACGTACTCGCGAACGTCGCGGAACATCCTTGGCCAATAGAATTTCTTGGAGGCGCGCGCAATGCTCTCTGGAGGCATCTGGATGGCGTCCTCCAGGTACTTCGTGAACGTCCTTGAGCACGCGGACTCGTTCTTTCCATGGCACACATAATTTCCATGTCCTGTCATCTTCTACCTCGGAATTTGCGGGAAAATGGCGGAAAAGAACTCCATTCCATTCCGCGAAACTGGAATTCCTCGCTGGTTCCTTCTGGACAGCTCTCAATTTCCGGAGATACCAGTCATGGCTTTCTTCGGACTGAGCGCACATCAGGTAAGATTTCCTCTCACCTTCGCAACTTGCGCTTACGCTAAGTTTCTTTGTAGATACATCAATCTTAGCATTGAGCATCTGTAGAACATTGACGCCTAAAATCATCGGATACACCGTGCTGGGTAAAACAAGGAACGGTGCAGTTAGGCTTGCGGAATCGACGTGAATTGGAATATCCAACATCACATGGGCTTTTACGACATTGTTGTTCGTCAACTGGATCTTCCTTGGACGAACTTTCCTGCTTTTAACATCTTCATTCAGAAGTCGGGTTGCTACCTCTTGCGAAATGAATGATGCTGTAGCACCCCAGTATCGACGAGAGCCGTAATTTCTTCGCCTGGAGCTTTCACGACCGTCCAAATGCGGTTTTCTCGTTGACCGAATTCTGGAACGAATTCGGAAGACTTCTGTCTTTCTTGGACGCAGTCCAGACGAGTGGTATTTCTTACAGTACTTCCGGGACACTTGCAGTCTTTGCTGCGAACATTTAACTTACCGCAACGAGCACAGAAAAGTCGCTGAGGATTCCTGCACCTGATGCGCGTATGGCCCTCTTGTCCGCACCGCCAGCATCGTCGCTCTGGATGCAACAACCTCTCTGGAACGGAATCATGGTGTACATCACTCTGGGCGGGCTCCCTTGCATTGGCCATCGGCATAGCAGCATCATTTCTTGTCAAACCAGTCGATGGTTTCGAAACGGACCTCTGCTCCATTTTTCCGAAGCGTGCCTGTTCAGAACGGATGGCTTCGTATTCTGCAGCTTGCTTGTAGAGTTCTTGTAATGTCAGGAAACTGTTTCGACGAATATACAACTTGTATTCTGGATCCATGTTATTGTATACCCGCTCCAGCTTTTCCCTTTCTGACATCCTCTTGCCCCTGCGGATCAGGGTTAAAATTGCGGTCGCAAAATCCTTGAATAATTCTCGCGGTTTCTGATGTCTGGCGCGCACTTCCTCTTCAATCATGTAGTCGTAACGGGGCGGTAAATACTGCAATTTGAAATCGTCAAGGAAATCTTTCCACGTTGCCCATAACTCACGGCCGTTTCTGTACCATAGTAATGCTTTACCGCGAAAAAGCTCAGGCAACGCGATAAGCATCTCCCTATCGGACAGTTCGTAAGAGGATTGCAATTCTTCAATCCTCTCCAAGAAGGAAATAGCATCACCGTCACCATTGAATTGCGTACCCCATTTTCTTACCCTGTCGCATATCTGTGCCGCGGATACAGGAACATTACCTTCTGCGGGTGGTTCATCGGGCGGCTTGATTACCCGCTGGCGGCATTAAGTCACCACGACTTCTCAGGTAAGTCACAAATCGACGTCGTAACTCATCTAATGTTCCTGCAGTCTCTAAGCCTAGTCCTCTCAAAAGCGCTTCAAGATTAGGCTTCGGGAGTTTGTACACCCATGACGTTGTTTGTGGTGCTTCTGGCGGCGGTACTGCTTCTTCAGTATCGGTCATGGCGGTTCTAGACTTTATTTACGCTTGTTTCGACGTAAATTAAACTCTCTCTGAACGGAAATTCGGTCGGCGCGCTGTGATAACTAACAATGAAAATTTCCGGGGATCACAACGGCATTTACTGTATTGTGTATGCAAAAATGAGGAATAAAACTTGCTTTTCGGTAACAAAACGGTGCTTTCAGCTCGGGCGTCGCCTGTAACGACGCTTTCTTTGATTCTTGTCGGTTCCCTGCTCGGGCGCCAAATTGTAACGACGTTCTTTACTTGCTCGGGTAGGAAGTATGTGACTTTGGTGTGTACTTGCTTTAAAGATTTTACGGACTTACTTTTGAAATACGCTTATCACCTGTCGCTTCGCTCAAGGACTTTATGAGTGATCCTCGTAACTGATAAAGCGTAGTGCTGGAATCTTCCGTGGCGGAGCTAGCAGCGGCGGTCAGTTTGTCCGATCGTAAATACCCGCGAAGATGTTTGTTTATATTGCGTACTTGCAAACGTCGTACAAAAATTTAAATGAATTAAATTAACCCTCTTGAAGTAGCTCTGAGTGTGAGTTAATGTCCAGGATTCTAATATTTAGTGTACGCAATAAATAATATGTGTTTAAGTGAAACAAATCGTTGATTTTCGTGTTTTTATTCCTCAAGACAACAGCAAGACAAAAAAGATTCGCATACACAAATACATACAGGTAAGCAAATTTCATATATGTACATACAATAACAACTTACAATGATTTAACTTTACACGGCTTATTTACAATTTCTTGACGGTCGGAAACAATAACATATAAAAGAGTGTATCTACAGGGGTTTACGTTAGTATTTTAACGTTCGCTATGAGAATTACTAGGCAACGTAATTAATCGGTTTTTGAATATTGACGGGGCGGTTGAAATTATTACTTTGCCGGACAATCTACACAGGATGTATCAAAATACACGTAGTGACGTAATTCGCTAGATTCGCGAGGCGGATTCACGAACCTTTATGCGGAGTTTGCAAAAGTTACGCCGCGCCACCCCCGGAGGGTGGATACGAACGTTAACCGAACGAAATACGGAAGATTACGTCGCGCCACGCTCGAAAGGCGGCAACGATCTGCAATCGTGCGAGCGGGGCGGAAGATTACGTCGCGCCACACCCGAAAGGCGGCAACGATCTGTAATCGAACGGAAGACGGAAGATTACGTTGCGCCACACCCGAAAGGCGGCAACGATCTGTAATCGGGCGAGCGGGGCGGAAGATTACGTCGCGCCACGCTCGAAAGGCGGCAACGATCTGTAATCTGCGAAAAGCGGAGAACTATGTCGCGCCACGCTTGAAAGGCGGCAACGATCGATAGCTGGGAGCGGAGGAGTAGGCAGTCAGGATCTGCCACGAATGCGGAAAATGCACGGCTTATATAGCCCCCGCGGTACCGGTGGGGATATGAAGCGTGCGTAGATTCAACGTGCAGCGCGTGGGGACGCGACACACTGAGAACAGAAATTAAGAACTAGCGCGCGGCGGTAAAAAAAACAAATTAACGAATGCATGCGGCGGTACTGAAAGTAAAATTAAGAAAAATTCATCAAATGAACCGGAGATTTATGCCAAAATAAATCATTAAATTAAAACAAATACTAAAATGAATTTTTCGTTGTAACGACACGTTACAACTCTTATGAAAAAAATAACACAAATAGGATAAGCTGGATAATAAAACTAATTGTTTAGGTGAGTCTAGTACGCGGTACGTGCGCGAATAGGGAGAAGTTATTTATACAGGCGAGATACTTATCGTCCGCATTTATTGTCTATCCTTGATAATGACAAGACGTCAGCAGTTCGCATTTGTGTTGTTGTTGTTGTGTGTTCACATTGTGAGTAGGAAGATGGTTTTCATTACAAAACGTTCAATCTTTTTCAAGAATTGTTGAGGAGACTCGCGCTAGAGTTTTAACTGTTAATGATGATCCTTCAACAATTGAACCGGCTATTAAAGAGTGTGGAAAGAATATTCGCGCTATGAATGCAGCATTGAAGACTTCAATAACTGTAAGTGAGAAGCAACATATCACCAACTGTGTGGTTCTAATGCAGGGCTTTCGCACTATGATGAAGTCACTGCGAATGATTGCTGGCAGCGGTTACAAGCCCACCAATCCAAATCGGGCAAATTATACAAGTACCCGCGTAAAATGGGTAAATTTAGAGTCCGCCTTTGCCAGCAGGATTCATACAGGAGCGGTGATTAACTTACAGCATAAAGACCCAGCTAACTTCCTCAAAGATGCGGAAGATATCTTCACACGGCGCATGCGTAATTCCTTGAAGAAGGAAACAGCACTGAAAATAAATGCTGTTTTCTGTGGCGAATTTATTATCGTTAAAGGGGATACAGAGATCTTAGAGTTCAAGTATTTGAAATCTAAAAATGCCCCCGTATACCGAGACACTGATTTAGAGGACTGGTTCGAACAACACGTGAAAGCTCCAATCATACGGAAATTGGAGGAATTTCAGGTATGTTATAATATTTAAAGTAGTTTATAAATTTGTTCATGTAATTCTAATTTTAAATAATGGTTTTAGGAACGTGATAGCGGTTGGGCCTTAAATGCAATTATAAACATTGTGTTCAACGTGAATAAGTTCACACCGCAGCTGGGATCCTCCTACATAGAAGTTCCCCGAGCCATCAGGGTCCATTGTGTCAGCTCTACATCCAATCAAACATGGGGCACACCCCGATCGTACAACCAGCTATCCACATCTCTCGACGGTATTAAATCTCAAAAACATCACCATGCCGATGACAATAAAACAGATACCTCAATTTGAGAAACAGAACAGCATATCCATTAACGTTTACATCCTGGAGAAGTTAAATAAAAGAAAGTATAACGTTGTACCCACTTATTTAACGAAATACAAACAGGAGAAACCTGTTAATTTGCTCCTGATACAGGATGAGGAGGGCGATGACGATGGTAATAAATCACGCTTTCACTACGTGTGGATAAAAGATTTAAGCCGCCTTGTTTCCACACAGCTCAGTAAAGAGCACGGCAGAAAATATTTCTGCGATCGCTGCCTCCACTACTTCCGCACACAATACAAGTTAGATGTTCATTTGGAGGACTGTATCGCTATGAATAATTGTAAAGTGCGTTTACCATCATCAGAGCAAGCCAACTTAAAATTCAAGAACTACAAGAACAAGGAGCCTGTTCCATTTATCGTGTATGCTGATCTGGAGTGTTTGCTAGTGCCAACCAAAAGGGAATTAACAAAAATACAAGACCACATTCCATACAGCGTGGGCTATTACGTAAAGTGTGCCTATGATGATTCTTTAAGCTTTTATAAATCTTACCGTGGCGAGGACTGTCAGAAATGGTTTGCGCAAGAAATGTGTCAGCTTGCCGAAGACGTAGAAACGGTGTTTCTTTGCCCACTAGCGATGGAACCTCTTACGCATGCGCAAGAGTTGGAGTTCAGTTCTGCTTCACACTGCCACATCTGTGAACGACCCTTTGCTACTGAGGATATTAAAGTCCGCGATCACTGCCATCTTACTGGTAGGTATCGTGGGCCTTCTCACGAGGGGTGTAATATTAATTATACAGATAGTCATACAATTCCTGTGGTATTTCATAATTTGTCGGGGTATGATTCTAATTTTATTATTCAAAATCTTGCTAAAGATTTCGAAGGTCGCATAGATTTGCTTCCTATAAACAAGGAGAGATATATTTCGTTCACAAAAAATATTGATGATAGTTTCGTTGAGTTTAGATTTATTGATTCTTATAGATTTATGGCAAGCGGGCTAGAAACCCTGGCATCACACTTAGACGTTTTTCCAAATTTGAAGTCACAATTTCAAAATTTAAACGATTCAAAATTTAATTTATTAACACGTAAGGGTGTGTTCCCTTACGACTACACAGATTCATTTTCTAAACTTGACGAAATACAACTACCGGATAAAACTAAATTTTACAACTCGATGACGGATACCGATATTACGGACGCGGATTATACGCATGCCAACGGGAACTCATTTGGCTGTCAAAGTTTGGGGAATATTCAGATTTATATTTGAAAACAGATATTTTGTTACTGGCGGACGTATTCGAACAATTTCGATTGAGCTGTTTGAAAACATACAGTTTGGACCCAGCTCATTACTATACTTGGGGGTATACTTGGGATTGTATGCTCAAGTTTACTCAAATAAATCTTGAACTTCTAAGAGATATTGAAATGTTTCTATTTATCGAAAAGGGTATACGAGGTGGTCTAAGCCATGTTCGAAACGTACGCAACAGCTAATAACAAATATTTGCCAAATTATCAATCAGATCAGCCATCAAAGTTTTTAATTTATAATGACATTAATAATCAATATGGATGGGCAATGTCACAGTGTCTCCCGTATGTAGGATTTGAATGGGTGGAAGGTGATTTAAACAACTTTAATTTCAACGTACCGCCGATAATGATGAAGGTTACATTCTTGAAGTTGATTTAGATACCCACATACCATTCACGATTCCCATAGCGACCTTCCATTCTGTCCTGAACATCGCGTTCCAGAATCTCAGAAATCTAAAGAAACCAAATTACTGGCTACTTTACATAATAAAGAGGGTTACGTAATACATTATCGGAATCTTCAGCAGGCTTTAGAGAACGGATTAGTTCTACAAAAGGTTCACCGCGTATTAAAATTTAAACAATCCCCGTGGCTCAAGTCTTACATCGATTTAAATACAAAATTACGTCAGAAGGCTGTAAATGAGTTTGAGAAGAATTTGTTTAAACTTATGAATAACGCCGTATTTGGTAAAACGATGGAGAATATCCGTAAACATTCCATCGTAAAATTGTTAACAAAATGGGAAGGACGATACGGTGCTCAGGCGTTGATGGCAAAGCCGAATTTTAAATCCTCAACAATATTTGATGAGAATTTAGTAGCAATTGAATTAAACAAAACCGAGATCTATTTGAACAAACCCATTTACGTTGGCATGTGCATCCTTGATATATCTAATTAAAAAATACGACTTTCACTACTCCTATATGAGGATCGATTCGGAGATAAGGCTCACTTAATACTCACTTATATGAGGTGGAATGCGATGATTGTATGAAGTAATTCGGTGCGACGCTTCTGAATATTTTGATACTTCGATTACCCGGAAAATAATATTTTTAATATTCCTCGTCTAAACAAAAAAGTTCTTGGTATGATGAAAGATGAAAATTGTGGCAAAATAATGTCTGAGTTTGTCGGGCTCCGTTCAAAGATGTATGCATATAAAGTGGATGGAATGGACAAAGATAAGAAAGCCAAGGGCGTAAAGAGGCACATCGTGAAAAATAAAATTACATTCGACGACTACATACAATGTTTAAAAGAGGGTAAAGAAACATTTGTTGAACAGCGCTTATTCAAATCAGAAAAACATTTGTATCAACCATCAAGCAAACGAAAACTGCTCTAAGTCTCACGATGATAAGAGGTATGTCATCCCTACTACATATATACCTTACCGTGGGGCATTGGCGCTTAATGGAATCGTCATAGCTGCTAAGTGAGCCTTCAAGAACCAAACAAGTGGATATAGAGAATGATGGAGGACCTTAAGTACAAAGATAACAACATACTGCTTGTAAATGGAAAGCAAATACCTACTAATTAAATTGTGTTATACAAAATACAAGGAGACGAAATCGTCTAGGGACTATTTCGAACAGGCACCAAAAATTCTCGGTAAAATAAAAAGGAAGTAAAGCACTGAAAAATAAGCCTTTAATGAAATCAAAACGTATATAAAATAGTTTTATATTTAAATCAATTTATTTGCAAAAAATAGTGTATTACTGTCATAAATATTAATCTCATTAATAAAATGTGTTTCGCTAAAATTATTTATGTTTTATTCATCAAACTTCTTTATAAGCATAAAACTTTACCGTATTTTGGTTGACTCTATAGAGGATATATAGTTCAGGTGAACTATACCATTAGAATATCCATCTAGAAAGATCTGAATGTCAAAATGTAAAGTAGATTATACATTACATTTAAAAAAGTCTATTTTAGTGTTTAAAACTATTATTAGTATTATTGGGTAATGGGCGTATCACCAAGTTATTTATACCCAAAAACGCCCTTCATAATTCAATGACATTATTCATAGATCGGTAAATAGCTTAAACAGTAAGAAATTCCCTCAATGTTAGCAGATTTCTACCAAAATATTTGGCGTCGGCGTATTGGAAAAAAATTTCGCCATTTTTTGCAATAAAACGCGATTATTTCGGTTCCCTTTAAAGTTATCGGATTTTCGATGCGATATTCGTTTTCTACGGGTCGAAATACTCCCTATAGGGTGCAATTGAACTGAATTTGGCGTTATAAAAAAACTTGAAATAATCCAAAGGGGGGGTATTGGAAAAAAATTTCGCCATTTTTTGCAATAAAACGCGATTATTTCGGTTCCCTTTAAAGTTATCGGATTTTCGATGCGATATTCGTTTTCTACGGATCGAAATACTCCCTATAGGGTGCAAGTGAACTGAATTTGGCGTTATAAAAAAACTTGAAATAATCCAAAGGAGGGGGGGTATTGGAAAAAAATTTCGCCATTTTTTGCAATAAAACGCGATTATTTCGGTTCCCTTTAAAGTTATCGGATTTTCGATGCGATATTCGTTTTCTACGGGTCGAAATACTCCCTATAGGGTGCAATTGAACTGAATTTGGCGTTATAAAAAAACTTGAAATAATCCAAAGGGGGGTTATTGGAAAAAAATTTCGCCATTTTTTGCAATAAAACGCGATTATTTCGGTTGCCTTTAAAGTTATCGGATTTTCGATGCAATATTCGTTTTCTACGAATCGAAATACTCCCTATAGGGTGCAAGTGAACTGAATTTGGCGTTATAAAAAAACTTGAAATATCCAAAGGGGGGCGTATTGGAAAAAAATTTCGCCATTTTTTGCAATAAAACGCGATTATTTCGGTTCCCTTTAAAGTTATCGGATTTTCGATGCGATATTCGTTTTCTACGGGTCGAAATACTCCCTATAGGGTGCAATTGAACTGAATTTGGCGTTATAAAAAAACTTGAAATAATCCAAAGGGGGGTTATTGGAAAAAAATTTCGCCATTTTTTGCAATAAAACGCGATTATTTCGGTTGCCTTTAAAGTTATCGGATTTTCGATGCAATATTCGTTTTCTACGAATCGAAATACTCCCTATAGGGTGCAAGTGAACTGAATTTGGCGTTATAAAAAAACTTGAAATAATCCAAAGGGGGGGCGTATTGGAAAAAAATTTCGCCATTTTTTGCAATAAAACGCGATTATTTCGGTTCCCTTTAAGGTTATCGGATTTTCGATGCGATATTCGTTTTCTACGGGTCGAAATACTCCCTATAGGGTGCAATTGAACTGAATTTGGCGTTATAAAAAAACTTGAAATAATCCAAAGGGGGGTATTGGAAGAAAATTTTGCCATTTTTTGCAATAAAACACGATTATTTCGGTTCTCTTTAAAGTTATCGGATTTTCGATGCGATATTCGTTTTCTACGGGTCGAAATACTCCCTATAGGGTGCAATTGAACTGAATTTGGCGTTATAAAAAAACATGAAATACAAAGGGGGGGGGGGGGTATTGGAAAAAAATGTCGCCATTTTTTGCAATAAAACGCGATTATTTCGGTTCCCTTTAAAGTTATCGGATTTCGATGCGATATTCGTTTTCTACGGGTCGAAATACTCCCTATAGGGTGCAATTAACTGATTTGGCGTTATAAAAAAACTTGAAATAACCCAAAGGGGGGGGGGGTATTGGAAAAAAATTTCGCCATTTTTGCAATAAAACCCGATTATTCGGTTCCCTTTAAAGTTATCGGATTTTCGATGCGATATTCGTTTTCTACGGGTCGAAATACTCCCTATAGGGTGCAAGTGAACTGAATTTGGCGTTATAAAAAAACTTGAAATAATCCAAAGGGGGGTATTGGGAAAAAATTCGCCATTTTTTGCAATAAAACGCGATTATTTCGGTTCCCTTAAAGTTATCGGATTTTCGATGCGATATTCGTTTTCTACGGGTCGAAATACTCCCTATAGGGTGCAATTGAACTGAATTTGGCGTTATAAAAAAACTTGAAATAATCCAAAGGGGGGGGGGGGGGTATTGGAAAAAATTTCGCCATTTTTTGCAATAAAACGCGATTATTTCGGTTCCCTTTAAAGTTATCGGATTTTCGATGCGATATTCGTTTTCTACGGATCGAAATACTCCCTATAGGGTGCAAGTGAACTGAATTTGGCGTTATAAAAAAACTTGAAATAATCCAAAAGGGGGGGGGGTATTGGAAAAAATTTCGCCATTTTTTGCAATAAAACGCGATTATTTCGGTTCCCTTTAAAGTTATCGGATTTTCGATGCGATATTCGTTTTCTACGGGTCGAAATACTCCCTGTAGGGTGCAATTGAACTGAATTTGGCGTTATACAAAAACTTGAAATAATCCAAAGGGGGGGGTATTGGAAAAAATTTTCGCCATTTTTTGCAATAAAACGCGATTATTTCGGTTCCCTTTAAAGTTATCGGATTTTCGATGCGATATTCGTTTTCTACGGATCGAAATACTCCCTATAGGGTGCAAGTGAACTGAATTTGGCGTTATAAAAAAACTTGAAATCATCCAAAGGGGAGGTATTGGAAAAAAATTTCGCCATTTTTTGCAATAAAACGCGATTATTTCGGTTTCCTTTAAAGTTATCGGATTTTCGATGCGATATTCGTTTTCTACGGGTCGAAATACTCCCTATAGGTTGCAATTGAACTCAATTTGGCGTTATAAAAAAACTTGTAAAAATCCAAAGGGGGGGGGGGGTATTGGAAAAAAATTTCGCCATTTTTGCAATAAAACGCGATTATTTCGGTTCCCTTTAAAGTTATCGGATTTTCGATGCGATATTCGTTTTCTACGGGTCGAAATACTCCCTATAGGGTGCAATGAACTGAATTTGGCGTTATAAAAAACTTGAAATAATCCAAAGGGGGGGCGGGTATTGGAAAAAAAATTCGCCATGTTTTGCAACAAAACGCGATTATTTCGGTTCCCTTAAAGTTATCGGATTTTCGATGCGATATTTGTTTTCTACGGGTCGAAATACTCCCCATAGGGTACAATTGAACTGAATTTGGCGTTATAAAAAAACTTGAAATAATCCAAAGGGGAGGTATTGGAAAAAAATTTCGCCATTTTTTGCAATAAAACGCGATTATTCGGTTTCTTTAAGTTATCGATTTCGATGCGATATTCGTTTTCTTCAGGTCGAAATACTCCCTATAGGGTGCAATTGAACTGAATTTGGCGTTATAAAAAAACTTGTAATAATCCAAGGGGGGGGGGGTATTGGAAAAAAATTTCCCATTTTTTGCAATAAACGCGATTATTTCGGTTCCCTTTAAGTTATCGGATTTTCGATGCGATATTTGTTTTCTACGGATCGAAATACTCCTATAGGTTGCAATTGAACTGAATTTGGCGTTATAAAAAACTTGAAATAATCCAAGGGGGGGCGGTATTGGAAGAAAATTTCGCCATTTTTTGAAATAAAACGCGATTATTTCGGTTCCCTTAAAGTTATCGGATTTTCGATGCGATATTCGTTTCTAACGGGTCGAAATACTCCCTATAGGGTGCAATTGAACTGAATTTGGCGTTATAAAAAAAACTTGAAATAATCCAAAGGGGAGGTATTGGAAAAAAATTTCCCATTTTTTGCAATAAACGCGATTATTTGGTTCCCTTAAAGTTATCGGATTTTCGATGCGATATTCGTTTTCTACGGTCGAAATACTCCCATAGGGTGCAATGAACTGAATTTGGCGTTATAAAAAAAACTTGAAATAATCCAAAGGTGGGGTATTGGAAAAAAATTTCGCCATTTTTGCAATAAAACGCGATTATTTCGGTTCCCTTTAAAGTTATCGGATTTTCGATGCGATATTCGTTTTCTACGGATCGAAATACTCCCTATAGGGTGCAAGTGAACTGAATTTGGCGTTATAAAAAAACTTGAAATAATCCAAAGGGGGGTATTGGAAAAAAATTTCGCCATTTTTTGCAATAAAACGCGATTATTTCGGTTCCCTTTAAAGTTATCGGATTTTCGATGCGATATTCGTTTTCTACGGGTCGAAATACTCCCCATAGGGTGCAATTGAACTGAATTTGGCGTTATAAAAAACTTGAAATAATCCAAAGGGGGGGGGGGTATTGGAAAAAAATTTCGCTATTTTTTGCAATAAAACGCGATTATTTCGGTTCCCTTTAAAGTTTATCGGATTTTCGATGCGATATTCGTTTTCTACGAATCGAAATACTCCCTATAGGGTGCAAGTGAACTGAATTTGGCGTTATAAAAAAACTTGAAATAATCCAAAGGGGGGGGGGGGTATTGGAAAAAAATTTCGCCCATTTTTTGCAATAAAACGCGATTATTTCGGTTCCCTTTAAGTTATCGGATTTTCGATGCGATATTCGTTTTCTACGGTCGAAATACTCCCTATAGGGTGCAATTGAACTGAATTTGGCGTTATAAAAAAACTTGAAATAATCCAAAGTAGGGAGTATTGGAAAAAAATTTTGCCATTTTTTGCAATAAAACGCGATTATTTCGGTTTCCTTTAAAGTTATCGAATTTTCGATGCGATATTCGTTTTCTACGGGTCGAAATACTTTCTATAGGGTGCAATTGAACTGAATTTGGCGTTATAAAAAAACTTGAAATAATCGGGGGGGGGGGGTATTGGAAAAAAATTTCGCCATTTTTTGCAATAAAACGCGATTATTTCGGTTCCCTTTAAAGTTATCGGATTTTCGATGCGATATTCGTTTTCTACGGATCGAAATACTCCCTATAGGGTGCAAGTGAACTGAATTTGGCGTTATAAAAAAACTTGAAATAATCCAAAGGGGGGGTATTGGAAAAAATTTCGCCATTTTTTGCAATAAAACGCGATTATTTCGGTTTCCTTTAAAGTTATCGGATTTTCGATGCGATATTCGTTTTCTTCAGGTCGAAATACTCCCTATAGGGTGCAATTGAACTGAATTTGGCGTTATAAAAAAACTTGTAAAAATCCAAAGGGGGGGGGGTATTGGAAAAAAATTTCGCCATTTTTTGCAATAAAACGCGATTATTTCGGTTCCCTTTAAAGTTATCGGATTTTTGATGCGATATTCGTTTTCTACGGATCGAAATACTCCCTATAGGGTGCAAGTGAACTGAATTTGGCGTTATAAAAAAACTTGAAAGAATCCAAAGGGGGGGGTATTGGAAAAAAATTTCGCCATTTTTTGAAATAAACGCCGATTATTTCGGTTCCCTTTAAAGTTATCGATTTTTGATGCGATATTCGTTTTCTACGGATCGAAATACTCCCTATAGGGTGCAGTTGAACTGAATTTGGCGTTATAAAAAAACTTGAAATAATCCAAAGGGGGGGTATTGGAAAAAAAATTTCGCCATTTTTTTGCAATAAAAGCGATTATTCGGTTCCCTTTAAAGTTATCGGATTTTCGATGCGATATTCGTTTTCTACGGGTCGAAATACTCCCTATAGGGTGTCAATTGAACTGAATTTGCGTTATAAAAAAAACTTGTAAAATCCAAAGGGGGGGGGGGTATTGGAAAAAAATTTCGCCATTTTTGCAATAAAAGCGATTATTTCGGTTCCCTTTAAAGTTATCGGATTTTTGATGCGATATTCGTTTTCTACGGATCGAAATACTCCCTATAGGGTGCAAGTGAACTGAATTTGGCGTTATAAAAAAACTTGAAATAATCCAAAGGGGGGGGGGGGGTATTGGAAAAAAATTTCGCCATTTTTTGAAATAAAACGCGATTATTTCGGTTCCCTTTAAAGTTATCGGATTTTCGATGCGATATTCGTTTTCTACGGGTCGAAATACTCCCTATAAGGGTGCAATTGAACTGAATTTGGCGTTTATAAAAAAAACTTGAAATAATCCAAAGGGGGGTATTGGAAAAAAATTTCGCCATTTTTTCAATAAAACGCGATTATTTCGGGTTCCCTTTAAAGTTATCGGATTTTCGATGCGATATTCGTTTTCTACGGGTCGAAATACTCCCTATAGGGTGCAATTGAACTGAATTTGGCGTTATAAAAAAACTTGAAATAATCCAAAGGGGGGGTATTGGAAAAAAATTTCGCCATTTTTTGCAATAAAACGCGATTATTTCGGTTCCCTTTAAGTTAATCGGATTTCGATGCGATATTTCGTTTTTCTACGGATCGAAATACTCCCTATAGGGTGCAAGTGAACTGAATTTGGCGTTATAAAAAAACTTGAAATAATCCAAAGGGGGGGTATTGGAATAAAATTTCGCCATTTTTTGCAATAAAACGCGATTATTTCGGTTCTTTTTAAAGTTTATCGATTTTCGATGCGATATTCGTTTTTACGGGTCGAAATACTCCTATAGCGTGCAAGTGAACTGAATTTGGCGTTATAAAAAAATTGAAATAATCCAGGAGGGGGGGTATTGGAAAAAAAATTTCGCCAGTTTTTGCAATAAAACGCGATTATTTTCGGTTTCCTTTAAAGTTATCGGATTTTCGATGCGATATTTGTTTCTACGGGTCGAAATACTCCCTATAGGGTGCAATTGAACTGAATTTGGCGTTATAAAAAAACTTGAAATAATCCAAGGGGGGGGGGGTATTGGAGAAAAATTTCGCCAGTTTTTGCAATAAAACGCGTTTATTTCGGTTCCCTTTAAAGTTATCGGATTTTCGATGCCGATATTCGTTTTCTACGGGTCGAAATACTCCCTATAGGGTGGCAATGAACTGAATTTGGCGTTATAAAAAAAAACTTGAATAATCCAAAGGGGGGGGTATTGGAAAAAAATTTCGCCATTTTTTGCAATAAAACGCGATTATTTCGGTTCCCTTTAAAGTTATCGGATTTTCGATGCGATATTGTTTCTACGGGTCGAAATACTCCCTATAGGGTGCAATTGAACTGAATTTTGGCGTTATAAAAAAACTTGAAATAATCCAAAGGGGGGTATTGGAAAAAAATTTGCCATTTTTGCAATAAAAACGCGATTATTCGGTTCCCTTTAAAGTTATCGGATTTTCGATGCGATATCGTTTTCTACGGATCGAAATACTCCCTATAGGGTGCAAGTTAACTGAATTTGGCGTTATAAAAAAACTTGAAATTAATCCAAAGGGGGGGGGGTATTGGAAGAAAAAATTCGCCATTTTTTGCAATAAAACCGATTATTTCGTTCCCTTTAAAGTATCGGATTTTCGATGCGATATTCGTTTTCTACGGGTCGAATACTCCCTATAGGTTGCAATTGAACTCAATTTGGCGTTATAAAAAACTTGAAATAATCCAAAGGGGGTATTAGAAAAAAATTTCGCCATTTTTGCAATAAAACGCATTATTTCGTTCCCTTTAAAGTTACGATTTTCGATGCATATTCGTTTTCTACGGGTCGAAATACTCCTATAGGGGTGCAATTGAACTGAATTGGCGTTATAAAAAGCTTGAAATAATCCAAAGGGGGGGGGGGGTATTGGAAAAAAATTTCGCCATTTTTGCAATAAAACGCGATTATTTCGGTTCCCTTTAAAGTTATCGGATTTTTGATGCGATATTCGTTTCTACGGATCGAAATACTCCCTATAGGGTGCAGTGAACTGAATTTGGCGTTATAAAAAAACTTGAAAGAATCCAAAGGGGGGGGGGGGTATTGGAAAAAAAATTTGCCATTTTTTGAAAATAAAACGCGATTATTTCGGTTCCCTTTAAAAGTTATCGGATTTTTGATGCGATATTCGTTTTCTACGGGTCGAAATTACTCCTATAGGGTGCAGTTGAACTGAATTGGCGTTATAAAAAAACTTGAAATAATCCAAAGGGGGTATTGGAAAAAAAATTTCGCATTTTTTGCAATAAAACGCGATTATTTCGGTCCCTTTAAATTATGGATTTTCGAATGCGATATTCGTTTCTACGGTCGAAATACTCCCTATAGGTGCAATTGAACTGAATTTGGCGTTATAAAAAAACTTGTAAAAATCCAAAGGGGGGGGTATTGGAAAAAAATTTCGCCATTTTTTGCAATAAAACGCGATTATTTCGTTCCTTTAAAGTTATCGGATTTTGATGCGATATTCGTTTTCTACGGATCGAAATATTCCTATAGGTGGCAAGTAACTGAATTTGGCGTTTTTAAAAAAACTTGAAAATAATCCAAAGGGGGGGGGGGTATTGGAAAAAATTTCGCCATTTTTTGAAATAAAACGCGATTATTTCGGTTCCCTTAAAGTTATCGGATTTTCGATGCGATATTCGTTTTCTACGGGTGAAAATACTCCCTATAGGGTGCAATTGAACTGAATTGGCGTTATAAAAAACTTTGAAATAATCCAAGGGGGGGTATTGGAAAAAAATTTCGCCATTTTTTGCAATAAAAACGCGATTATTTCGGTTCCTTAAAGTTATCGATTTTCGATGCGATATTCGTTTTCTACGGGTCGAAATACTCCCTATTAGGGTGCAATTGAACTGAATTGGCTTATAAAAAAAAACTTGAAAAATCCAAAGGGGGGGTATTGGAAAAAAATTTGCCCATTTTTGCAATAAAAACGCGATTATTTCGGTTCCTTTTAAATTATCGGATTCGATGCGATATTCGTTTTCTACGGATCGAAATACTCCCTATAGGGTGCAAGTGAACTGAATTGGCGTTATAAAAAAACTCGAAAACATCAAAGGGTTATTTGAATAAAATTTCGCCATTTTTTGCAATAAAACGCGATTATTTCGGTTCCTTTAAATTATCGGGATTTTCGATGCGATATTCGTTTTCTACGGGTCGAAATACTCCCTATAGGTGCAAGTGAACTAATTGGCGTTATATAAAACTTGAAATAATTCCAGGGGGGGGGGGTATTGGAAAAAAATTTCGCCAGTTTTTTGCAATAAAACGCGATTATTTCGTTTCCTTTAAGTTATCATGTTCGATGCGATATTGTTTTCTTTACGGGTCGAAATACTCCTATAGGGTGCAATTGAACTGAATTTTGCGTTATAAAAAACTTGAAAATCCAGGGGGGGTATTGAAAAAAATTTCGCCAGTTTTGCATAAACCGTTTATTCGTTCCCTTTAAAGTACGGTTTTCGATGCGATACGTTTCTACGGTCGAAATACTCCCTATAGGGTGCAATTAACTGAATTGCTTATAAAAAAACTTTAAAAATCAAAGGGGGGAATTGAAAAAAATTCGCATTTTTTGCAATAAAACGCGATATTCTTCCCTTAGAGTTATCGGATTTTTGATGCATATTCGTTTTCTACGGTCGAAATACTCCCTATTGGGTGCAATTAACTGAATTTGGCGTTTTAAAAAAGACTTGGAAGAATCCAAAGGGGGGGTTGTGGAAAAAAATTTCCCATTTTTGAAATAAAACGGTTATTTCTTCCCTTAAAGTTATCGGTTTTTGATGCGAATTCTTTTTCGATCGAATACTCCCTATAGTGCTGAACGGAATTTGCGTTATAAAACTAAATAATCCAAAGGGGTCTTAGAAAAAAAATTTCGCCATTTTTGTTAATAAAACCGTACTTATCGGTTTTCCTTTAAAGTTATCGGCATTTTCGATGCATATTCTTTTCTACGGGTTCGAAATACTCCCTTATAGGGTGCAATTGAACTGATTGGCGTTATAAAAAAGAACCTTGTAAATCACGGGGGGGGGGGGTATTGAAAAAAATTCGCCTTTTTTGCAATAAAACGCATTTTCGGTTCTTAAGTTATCGATTTTATCGATATTCTTTTGCACGATCGAAATACTCCCTATAGGGTGCAAGGTGAACGAATTCGTTCTAAAAAAAAACTTGAATTAATCAAAGGGGGGGTATTGGAAAAAAATTTCCCATTTTTGAAATAAAACGCGATTATTCGGTTCCTTTAAAGTTTATCGGATTTCGATCATATTCTTTCTACGGTCGAAATACTCCCATAGGGTGCAATGAACTGAATTTGCGTTATAAAAAACTGAATAATCCAAAGGGGGTATGGCGAAAAATTTCGCCATTTTTCAATAAACGCTATTTCGGTTCCCTTAAAGTATCATTCAGCGAATTCGTTTTCTACGGTCTAAATACTCCCTTAGTGTGCAATTAACTTAATTTGGCTTTATAAAAAAACTAAATATCCAAAGGGGGATTGAAAAAAATTTCGCCATTTTTTGCAATAAAACCATATTTCGGTTCCCTTTAAAGTGTCGGATTTTCGATGCATATTCGTTTTCTACGATCGAAATACTCCCTATAGGTGCAGGAAGAATTTGCGTATGAAAAAACTTGAAATAATCCAAAGGGGTATTGATAACATTCGCCATTTTTGCAATTAAACGCGATTATTCGGCTTTTAAAGTTATCGGATTTTCGATGCTATATTCGTTTTCTACGGTCAAATCTCCCTATGCTGAATGAACTGAATTTGGTTTATAAAAAAACTTGAATAATCCAAGGGGGGGGTATTGGGAAAAAAATTTCGCCAGTTTTTGCAATAAAACGCAATTCTTCCTTTAAGTTATCGATTTTCGATCGATATTGTTTTTCTACGTCGAAATACTCCCTATAGTGCAATTAACTGAATCTGCGATAAAAAAACTAAATAATCCAAGGTGGGTTATGCAGAAAAATTCCGCCAGTTTCAATAAAACGCGTTATTTCGTTCCTTTAAAGTTACGATTTCGATCGAATTCTTCTACGCGGTCGAAATACTCCCTATAGTGCAATTGAACTGAATTGCGTTATTAAAAAAAAACTGAAATAATCCAAAGGGGGTGATTGGAAAAAAATTCGCCCATTTTGCCAATAAAACGCCGATTATTTCGCCTTCCCTTTAAAGTTATCGGAATTTTCATGCAATCGTTTCTACGCGGTCGAAATACTCCCAAGTGCAATTAACTGAATGTGCTTTATAAAAAAAACTTTGAAATAATCAAAGGGGCGGATGCGAAAAAAATTCATTGTTGCCAATTAAAACGCATTATTTCGCTTCCTTTAAAGTTATGATTCGATGCATATTCTTCTACGATCGAAATACTCCCTATAGGTCAAGTGAACTAATTGGCTTATAGAAAAACTTAAATAATCCAAGTAGGGGGGGGGGTATGGAAGAAAAATTCGCATTTTTGCAATAAAACACGCGGATTATTTTCTCCCTTAAAGTTATCGATTCGATGCGATATTCCGTTTTCTACGGTCAAATACCTCCTATAGGCTGCAATTGAAACCAATTTGGCTATAAAAAAAACTCTTGAAAATAATCCAAGGGGGTATTAGAAAAAAATTTCGCCATTTTCTTGCAATAAAACTCGATTATTCGGTTCCTTAAGTTATCGGATTTTCGATGCGATATTCGTTTTCTACGCGTCAAATGACTCCCTATAGGTTGCAATTGAACTGAATTGCGTTATAAAAAAACTTGAAATATCCAAAGGGGGGTATTGGAAAAAAATGTCGCCATTTTTGCAATAAAACGCGATATTTCGTTCCCTTTAAATTATCCATTTTTGATTGCGATATTTCTTTTCTACGGATCGAAATACTCCCTATAGGGTGCAAAGAACGGAATTTGGCTATAAAAAAACTTGAAGAATCCAAAGGGGGGGGGTATTGGAAAAAAAATTCCATTTTTGAAATAAAACGCAATATTTCGTCCCTTTAAAGCTATCGGACATTTCTGATGCGATATTCGTTTTCTACGTTCAAATACTCCCTATAGGGAGGCAATTAGAACTGAATTTGCGTGTTATAAAAAAACTGAAATAATCCAAAGGGGGTATTGGAAAAAAAATTTCGCCATTTTTGCAAATAAAACCGATTATTTCTCCCTTTAAAGTTATCGATTTTCAGCGTATATTCTTTTCTACGGTCGAAAATACTCCCTATAGGTGCAATTAACTGAATTTTGGCGTTATAAAAACAACTTTAAAAAATCCAAAGGGGGGGTATTGGAAAAAAATTTTCGCCATTTTTTGCAAAATAAAACCGCGGGATTATTTCGCTTCCCTTAAAGTTATCGGATTATGCGATATATCGTTCTACGATCGAAATATTCCCTATAGGCTGCAAGTGAACTGAATTTGCGTTTTAAAAAAACTGAAAATAATCCAAAGGGGGGGATTGGAAAAAAATTTCGCCTTTTTTGAAATAAAAACGCGATATTTCGTTCCCTTTAAAGTTATCGGATTTTCGAGGATTATTACGTTTTCTACGGTCGAAATACTCCCTATATCGATGCAATGAACAAATTTGCTTATGAAAAAAACTTGAAATAATCCAAAGGGGGGTATTGGAAAAAAAATTTCGCCATTTTGCAATAAAAAGCGATTATTTCAGGTTCCCTTTAACGTAGATATCGTGATTTGACGAATCANTTAAAGTTATCGGATTTCGATGCGATATTCGTTTCCTACGGGGTCGAAATACGCCATATAGTGCAAGTGAATAAAGTTTGGCGTTATGAAAAAACTTAAATAATTACCAAATGGGGGTATTGGAACAATTTCGCCATTTTGCAATAAAACGCGAATATTTCGGTTCCCTTAAAGTTATCGGATTCATGCGATATTCGTTTCCTACGGTCTAAAATACGCCCCTATAGGGTGCCAATTGAATTAAAATTTGGCGTTATGGAAAAAACTTGAAATAATGCAAAGGGGGGCGGGGGGGGGCCTATTGGAACAATTTTTCGCCATTTTTGCCAATTAAAAACGCGAAATATTTCGGTTCCCTTAAATTTGTCGGCATCTTTCGATGCGATACTCGTTTCCTACGGGTCAAAATACGCCCTATTAGGTTTTGCAATTGAGTTAAATTTGGCGTATGAAAACAACTTGAAATAATCCAAAGGGGGGGGCGGTGTATTGGACAATTTTTCGCCCATTTTTTTGCAAAAAACGCGAATATTTCGGTTCCACTTTCTAAAGTTATCGGATTTTCATCGATTTCGTTTCCTACGGGTCGAAATACGCCCTTACGGCGTTGCAATGCAATAAATTTGGCGTCTTATGAAAAACTTGAAATAAACCCAAAGGGGGTATGGAAACAGATTTTTCGCCATTTTTTGCAAATAAAACGCGAATATTTTCGGGCTTCCCTTTAAAGTATCGGATTTCTCGATGCCATATTCGTTTACCTACGGTGGAAATACGCCCTTACTAGAGTGCAATTGAATTAAATTTGGCGTTATGAAAAAAACTTGAAATAATCCAAATGGGGGGTATTGGAACAATTTTGCGCCATTTTTTTGCAATAAAAACCGCGAATATTTCGTTCCCTTAAAGTTATTCGGATTTTCGAGCATAATTTCGTTTCTACGGTCTAAATACGCCGCTATGGGTGCAATTGAATTAAATTTTGGCGTCTATGAAAAGAACTTGCAAATAATCCAAAGGCGGGGTATTGGAAACATTTTCGCCATTTTTTGCCAATAAAACGCAAATATGCGTTCCCTTTAAATTATCGGATTCGATTGCGATATTCGTTTCCTACGCGTCGAAATACGCCCTATAGAGTGCAATGAAATTAAATTTGGCGTTATGAAAAAACTCTGAAATAATCCAAAGGGGGGGATATGGTGGAAACATTTTTCGCCATTTTTTGCCAATAAATACGCGAATACTTTCGGGTCCTTTAAAGTATATCGGATTTTCGATGCATTATTCGTTTCCTACGGTCGGAAATATCGGCCCTATAGGTGCAATTGAATTAAATTTGGCGGTTATGAAAAAACTTGAAATAATGCAAGTGGGGGGGGGCTATTGGAACAATTTTCGCCATTTTGCATTAAAACGCGATTAATATTCGGTTCCCTTTAAATTTGTCGGAATCTTCGATGCGATACTCGTTTCCTACGGGTCGAAATACGCTCTTAGGTGCAATTGAGTTAACAATTGTTGGCGTTATGAAAAAACTTGAAATAATCCAAAGGGGCGGGGGGGGCTGTATTGTTTTTTGAAAACAGATTTTTTCGCCATTTTATTCAATAAAACGCAATATTTCGGTTCCCTTTAACAGTTATCGGATTTTCATATGCGATATTCGTTTCCTACGGGTCGAAAATACGCCCTATAGGGTTTGCAATTGGAATTTAAAATTTGGCGTTATGAAAAAACGTTTAAAATAATCCAAAGCGGGGGGGGTATTGGAACAATTTTTCGCCATTTTACATAAAGACGCGAATATTTCGGTTCCCTTGAAGTTATCGGATTTTCGATGCGATATTCGTTTCCTACGGGCGAAATACGCCCTATAGGGTGCAATTGAATTAAATTGGCCCTTATGAAAAAAACTTGAAATAATCCAAAGGGGGGGTATTGGAACATTTTTTTCGCCATTTTTGCCAATAAAAACGCGAAATATTTCCGGTTTCCCTTTAAAGTTATCGGATTTCTATGCCGATATTCGTTTCCTACGGGCGTCATAATACCCCAGTATAGCGGTGCAATTGAATTAAATTGCGTTATGAAACTGAAATAATCCAAAGCGGGGGTGGTAATTGGAACAATTTTTCGCCAATTTTTGCAATAAAAGCGAATATTTCGGTTCTTCCCTTTAAAGTTATCGAGATTATCGATGCTGATATTTCGTTTCCTACCGGGTCGAAATTACGCCCTATATGGGTTGCAAATTGAATTTAAATTTGCGTATGAAAAAACTTGGTGAAAAAAATCCAAAGGGCGGGTGTATGTGGAACAATTTTTCGCCATTTTTGCAAATAAAACGCGAATATTTCAGTTCCCCTTTAAAGTTATCGGGATCGATGCGATATTTCGTTTCCTACGGGTCGAAATAGCCGTAAGGGTGCAATTGAATAAATTTGCGTTATGAAAAAACTTGAATAATCCAAAGGGGGGATTGGAACAATTTTTCGCATTTTTTGCCAATAAAACGCGAATATTTCGGTTCCCTTTAAGTTATCGGATTTTCGATCGATATTCTTTTCCTACGGTCGAAATACCCCTATAGAGTGCAATTAATTAATTGGCTTAGAAAAAACTTGAAATAATCCAAAGGGGGGTTTCATTGGAACAATTTTTCGCCATTTTTTGCAATAAAACGCGATTATTCGTTCTCTTTAAAGTTATCGGATTTTTCGAGCGATATTCGTTTCCTAGGTCGAAATACGCCCTATAGGGTGCATTTAATTAATTTGCGTTATGAAAAAACTTGAATAATCCCAAGGGGGGTTTATTGAACAATTTTTCCCATTTTGCAATAAAACGCGAAATATTCGGTTCCTTTAAAGTTATCGATTTTCGATGCGATTCGTTTCCACGGTCGAAATACGCCCTATAGGGGTGCAATGAATTAAATTTGGCGTTCTGAAAAAACTTGAAAAAATCCATAGGGGGGGTATTGGAACAATTTTCTCCATTTTTTTGCAATACAAACGCGAATATTTCGTGTTCTCTTTAAAGTTATCGGATTTCGATGCGATATTCGTTTTCCTACGTCGTCGAAATACGCCCTATAGGTGTCAATTGAATTAAATTTGCGTTATGAAAAAACTTGAAATAATCCAAAGGGGGTGGGGGTGTATTGGGAACAATTTTTCGCCATTTTTTGCAATAAAACGCGAATATTTCGGTTCTCTTTAAACGTTATCGGATCTTCGATGCGATATTCTTTTCCACGGTCGAAATACGCCCATAGGGTGCAATTGAATTAAATTTGGCGTTATTGAAAAAACTTGAAATAATCACAGCGGGGGTGGGTATTGGAACATTTTTTCGCCATTTTTGGCAATTAAAACGCGAATATTTCGTTCCCTTTAAATTATCGGATGTTTCGATGCGAATTCGTTTCCTACGGGGTCGAAATACGCCTTAGGGTGCAATTTAATTAAATTTGGTGTTATGGAAAAACTTGGAAATAATCCAAAGGGGGGGGTGCTATTGAACAATTTTTCGCCATTTTTTGCAATTAAAACGCGAATATTTCGGTTCTCTTTAAGTACGGATTTTCGATGCGATATTCGTTTTCCTACGGGTCGAAATACGCCCTATCGGTTGCAATTGAATTAAATTTGCGTTATGAAAAAACTTTGAAATAATCCAAAGGGGGGGGGGGTGTATTGGAACATTTTTTCGCCATTTTTTTGCAATTTAATACGCGAATATTTCGGTTCTCTTAAATGACGGATTTTCGATGCGATATTCGTTCCTACGGGTCGAAATACGCCCTATAGGTGCAATGTGAATTAAATTTGGCGTTATGAAAAAACTTGAAATAATCCACAGGGGGGTATTGGAACATTTTTTTTCGCCATTTTTTGCAATAAAACGCGAATATTCTCGGTTCCTTTATAAGTACTCGGATTTTTCGATGCGATTCGTTTCCTACGGGTCGAAATACGCCCATAGGGTGCAATTGAATTGAATTTTGCTTATGAAAAAACTTGAAATTAATGCAAAGGGGGGGGGGCTTGGAACAATGTTTTCGCGTTTTTTGCAATAAAACGCGGAATATTTCGGTTCCCTTAAATTTTCTGATCTTCGATGCGGATATTCGTTTTCTACGGGTCGAAATACGCCTATAGGGGTGCAATTGGAATTGAAATTTGGCGTATGAAAAAACTTGAAATAATCACAAAGGGGGGGGGGGGGTGTATTGGAACAATTTTCGCCATTTTTTGCAATAAAACGCTAATATTTCGGTTCCCTTTAAAGTTATCGGATTTTCGATGCGATATTCGTTCCCACGGTGTCGAAATACGCCCTATAGGTGCCAATTGAATTAAATTTGGCGTTATGAAAAAACTTGAAATAATCCAAAGGGGGGGGGGGGGGTATTGGAACAATTTTTCGCCATTTTTTGCAATAAAACGCGAATATTTCGGTTCCCTTTAAATTTGTCGGATCTTCGATGCGATATTCGTTTCCTACGCGGTCGAAAATACGCCCTATAGTAGTGCAATGAATTAAATTTGGCGTTATGAAAAAGACTTGAAATAATCCAAAGGGGTATTGGAACAATTTTCGCCATTTTTTGCAATAAACGCGAATATTTCGGTTCCCTTTTAAATGTTATCGGATTTTCGATGCGATATTCGTTTCCCTACGGGTTCGAAATACGCCCCATAGAGTGCAATTGAATTAAATTTGGCATTATGAAAAAAACTTTAAATAATCCAAAGGGGGGGGGGGTTATTGGACACAATTTTTGCCATTTTTTTGCAATAAAACGCGAAGTATTTCGGTTCCCTTAAAGTTATCGGATTTTCGATCGATATTCGTTTCCACGGGTCGAAATACGCCCTATAGGTGCAATGAATTAAATTTTGCGTATTTGAAAAAACTTGAAATAATGCAAAGGTGGGGGGGCTTGGAACAATTTTTTCGCCATTTTTTGTCAATTAAAATCGCGAATATTTCGGTTCCTTTAAATTTGTCGGATCTTCGATGCGATACTCTTTCCTACGGGCGAAATACGCCCTATAGGGGTGCAATTTAACTTAATTTGGCGTTATTAAAAATACTTGAATAATCCAAAGGGGGGTGTTGTTTCATTTTTTCGCCATTTTTTTGCAATAAAATCGCGAATATTTCGGTTCCCTTTAAGTTATCGGATTTTCAATGCGATATTCGTTTTCCTACGGGTCGAAATACGCCCATTAGGGCAATTGAATTAAATTTGGCGTTATGAAAAAACTTTGAAATAATCCAAAGGGGGGGGTTTGGAACAAGTTTTCGCCATTTTTTGCAATAAAACGCGAATATTCGGTTGCCCTTTAAAGTTGTCGTATTTCGATGCGATTATTCGTTTCCTACGGTTCGAAATACGCCCTATAGAGTGCAATTGAATTAAATTTGCGTTACGAAAAAACTTGAAATATCCAACAGGGGGGTTATTTGGAACAATTTTTCGCCATTTTTTGCAATAAAACGCGAATATTTCGGTTCCCTTTAAATGTTATCGGATTCATTCGATATCGTTTCCTTACGGGTCGAAATACGCCCTATAGGTGCAATGAATTGAATTTTGCGTTATGAAAAACTTTGAATATAATTCAAAGGGGGGGGGGGGGTATTGAACAATTTTGCCATTTTTTGCAATAAAACGCGAATATTTGGTTCCTTTTAAATTTGTCGGATCTTCGATGCGATATTCTTTTCCTACGGTCGAAATACGCCCTTATTAGAGTGCAATTGAATTTAAATTTTGGCTTATGAAAAAACTTGAAATAATCCAAAGGGGGTATTTGAACAATTTTTCGCCTCTTTTTGCAATAAACGCGAATATTTCGGTTCCCTTTAATTTGTCGGATCTTCGATGCGATTATTCGTTTTCTACGGTCGTCGAAATACGCCCGTATAGAGTGCATTAATTAAATTGGCGTTATGAAAAACCTTAAAACAATCCAAAAGGGGGGGGGGGGTATTGGAACAATTTTTCTCCATTTTTTGCAATAAAACGCGAATATTTCGGTTCCCTTTATATATCGGATTTTCGATGCGATATTCGTTTTCTACGGCGTGAAATACGCCCTATAGGGTGCAATTGAATTGAATTTAGCGTTATAAAAAAACTTGAATAATCCAAAGGGGGGGGTATGGAACAATCGCCATTTTGCAATAAAACGCGAATATTTCGGTTCCTTTTAGTTTAAGAATAAAAAAAAGTGAAAATTTTAAAAGTGCCAAAAATTCTTAGTCCGGCCTAGCCAATAAAACGTCATGTTAAGCACCGCTAAACGTGGTATTATGTATAAATACATTGCACTCATTTAGTATTATTCTTTGTTATGCCGTAAGTTCATTAACGTCATTCTAATAAATAAATGCCCTTAAAAATAGTAAAACTGAGCATTTTTAATTTCTTTTTTTTAAAAAATAAACATTCCTTTTTGTTAAAAGCATTCTAGGTAAGTCTACAAAGTATTTTTTAAATCCTATAAGACGTTCGGATTTCACCGGATATGCACCAGTAGTTTCTTTGCTTTGTCGAATCTGGAGTTAGTTGTCAATAAACGGTACCACTGAATCTGAGTTTTTCTTTGGATTTATTTATTCAAATTTAATTTTATATTATATTTAAATAACAAATTCTATTAGGATCTTTTATTACTCCAAAAGTTTTGCCATTATACAAGAAACAGATGTTGCGGTTATCGAAGTATATTAATTAATATAAAACGGGAATCTCAATCAGTCTTATTGAAATTCAATGTTAATTTTATCATTTCATGTTACCCTCAAGATCGGCCCCTCTGTTATACGAATTTATCTTCACTTACTAAAATTTACAATATTAACATTAAACATTAATGCCAGAAAATTAATGGAAAGACATTTCAATTTTTAAAATACATTTATAAGTCTTTTTGTAGTTATTTTTCAGGTACATTAAAGATGGTCGATCATATATCATTATCTATGTAAAAACTAAATAGTAATACTATGAAAGCTATTAAGTAAACGAAATACATTAATAAATGCTTTAAAAGTACAATACTGCTTACAGAAGACAATAAAGCATTTATTGATTAAAAAAAAGTACATTAAACGCCATTTAATAAACTTCAGTATTGGAAACAGATTATGGGCACATAAAAACATGAATAGAATCTAACAAAAACTTACAACACATGAGAAAAAACGCCCCGAAGCATTTATCCTTTGAACATATCCATATTTTATTCAATTCATTTTATTGATCCAGAAGACAATTATGTGGGGACAATGTCAATATATAACTAACAACAACATAAAAAATACAATACAGACAAAACTTCAAAAAGACATAGAGTATAAAAATGTAAATACCAAATTGCAAAAATATCTAATATAATGACATGGAATTTGCGAAATTAAGCACTAAGCAAGTCAATATAATAATAACAACAATAACAAAATAATAATACAATATAACATAATATAATATTGATAATATAATAATAAATTTATTCATTATTAGACCAACTGCCAAATTGCATCAACATGTCAAAGATAAATGCAGCAAAAATAGGGTACAGTAAAGTATAAACGGAGATTATAACAATTAAAACAAAAATGTTTAAAAAATGTATAAAGAATTCACAACATAAGTAATAATTAATTATATTAGGTAACTTAATATTACATTTTATACGTCATTTAAAAAATAAACGCCTTGTAAAACAACAACAACAACAAAGAAGACACATAATTAAAACTACAAAAAACAAAATTCACACCACCACCAGCTCCCCTAGCTGTTACAGGGCGCATCAACCAGAAGTTTCAATTGCTTTTCAACTCAGATTAAGTGTTAGAAGCACGTATCCTCCGAAGTCCGTAAAAATTTTTAAACAATATTAATTGATAGTTGCGCACAATGTCAATCTCCATGAGGTATAAAGAACTGATTTTCTTGTCTGGTTGCAATACCGTTGACTATTTTTGATTACTTAAACCGATTTTATTGGTAATTATATACGACAATGATAGACAAAAAGACCAGCCAGAGTCAATACACGAAAACCGCCTAAACAATCTCGACAATGACAAATACAGATACACCCGCAATTAACCTTAAGATTCGTTTCTGAGCAATAAAAATCGATCCCCCAGTGGGCAAACCCCAACAAACATATTCATGGCTCTAAGCCAACTAACATGACCATTGAATTAACTGGTTGTACACATTACACGTTTTAAATTTCTAATATATAACAAATTAATGAATAGAAACAAAGCACTACAATGGCATTTCCAATTTAAAGTTTATCTATATCAAACCCAAAAATAGAATTCGTCAACATTACTAATAGTTGAGGACCAACAGTCACTTCCAACTAGAACAACCCTTCTGCCTATTTAAATCGAACCATCTGGTTTATCTGTATTCAAATCGAACAAATTAGATTACACCAGTCACTCATCGAATTCAGTGTTGATTACACCTTAATTTTAAATCATACTCATTTTTATCAGATATAAGAAATGTTATATCTGCATACGAAACTAAGAAAGCATCAGATATATTAGTGCTTAAATCGTTGATAAAGTAGAAAATAGCACAGCGACCTAATACGAACCTTGCGGAACACCTAGGTGATTTCTACAGTCCGATCTACATTGTAATACATTCGTTTTCTTTATATGTTAACTTACATACTGACGTCTATTCGCAGGTATTCATCCGGTCCCGCCATACTCTTATTTTCAATTGCAATTCACCAATTGTAAAACTCATCTTCAACAAAAGGTCTAAAAACAATGAAAAACTGCAGAAACTTACAGCATAGTCAGCATTATTTGAAGGAGATGGTAATATCGAGTACTTGTCCAGGTGAATCTATAAAAAACATTAAAAAGGAAGCAAAATCTTAGATCTTCAGTCAGACCTCTTGTTTTTTCAAAGATATATGTTCACAGCATTTGATTATTAGTTAGTCAGACACTATGTTCCAATGGTTACACATAGATTTGATGATCATTAATTCTTGACTGATAATATGAACGCTGGAGTCCTGTACTAATTGAGCTTTTTTTTAGCTTCTTTTTAAAGCTGACTTATCTCAGTAAATTGAAGTTAGTTGTATGGATCCTTTAATCTTTCACTAATATTTTTACTTCATGAGTAACCCATTTTTTATTTGTTTTTTTGTTTAAAGTGATATGTTTTTGGGAATGTTTTTCAAAATAAAGAGAAACGTATTTAAAAAATATCAAAAGCTACATTTAAGTCATTTACTATTAAAATTTCCTGCCACGACTTCGTTCAACAGAGACGAGGCAAATGCTGCAATTGCAGTTCTACTATAATTCTTTCAAACCCCTCTAATCCCACCCTGACTGCGTCCCTCAATCTATCCGATTCAAAAATTCTATATCAGATTATAGTGTTATCGAGAACAGAAACAGTCCCGGAGGAGTGTTTGTTAAAAAATATGTCAATTATAGTTGCTGAATTAGTTGTGGCACGGGTTGGGCGCAACCAAGCAACTGATAGTAAATTAAAAGTAGCTAAAAAATTAGATAACCTCTCAAAGTCACCAATGCCTACGTGAGTCCGAACAGTACAATCTGAAGTTAAAATCACCAACTAAAATAACATTATTAGCGGGATTATCACAAAACATCAAGAACTGAAACAACATTTTAATGAAAACATCGACTCATCCCCATCAGGCGCCCTGTACACAATCAGCAAGACATGTGGCCGTGCCCAACACTATGCCTGGCGGAAACCCGTAAACCTCAAAATGTTTTTCCATACAATATTTTTTCAAATTTATGACTTCAACATTAAATTTGATTTTAATTTTATAATAATTAGCAACCCACCCATTTTAAGTTACCCTTCTACAATTAATAATCTGCCCCAAAACATAACCTTTATTCCTTTTGCTTCTTCCAATAGAAGAAAAGAAGAACATTTGCTGTTTTTCTATCAAATCTTTGTTTTGCATAACGAAAACCATTCCATGACAGTTATTTCGTATTCTGTAGTCTGTGGAGTACTTAATTTCTTCTAATGCTCTCTGAAATTAAAAAAAAAGACCGTCAAAAATAAGCATCAGAAAAATATTTTATTTTATGAAATTTGAGGATAAGCGTGCATATTTATATATAACACTGTTCTAATTATTGTAAATTTTTGTTATTTGATCAAGAATTATTATCAATTCTAAGAATGACATTATGTGACATTGCTCATCCTTATAGCACAACAGGTAGGTTTTGCTATAACATATATAGTTATGAATATACATAATACATATCTGTCTTAAAGCATCTTCGATGAATTGAAAGGATCGACATACCTACTTAGCATTTATAAATAAAACTTACCTGATAATGTTGATTCATTATTGACGGATTTTTTTTCTCTATTCAAAACAATTGCGACGCACAATTCGCAAGATGGTCCTATCCACGCCCTGTCCATCCAGTTCACGATTACCATATATTTGTGAAAGAGAGGGGTTCACAGGTTCACGCCAACTCGTGTATGCGCGTACGAAAAAACTTGTGTTGGCAAGCGATAGTAACTTTTAGCAAGTGCGCAGTGCGCAACCACAACACCAATAACATGAGGCTACCACAAATGAAAAATTATAAAATATTAAGAAATTTGCTCCATTAGTTTTGTGTTTTCAAAATTCTATATTTGCAGAAACATACTGCTGTGGTTTGGCACCCCGTGGTTTATAAACTCTATGCTGTTATTTTAGAAATCTGTTTTTGTCAATGTTTCGGGCGAAGTCTGTCAGAAGTTAATGTTTTGTTTTCAGGTAAGATTTTGCTGATTGATTTGATTGATTGGTTAATTTATTAATTTAAATGTTCAGTTATTTAATTTGTTTTCACCCATTTAAATTGATAGTGTTTACTCATGTTAGCTCATGTCCTTCTTAAATGTAGTTGTCTATGATCGTTGCGATTGCGTTGATGATTTTATGTGCTGCATAGCCACGCATCTATTTTATATATGTATGCGATGTTTGGGCCTCTGAATTCTGAAAGGTCAGTTACTTGATTTGATGCCGAGAAGTAAGTTCTTGTATTTTTATTTTCATTGCTGCCATTTTGGTATCTCAATTTTAATTTAAAAATTTTATTCGTTTATTTTTGATTTTATTCATCGATCAGGCAACTCCATACTTTTAATAATTGATATATATAATTGTGCTCATATTTGATATAAGTTCGGCGTATTATAATTTGGATCTAGAAGATAATTAATTTTTTTTTTGTTTTAAGAGTTTATTTTTCCGTTTCTTAGTTTTCAAATTAGTTTTTTTTTTAGTTAATCACCTCGGTTTAGGTAATAAGAAGCTTTGTGCTTGTGATTAAATTTCAATTTTATAATTATACTTATTTTATCCATGTTTAACTTAATTTTAGTGTGTTGTAATTTTGAGACCACGTGGGTTTTTTTTTTGTGTAAAAAGGTTTTTCTTCTCTAGAAACAAATCTGTCTTTTGTTTGTTGAGGGACTTGCATTGTCCTTTTTAATTGTAGGATTCATGCAGGTTTTTGTTTTCGACCAAGACCTTTTGTCTATGGTTTTATTTTCCTGCGTAATTGTTATACAAATGTTTTTTTTTTATATAATAAAAGTTAATGATTGTTAACGTCATTCAAAGTTTCTATTCTTTTATTTTTGATTCAACCTTTTTTATAAGCTAAATAGGGTATCTATCTCGATTCTGTCCACCACTCCTAAAGTTATTTTTTAAGATTCTTTTTCAGTACCCTACAGATCAAAATTCATTATGACTATTTGTAGAATTCGTACGAAAAATTGTAAGCAATTATAGACTGCTTTTAAAATTTGAAAAAAAAAAATTCCGAATCATTCATAATTATTCAATGATCCAAATGCCATTCATAAATAGCAAATTCTGACTAGCTGTCATTTCGAATTCAAATGTAAGTGATTTACATAAAATGATACACTTCGATAAAACCTATAGGCATAATAGTTTTAGTCAATGTACTTCCACTCTTTTTAAAGACTCAAAAAAAGAAAACTTGATACCGAAGAAACAGGAAGGCAAACTATCTAGTAATTGTAGGCATAATCAGAGATAATACTACCCCCGTAAACCAAATTCAAATTTCCCTCAATTATTTTTGGTAACTTCAACATTTAAGCGTGAAGTTACCTACGATTTTGTATTATAGTCTGGTTCACGTTAAGAAGGAAGTAAGCTTAAACTCTTATGGAGATAGTACCCAACGATGCCAAATCTATTAAGTACTTGATTTTTCGTATGTTGTCGCGCTGGAACAACTCGACGAATTTCATGTTGACGCTTAAATGTCAATCCTGTGAATTTTATTTGTATTTATTGTTATGTACCACCATGTACCACTGTGTCCCATTAGTATGAAAATCAATAGAATAATATTGATTGTATTATTATCTCCACATCAAAATATTGTAACACAAATAGGTGTTTGTTTTTGTTCTTGTATTTATTTCAGGAAACATACATAGAAGTAGTATGTCATAATAAATTACAAATTATTTACAGAGGATGCTTACAAACTAAAGATCATTTCTATAATCATAAGTATATGATTAACATATATCGCCATGACCAATATCGAAGTGATGATGAGATCGATGTTTAAAATAGTAATAAACTCTTTAGGTTCATTGTCCAATTCCACATGACTTCTTCAATTAAAATGGCTAAACTTAAAACCACACTGTGCTAAAATATTTATATAATTATTATACCTCGATAACATATTTAATGAAGTTTTCCAATTCTCTCAGTAGATAAGTTAGGAAGCATATCTTAGCATTCAGAACGAAAGCATTTTTGTTGCCACCATCAACTAATGCATAATGTTGGCCATTACATTTTGATACTCTTAGAGATTAATACTTACAATCTTCCGAAATGCTTGTCTAGATGTCTTGTCTAGATGTATTGCGGTGCTTACCAGTCCGCGTGTTCTGCTTCGAAAATGTTATTACTCCCATGGATTTATGCAATGAAACTAATGTTTCTCCCTTCGCTGTGATATCATCTAATAGTATGTTAATAATGACATTTTGTAAATACCATCATATCATGGTCCGTCAACATTTCTTTCAAATATTCTTAAGTATAAAACCAATGTCTATTAAGAACCTGTAGGACATACTTGTCGAAAAATTTAGGTAAATCTGCGCTGTTTGTTTCAGCTAATATGATATGCATCGTGAGCATGGAATACTTCTTAGACAAAAGCTTGTGAACTTTTCACTCTAACAAGTGTTTGGATGTGTTCATCATGATTTGCAAACGAGAATTATTGCGGATAACTGTCTTTTCGCCTTTTCGCTTGTAAGATTTCATATTTCAATTCACCTTTTTGTCATTTAATTATAACAACTGTTTTATTTGGGTGTTACTAACAATAGACAACACAGATGACGGTGATAATAGTTTTAAATCCAAATTTATTTTAAATTTATAGGTACATAATGTTAGGAAAAGAGAAACTGGGATAAATGCAAGTGACACAAAAATCTATTCGAAAATCGAGAAGTGACAGGAACAGGAAACAGCGAATTAATACAGCACTTATCATTGCCGGACAGCCATCATGTAAATCTGGCAACAATCTCAATGATTAGAAAGATTAGAACATATGGATAGGATAAAATGAAAAAGATACATATAGTTCATAAGAATAATACTTCTTTTAAAACTTGAACTAGACTGTAGATTAATAATTATTTGAATATCTGAAGTTGAAGTTATTGAATATAATTGCGGGAAATTTGAATTTTGTTAACTGGGATTATCAAAGTAGGTCAATCAGTGTGAAAATTTACATAACTCAATAACTTTTTCCTCTAAGTATTTGTTCTTGGTAACATATTGGTGTACTGTGGCCACAAGCAACGAAATTGACAAATATTGAAGTGTATAAAGAACTGGAACGACTACAAAATACCATCACAAATATACATGACAGACAGTGACAATTTGCCCTCTAGCTCTTATACCATCTGATGCATACTTTCTATACGTTACAATAAATAGAAGTCGTTCCAATTATATAGAGTATATATAGAGTTTACTGTTGACAAACAATGGATTTTATTTTTATTGTTAAGTAGGTCAATCACTTTCAAACACACTGTATATTATTGAAAAACAGATATTTGCAGACACCTGTCTCTTCTTCTTCTGGGAAATCGGCAAATTCAATTTTAATCATTTTATATACTATCTGCAATTATCCCATCCAAGTAAGAAATTCAGTAGTAAATAAATACATAAGGTTACATATTTCCGATTACAGTGATCAGACGTGTCTGCTTACATGAGCCGCACTCGCCTCGCGCCACGCAGAAACATGTAGCCATAGTATATCTTCAAGGTAGTAAAATCACTCCCTCTGATCCGTGTGTCTAGTATCTAGTATCAGTACTAGTCGAGTCTCGATGCGAGATAGTACAAGTCTCCGTGTTTTACGCATTGTAATTGTAATACAATGTCGGGCGTAGAAAATCCCGAAAAACGACCATTGTTTCACAATGTAGAAAAGTATATCGGTGAATTCTAGAATTTACATTATGGTGGTGCCAAAATAGTGTGCAAACAGTTATTGTGCTGGCACAAATCGGACTATACATTGGTGGTGGTACCTCTGATCCCTTATCTACCTATAAAGATTATTTTAATTATGCATGTGTTACATCCGCAGATGTTGAACGGTCTTTTTAAAAATATAAGCATGTTTTATCAGCGCGACGAAAGCGGTTTAGTGAGAAAAATCTTGACACAGTTGATGGTACAAACTTTTCAACAATGCTATACCATTTCTGCTAAGGTAAGGGGTTTATATATAATATTTATAATTAAATAAATAAATAATTTTGCTCTTTTCCGACACTGTATTGTATACTTGTGTTAAACGTTAATGTCACATATATGAAACTTAGTAGTGACCTGGCGCTTCTGATTTTAGAAGTTGATTTTAAAGAAGAAAAATAGACCCGTCTAATACTAAAACTATCGTACACTGGTCGAAGATGGGCTGGAGTTTGTTTTGCAGAATAAAATCAGAATAAGATCAGTTAAGGATCTGTATTTATTTTATTGGTTCATTTCATATTGAAAAAAACTACATTGGATTGATTGGATTACGTGTCTACAGCGACATCTGTGTTGAAAGGAAAACACTTCAAAGTACAAAAGGTATCTACACAGACTGCACCGTTTTAGAAAAAAATATTAAATTAAAATTAAACCAATAAATAAATAAAATTATTTATCTACTAGTTCACCTTCTGTATCACATAGAAACAAATCTCTGCCTGTATTATCATTATCAGAAAAAAAAATTCCTCTACAATACTCGGAAAACCTTGCATCTTAATTCTAATTCTCTTCTAATAAACATGTACAAAACAAACGGAGAATTTCAGGATTAACATTTGAAAGCATAGTTATTGTATATATTATTATTATGTATAATAAAAGAACTTACACTTCAATAAGTTCAAATGTATAGAGTATAGAGTAACAATGAATATGTAAATTTAAGTAACTATATTCACTATATAATAATTAAAATGTGTACCTTAAAAAACGTGACAACAAAAAAAAAAACGTCGGTATTTACTTCACAAATCTCAGGGTGAATAAAATTAATGAATTATTTTCGCGTTATAGCAAAACGAACAGGCATCAGAAACTCAAAAGCTGCCATCAATGCAGCGTTTTACTGTAACAGTTTGCGTTGAAAAACTTTACTTTTACTTTACCTATTAAAATTTTTACATTCGCTAAGCACATTTAATCAAATAAAGAGCCAAAGTCAACATCAATGATTATTTATTTTTAAATATCGATCACAAATGAATTATAAAGGGAATAATACATAAGCTAACGAGATTTCCGTAATAGAAATAAATACAAATGTGTTACAGATTCACCAGCGGCGACCTCCTCCTCCTCCTCCACCCCTACCACGGCTCGAATTCCCAAACGACCTGCCTTCTTCTCTGCGCTTCTTTCGCTCAGCGAAACGATTACTCATTTCCACCAATTCCTCTGGAACATACTGTCAAACACAAAAATAATAATACATCCGCTCAGTATTCACCGATATACCAATAATACCTGATTGGCCTCTTCTAAAATGTTAATAAGCTCCTTTGCTTGAGCCCAATCGCCACGAGTAAAATAACTGATCGAATCGCCAGTTCTTCCGGCTCTTCCTGTTCGGCCGACTCTGTGCACGTACTCCTCAATGTGTCTTGGAAAATCGTAATTAACGACATGCCTGTATAAACAATTATTTAATGTTACTGAAACTAAAAAAAAAAAAAGAAGGGACATACGTGATATCTTCAATATCTATGCCTCTAGAAGCGACATCTGTTGCGATTAAGATTTGCACAGTTCCGTCGCCAATGTCTACCAAAGCCTGTTCCCTATCGCATTGTTCCAAATCGCCGTGAATGCTGGCGCATTCTATTCCCATTAGCGCCAATTCTGAGGACAAATGACTAGCGCGGGCTTTCTTCCCGCAGAATGCAATCACCTTCTGATCCGGTTGTAGATTTTGGATGAATTCCATGAACTGGAAGAAACGATTTTAAAAGCGCAGAATAATACCACTAACACAATTTGACCAGTTAAGAAGATACAATGTTAGAAAAAGAGAATAATATTTATCCTTTTACAGATATTTTGGGAAAAACTAGCTGACTAATAAACGATCTACTACCAGGCTGACCAAATAGAAAAATTTACAAGTAGTGACGCTTAAAGTTTCATCTTAACAACAATGGTATTCTTCCAAGTGATCAGTTTGTGGCGTCAAAGTGGAATACATCAAGAGGTCTGTACCGTATTGAATTTCTCTTCTTCATCATCGCTCATCATGATTACAGTTTGGGTTACGGAATGTACTGCCGCTAGATCCAATGATCCTACGTGAATTTGTACAGGATTAACCATGTACGATTTTGCGAGCCTGCGCACTCCCAACGGCCAGGTAGCACTAAATATATTGATTTCATAAATAAAATAAAAAAACAATATGTTCGCATTGTGATGTTCAAACAAAAATAATAATCTTACGAATAACATATATACAAAGTATTCCATAAGATACTCATAAAAAAATTAAAAATAAATTCGATGACGCTTCGTTGAAAGAATGGAATGCATAAAAACTATGATAGAAGAATAAGGTCGCTTTTCGTAAAATAGGTGCATCGTCACCGCTTAAAGTGAATATGCACATATGGCGAGAAAACGGTTAGCTTTTAGTTCAGTTCAGTTTTCATAATATACAGTCCAGTTCAAGTTTTAAAAGAAGTATTATTCTTATGCGCTATATGCATCCTTTTTCAGTTTGTACCTACTCACATGTGTCTATTTCTTTCTATCATGGGGATTGTTGCCAAATTTATTTGATAGCTGTGGGTAATGATAGTGTCAGCATTATTCGCTATTCCCTGTTCCTGTCATTTGACGATTATCTTTCTGTGTCACTTGCATTTATCCCATTTTTTTGTTTTTTAAAATACATATTAATTTGAAATAAATCTGGATTTATAAAAACTACTAACACCGTCGTTTGTGTTGTCTATTGTAAGCACAAGAATATACACAGAATAACTATAATTACATATAACAAGAAGGTGAATTGGTATATAAAATTTTATGAGCACAGGCGAAAGGGCAGTATCCGCAAGAATTTTAGCTTGCAAGTGTATGAAAAACACATCCAAATACTTGTTAGAATCTAAAGTTCACAGCTTTTTTCTAAGAAATATTCTATCCACGATGCGTATCATTCAGCTGCAGCAAACAGCAAAGTTTTGCCTAATTTTTCGAGAAGTATGCCTTAGAGGTTCTTAATAGACATTGGTTATATATTTGAAAATACTTGAAAGAAACGTTGATGGACCGTCATAGTACTATAAGATGGCATAAGGTTTATTAACGCACTATTAGAGGCTATGACAGCGAAGGGAAAAACATTATTTTCGCTGATAAATAGTGGGTGAAATAAAACACTTTATAACAGAAGTATAGACTGATAGCACAGCAAGTACATCTAGAGGAACATTTTTGCAAGATTCAAATAGTGGTCTCTAAGAGCATCATCGAAAGGTCATGGCCAACATTATGCATTAATTAATGCTGGCAAACAAAAATGACTTCATTCTGAGTGCTAAAATATGTATAGCTCTGCTGATCCAGCGAAGATATGACACTATTTCTATTGAGTATTGTAAAAACTTAATTAAACATGTTATCAAAGGTATAAATAATAATTATATAATATTTAGCACAATTTGGTTTTAAGTTTATCCATTTAAGTTGAAGAAGTCAAATAGGAATTGGACTATGAACCCACAGAGTTTATTACTAATTTAACATTGATCTCATCATCGTCTTCTTATTGGTCGTCCGATATAAGTTAATCATACACTTAGGATTATAGAAATGATCTTTAGTTGGTTGTAAGCATAAAGTAAGTAAATGTTTCTCTGAAAATAAACACAAGAACAGGAAACAGAACACCTGATTTGTGTAATGTATATTGATGTGGAATAAATAATAATGCAATCAATATTATTCTATCGATTTATAAATACAAACAGCATTTATTAAGCGACAACATGAAATTCGTCAAACTGTTCAGAACGACAACTTACGAAAAATTAAGTACTTAAATAGTTTTGGCATCGTTGGATACTATTGCCATAAGAGTAATACTTCCTTCTCAACGTGAACCAGACTACAGGAAATTGCCGGGGATGCCCTTGCATTCACAACATTTTGCTCTGTAAGCCCCTAGGGTTGCTTCAGACCACAACACACAGAAACAATGGTTTAAAGATCTATTTAGTTATTGTTAAATATTTTCATTATATTACTTATTTCTTATTATATATTTATTTTTGGTGCAGAATTAAAATGTAATTGCCCTTCCCATTCAAGCTTTATTTAAAAAAAAAACAAATTTTACAACATGTTTCGGCATGACGCCATCATCAGGTATGTATTGCTATATGTTAAAATAAGTTGAAAAATCTCAAAACACTTCTTAAATTTCTTTTGAAAATTGTCTTTCTTCAACTTATTTTAACATATAACGATACATACCTGATGATGGCGTCACGCCGAAACATGTTGTAGAATTTGTTTATTTAAATAAAACTTGAATAGGAAGGACAATTACATTTTAATTCTACACCATTCAAACATGATTTTTTCAATTATATTTATTTTTGTTAATTAGAGCTTAGTCATTTTGGAGATTTATGATAAGGCTGTTTATATTGATAGGGCTAGTGTAAGTATGGCTAAATACGAGTATCACTTCTAGTCTTATCTATTTGCTGGTTCAACAACGCTCAAATACCGAGAAGTAGCGCTGTTAAAAAATGTTAAATCATTCATTAAAAGCTATGTAACAATCATTTTACGATAAAAAAAATATGTGCATAAATAGTTATTCCACAAAGTGTTAATAGAATAATTCATTTTGCATTAATATTTCTATACTGTCGTGAAACAAATGATAAATGCTTAAGTTAAATATTTCTAGCACAATATTACATATTAATACGATGGTGTATCAAAGGAGGAGCAATTTTACAAACCTCGTCATAACAGTCTGTCGATCTGGTCTTATATCAAACATGGTTAATCGAATCTGTGGTTCAAATCCCATATCCAACATCCGATCAGCTTCATCCAATACGATATATGTAATACTCTCCACCTTAATGTGCCCTGAATGGGATAAATATTTATTGCAATTATAAAATGGAAATAAAAACAAAATTATTTAATGTGTACCTGCTTGAACTAAATCATTCAAACGTCCTGGTGTAGCTATCACAATGTCAACACCTTTCGTAACGATATTCACCTGTTCCTTGCGGCTACCCCCACCATAAATGCAAACCCTGTTTTAAAGAAAAATAGATGCGCATTATAAAAAATGGCATAAACGTATTAATAACCTACGCTTTAATATTTTTGTAGGAGTATTTGTTAACTTCGCGATCGATTTGCAGGGCCAATTCCCGTGTCGGAGCCATTATTAATACGCTAGGACCAACCCTCTCTTCCCTTGGAATTTTTTGCCCGTCTATATGTATCAATGCCGGCAACAAGAAAGCTAACGTTTTACCGGTTCCGGTTTGTGCGATACCGATCAGATCTTCACCGCTCAACAAAATCGGCCAGGCTTGTGATTGAATAGGAGATGGGGTGGTGAAACCGACCTTTTCAATCTCGTCCAGGATCTCCGGATAATTATGGAATGCTTGGTAGAATGTTTTGACTGGGTTAGGAATGGGTCTTTGAGTATTTTCTGCTTCATCGAAAGTTCTCATCGCGGTAATATTGTTATTGGTCCTTCTGAATTCTTCCACTTCGGCCGGCGACATGTTGGCAATTTCCGGCAATTCTTCGTAAAAATTCTTTATGATAGGGGGTAATTTAGCCCATTTCTCCTTTTGAAACCTATCCTGTAGTTAAATAAAAAAAGTAATAATCGAATATTATACTTTGGCAGCAGAGGGTTGTCAACGTTTTGCAGGACAAAAACTTTTACCCCATAAATCAATCAATCAAGCGCGAAAGTTTAATTTTTGCATAATTCTACGTTCTTATACATATTACAACATTGATACGTTCAAACTGCAGCTTTTTAAAAAAATGATCTTTAACTATAGAAGCTGTCTCAAGTCAATCTCGGGGGCAGTGGCAGACAAAGAGTCGATAAACTGAGACAATATGCACGTAAAACAAATTGCATAAAACATCATGCTTAGTTAATCTTATCTTAGTTAATAAATAGGATAAAGTTTTAGGGAACCGTTCATGATTGTGTATCTATAACACTTTGCAGAGGATGATGTCTGAGAAACATTTATACAATAGCCGGATGAGGCGTTTATACCTTCGATTAGCGGAATATTAGGAATTATTACTAATTGAATGTTGAAAATTTGTTTTTTGGGGTTTTTGGTACAGATCTTTCAAATAAAGATATTGGTAACACTGAACTATTTCGGCAGGTTTTTATCCTGTAGAGAGCCTCGGTAGGGGCAGCATATCTATGCTGAAATGGGGAACACAGATTAGGCGTCCCCTTCCGACCCTAGCCTTTGGGGAGGCCAGAAGGCTCAGATTCCCTTTGGGGCTTGCCTTAACCGGCTGGCCCGTGGACACTTCTAAACCACGACCCAACCCAAGGTGGCACGGCATGGGCCGAGGGGTGCGTGGCTGGGGGGGAGCCCAGTCGTTACCATGCCGAACTCCGGATACCGGGCGACCTCCGGTTTCAAGAGGCCTTCTCGTGGTGAATGCGGGGCTCTGCCGCGAGTGACAAATCAGTCCCCAGCTACTCGTGGGAACAATATGAGTACCAACAATAAAATTATAAGGCAGGATGGAGAAAAAGATGTAGACGGACAGGCAATGGACACGGCAAATCTAGAGACAGGCACTGGAGCCGTACAAAGTGGAACTTCAAAAGGCGGGGCATACAACTGGGAAACAGTGGAAAATCCAACGCTAAGGCGATCGTCACTGGCGAGGACCCCCCCGAATAGTAATATCGGACAGAGAACTACAGCAGGAGGAAGCGAATATGCAGATGAAGCATTGAGTAACCTAAACACCCCAACAGAAGATAGCGACCTGGATTTCCCCTGGCAGGATGAGGAGGTATCAACCAGTCCAATTCATAGACTATTCTCGAGCGATAACAAGGATAGTAACGTGGCGGGGGACACTCAGACCACGAAGAAAAGAAAGAGGGAAGTGCAAAAAGAAAACTATGAAGTAAAGGAAGCCGAGATAAGCTATGAGATGACAGAGGTACAATCGTATATGGCGAAAGTAAATGTCAAAACAAACGTGCTAAAGCAACTGGTTAAGGAAAGTACCAAGACAAAGACAGAGATAAAGGCAATAACCAGAGAACTGAGCAACTTAGTAGGAATTCTAAGCAAAAAAGTGGAAGCACTTAAAGAATGTCACGTAGCCCTAACAGCCAAATCTATGGAATATGAGACGCAAATTGCTATGGAAAGGGCACAAAGAGACGGTGCTCAAAAAACGAAGGAATGTAGTAGCCTGGGGGTACAAGCAGATGAGCAGGAAATCTTGCGAGAAACGGAGGAACGAGAGCAGAATTTGGCAAAGGAGGTTGATAGAACGCTGCAAGAAGATGGGGGCTGGGAAGCACTGTCTAAGATATTAGACCGGGAGTGGCCTGCTGAATGCTTTAAGAATACCAAACTGATGGAACCTGGAGCTATTCGCGAGAATAAAGGAAATCTGGCCGTAATAGTTAATCCTCGGACACCTTTAGTAGGCCGGCCTTTGGAGGATCTTAAACTAAGTTTTCCTGAGATAACGTCCCTTATGGAAGAAAGACTAGAAGATGGAAGCATAGAATACGTAAAAACGAATACCGAAACTGTCCTAAGTAATGGAAAGCGAGGAACAAACTCCAGAATCCTGTATATGGTGACATACGAAATAGATCAGAGCGGAGTTAGCGACATCGGCAAATTGTATGAAACCCTGGAGAAACTTGAAAAAAGAATGGGAGACCACGAGATTAAGGAGATAAAACTCATGGCTCTGGGAAATATCAGTACCGACTACCTCAGAAAATGCACTGAGTTTGCCTTCAGAAAGTCCAGTATGAAAATTGGCCTAGTCATGGAAGGAGAAGTAAGCCCAAAGAAGAATACCACCAAGCAACATTTAGAAAAGGTAATCATCAAGTCTGGTGGCAAACAATACGCAGATGTACTCAGGACAGTTAAAAGCAGCGTAAACATTGATAAAGCTGGGATAAAGGTTAAAACAATTAAAAGGACATTAAAAGGAGACGTTATGCTGGAGGTACAAGGTGGGAAAAACAAAGCAGAAGCCCTCAGACAGGAAATTATAAAGAATAACGGGAACACCCACGTGGAAATTAAAAATAGGAACAGTACACTGTACGTATCGGGTATTGACGGAGACGTAAATGCTGAGGAGATTATGCAAGCCATTAAGGAAAGTGTAGGGGGCACTCTGCAACTGCGGGACATAGACGTTGTGTCGCTACGACCTACTCAACATGGTGGTCAAAATGCCACAGTAGTGCTGGACAAACAGTGGGCTGCCGAATTGGTCAAGAAGGGGAATATCAGGATAGGGTGGACCCCCTGCCGTATAAGACCAAGAGTAAATATCATACGATGTTACAGGTGCCTAGAGTTTGGACATCACAAATGGGAATGTGAGGGGGAAGACAAGACCGATATGTGTCTAAAGTGCGGAAATACAGACCACCGAGCCAAGGACTGCACAAGAGATTCCTTCTGCGTCACTTGCAAAAAAAAGGGACATCGGGCAGACCAAACCAGATGCCCTCACTATAGAAGGCTAATACACAAAAAGACCGAGGAAATGGGTAAGAATAAGAAAGCAATGAAGGATAGCACAAAAGATGGTGTAGAAAAAAGGAAAATGCAGCAACTGACGAAGAACAAATAATGATTAAGATACTGCAAACTAATCTTGGTAGAAGGAGGGTGGCGCACAACCTTGCCATCGCAACGATGAAGCAAATGGACCTGGATATATTGGTAGTGGGTGAACCTAATAGAGAAGTCGTAAAAGGAAGTGACTGGATAAAGGACAAGAGGTGTGATGTAGCTGTGCTATTTAGGAATAAGAACATTGAGGTATATAAAGTGGAGGTTGCGGAAGGGCATATCTACTTACAACTCCAAGAATTGGGTGTCTACTGTACCTACATATCACCAAATGTCCCGATGGATACCTTTGAAGAAAGAACAAACACGATAATGAATAAAATACGCCAGAGAAAAGAGGAAGCCATAGTGATGGGGGATATAAATGCCAAATCCATACAGTGGAACTCACCGTACAACGATAAACGAGGTGACTATTGGGCCGAATGGATGGCGGCGCTAAACATGGTGGTCCACAACAAAGGAGATCAGCCAACTTTCATAAGAGGAGACAGTCAATCATATATAGACGTAACATGCTCTACACTCAAGGTCGCGCGGAAAATATCAAACTGGAAAGTCCTTGATATGGAAAAATATGTCTGACCACTCATCCATATACTATGAAGTACGCACGGGTAGAAAAGCCAGGAAAATAGAAAACAAAGGAAAACCATTTGTCGACTGGGAGGTGTTTCGTTTGGAACTAGAGCTAAAAGTAAAAATAATGGAAAAGCAGAAATTAACTTCACACGTAAACTGCGCAAAACTAATCAAAGAAGCGTATACGGACAGCTGTTGCAAGGATAATAAGCGGAGAAGGGAAACACCGTATTGGTGGAATGAAGAAATCAAGAAAAGACGAGAGGAGTGCACAGCACTCAGAAGGCGAGTAATACGTGCAGCCAAAAACAAACACCTAAGCGAAGATGAAATAGCCGAAATTAGAGAGCAATATAAGACGCACAAAAGAGCTCTAGGTAAGCTCATACAACAGGCCAAAAGAGCGCATTGGGTGAAATTATGTCTAGATCTGGACAATGATATCTGGGGAGAAGGATATAGACTAGTGATGAGAGAAGTAAAAAATACAGCACCGTACAACCTTCCTCTGGAAAAGAAACGCACTGTGATAGAAAACCTGTTTGTACAAAGAGGAAACATAGTAAATGTAACCACAAATCGGTTAGCAGGTATTCCTTTCAACGAAGAGGAGATAAAAACAGCGGCTAAGACTATGAAACCAGGTAGAGCCCCAGGAATAGATGGTATCCCTCCGGAAGCCATAAAGACCGCAGTGGAACTCAATCCCAAATGGATAATGGGAGTAATGAATAAACTATTGAAACAGCAAACTTTCCCGAACGCTTGGAAATTAGCGAAAGTGATACTACTCCTGAAGAAGGGAAAAAATCCTGATGCCCCTGGATCATATAGACCCCTGTGCTTATTAAACACTATAAGCAAACTATATGAAGATCTAATTAGAATGAGGCTCCTAACAGAGATAGAAGCAAAGGGGCTTCTCGGTTAAACAGTATGGTTTTAGGAAAGGTCTCTCTGCAATACATGCTGTGGAAAGGGTAAAAGACATGGTCAACAAATGTAAACACAAATGGTGTGCGCTAACTACGCTAGACGTAAGCAATGCTTTCAATTCGGCGGATGGTAATATAATTATAAAAAAATTAAAGGAGAGACGTATATCACAATACCTAATTCAAGTGGTTGCTAACTATCTGCAAAATAGAAAGCTACAAATAGCAAAAGGAGAAGTAGTCAGCGTTGAGTCGGGGGTGCCACAAGGCTCAGTACTTGGACCCTTCCTCTGGAATGTACTTTTCGACGGCGTGTTAGAAATGAAGTTAACCACTGACACTGACCTATTGGCATATGCCGATGATTTGGCTATGCTGGTATCGGCGACAAATGAGTACGAACTGATGTGGAAAGTCAACAAAAACATCAGCAGCATAAGTAGCTGGATGACTGAAAATAAGTTGAGTTTGTCACCAGGAAAGACGGAGGCAATAATTTTGAAGGGGGCAAGGCGTAGAGACCATGTCTACTTCAAGATTGAAAACGTAAAGATCGTCCCAAAGCCGCATATTGTGTACCTAGGCATCACGCTTGACCAGCGATTGTACTTTGGAGAGCATGTAAAGCAAGCCAGCAGGAAAGCAGAAGAACGAACAGCCATACTAACGAGGCTAATGCCGAACATTGGTGGACCAGGAGGAACGAAGAGGAAAATGTTGAGTGGTGTGACACATTCAATATTATTGTACGGGGCACCTGTATGGGAATCGGCTACCGAGAAAATGGTGTACCGAAATATTATGGAGAGACAACAAAGAAAAGTCCTTCTCCGAGTAGCATCTGCTTTTCGTACGACATCGAACTGGGCTCTGCAAGTGATAACGGGAACTGCGCCGGTCGATCTCCTGGTATATGGAAGAGGGTATACACACAGGAATGGAGGAAAGCAGGCCCGAGGTGACGCAGAAGCAAACATCTTACAAAAATGGCAGGCGCGATGGGATAAGAATATACATAAGGCTCAGTGGACGAAAACTCTGATACCAAAACTGGACGTATGGTTGAAGTGCCCTTTCCGCAGCATGAACTATTATCTAACGCAAGCACTTACAGGGCACGGCGTATTCAGATCGTATGCCCTTAGATTCAAGAAGGACACCACGGATGCGTGTGTCTACTGCGGAGCCACAGACACGGTGGAACATACTATCTTCGTATGCGAAAGATGGAAAGAGAGGCGGCAGAGCATACAGAGTAGACTCGCTACAGAATTGCGCCCGGGAAATCTCGTCGATACAATGATAAGAAATGTGCAAAACTGGAATGATATCACCTCCTTAATCACCAGCATTATGAGAGATAAAGAACGAGATGAAAGAGCAAGACAGGCCGGTTGTGACCTTGCAATAATGTGAGCTATTTCACAAGCAGACTGCCAGACGTGCCTGACGAAGATACCGAGATGGGTGGTTCCGGGCATGCCTTTAACGTGGCGAACAGGGGGAGGTTTAGTGGGTAGGCTGGTTTTGCACTCCCAACCAGAATCCCACACATTGACGCACTCGGGTGCGCTGATGTCTTAAGAAGATTCCTCCTCCAAAAAAAAAAAAAAAAAAAAAAAAAAAACACTGAACTATTTGCGGTTACAATTCTTTAATATATCTTGGTTTTACGGGTATTGTAATAATAAAATTCTGAATGTAGAAAGTGAAAACAGTTTCATTTCAATAACAGTATTCGTTTCAAAATTGTCCAATTATAATAAATAAATCTGTAAACAATAGTTTTTTAGTATTTAAAATTTTAAAAAGTTTTAATTTCAACATGAAAACAAGACAAATTAAAGATGAAATTATATTTTTTGTAAGCTTACCTTAATTAATCATATTTGTAGAAAAAATAATTAAGGTATGATTACAAAAATATAACTTCATCCTCAATTTCTCTTTTTAAAATTTAAAATACTAAAAAAACTATTTTTTACAGATTTATTTATTATAATTGGACAATTTTGAAAAAGCCAATTAACTGAACATTGGCGAATCGTCAATAATAGTTTAATTTTCTGCATTCAGAAGTTTATTATTACAATTTCCGCAAAACCAAGATACATTAAACATTAAAAAATTGTGAAGGAAACGGAAAAGAAAATATTCAAGTATTTCCGGTTATACCAGAAAGAATGTCAAATTGATTTAGTGTTTCTATTGAGGAATGTCAAATAGTTCCACAGCTTTCTCCTGAAAATCAGCAAAAGAATAAAAACATTAAATGGTCCTAACAGAAAAGTATTATAACAATACTAATTATTACAAATATATAAGGTTTACTGCTTTAGTTTGTGCTCTAATTTAAAATAGCTTTCCTAAGCAATGTAATAAACTGCTTAATCATTAGGTATATATAAACATTACGGAATTTGTTTCTAACACTAAAAAGCTTAAATAACTTATGAACTATTAGAAATAGATATAAGGAATGCCAATTACTTATAAAGAATAATCAGGAAAATCATACGCACTAATAATATACAGGTGTTCCGTTTAAAAAATAAGTGAGTTATTGCGTTTTATTTGTCAATATAGATAACCTTTGTATTATTCATTTTAGAATTATTTCAACGCGCACTGATTAGGTACACAATTATTAAAATTCAACCTCTTCCCTGAAGCATTTCCCCTGTTATTGACTTTTCGTTTCGTTGTCAATATAGCTTCAAAATACATTAAAAATCTTTTATGATAATAACTTTTTAAGATAGGGATATAGGAAAATATTAACAAAACTTATGCATAATAATATATGTGCTAACAGAAAATGAAATAATGTACAGGACGTTCTATTTTAAAAAAGCAAGTTGATATTCGTTCCCAGAAATAATTCAGTATTGCCAATATTTCTATTTTAAAGATCAATACCAAAAAACGCCAAATAACAATTTTTCAGCATTCAATTAGTAATAACCACAAACGATATCAATCGATCATAAAAAGTTTGTCAAAACCACACCACACTAAACAGCTCTTGTTATCTAGCTTGATGAAGATTAGAAAATTCATAATAGTGGCATGCTTAAAGTATTGTATTTAAGGTCGTAAATAAAATTTCAGTTTAACAGTTTTTTTATCTTGCGTTTCAATCTTTTATGTTTCGTTAATCAACCTCAACTTCTTCAGGCTTTTCAGAATTATAAGTTTTTTCTCTATCCAATAACTACTGCCTTATTTATTTAACATACTACTTAGTAGCAAATTATCATTTAAAGATCTACCTTTAAACATAAGTAATTTTGATGCTGCATTTAGAAGTAATACATTTGAAACAATCAACATTTAAATGTAAAAAAAAACCGCAAACATACACTTTCACATTTCAACAAATATTCACCAAAATTTGATTTGCATTTAAAAGAATAAAATTGCATAGAAATATCAAATAATCTAAAAGCTGCATAAATTTCAGAACCAAATCTGAATCATATGTAAAAATATGCCTTCACAATATTTTCTTAATATTATTTCGATGTCATTTACATGAAATGAGAAATTGATTTTGTCGATTTTTTTAGTTTTTCAAATTGTTCTTTGTGAAGGTTTAATTTACACACAAGACATTAATTCGCTCCCACACTACATGAAAGACTAAAATCTTTTGTCTTTTACTATGCTATAGTCCTTGCAATATCAGTAAATTTCTTTTTATTGCATATGAATTTATTAGTTCAGTAGTATTGCGATTTTGTTGTTAAAATAAGTAATGTAATTTTGAAATCACATGCTATTAAGATGTGCTTGATAATTTCATAAGTTTTAGGTGTCACTAAGTGAAGAAAAAGTGAAGACATCATCAAACTTTAAAATATAACGAAATATTAAGGTAAATGGCCAACATCTGTTAGTCCCAAAAAAAAATTGTATATTCAAGTTTCCTGTCAATTATTATTTTTAATTTCAACATGCTATTGATAGTGACAAAATGAACATTTGGAATGTTACAAAACAACAACAAAATGAATTCTGAGAAAAATTTGAATTGTGCAAGTAAAATAAAGTTTGTACACTTTTTCCCTAATATATCTCCTAAATAAAGCTTTAATTTCACATAGATTTGGACGATGAACTCAATTTTTGTTTTTTTATTACGATTTTTCAAAATATTTTCAAGAAATTCTAGTTTTGTGAACAGTGTTGTAATGAATACTGCGGAAAATTTATAATTTGTTAAAATAATAACCCATATAAAACACTCACGCTTTCTGCATTAGCTGCCGCCCAATCAATAAACGACGAAGGTTCAAACTCAGGTTTAGCATCTTTCTCCGGTATTTCAAATTCAAGTGTGATGGGGGGATCGGTACGACTAGATTCCCTGTCGACTGTCAAATCTTTAATGAGCATCTCTGCTTTTTCGACTTCATCTTGAGATCCAATCAATTTGACAACCGTCTCATTGTTCTCCTCTTCCTTGGTGACAATAATTTTAGCTCCTGATTCGAACTGCAGATCACTTATTTTCGATCCTCCTCTACCAATGACACGGCCAACAAATCTTGTGGGAATCTTAATCATTTTTGCGTCACCATTTCTATTCATGTTATTAAAAGAGTTGCCCTCTCTGCGGTTATTAAATCTACCACCTCCTCCAGCTCCTCTTCCGCCGCCACCACCGCTCCCACGTCTGGGACCGCCGCCATCAAATCTGTTGGAATTGAATCTTCCTCTAGGGCCACCATTGTTGTAATTTCTCCTTTGATAAGAAGAATTTTGGAAAGAAGTGCTTTGGATTGTGTTGCTAGGTGTAGGTACCACGACGGGGCTATTTTCATCCCATTCATCCCATTTGTAAGACATCTAAAATGGGTAAAAAACAGATAGTTAAGGACGAAAAAAAAAATGGAAGTGGTGGTAATGAAGAATCGGCTTTTCCGAAATACCTTTCGAATATTTGTTTGTCACTCCACACAAAACTTAGATAATAACTAGAAATCCTCGTTGCACTTAAGTAACTTACAAATTAATACTTAATCTGTTATGAATTAAGATATAACGAACATTACAATTCCAGTCTAAAACGCACAAAATATTTTATTAAAACGAATGTAGCGCCACACATGTACATTTACAGAACTAATGCGTAAGGAAAAACAAGGGGCCAAGGGATGACAAATGATGAATAGTGATAGGCATAATATAATAAATTGCTCGATGGGCATCGAATGACGGAAACGAGTGGATTATTGACGATCATTCGAGAAGTCGATTATGCCGTTTCAATTATGACTATTATAAGTATATCATTCGATAGCAATTAGTGATTATAATAGTGTAACACAATCATTCATAATAAGTTACTATATAAACACTGCTGGATGTTTTAGAAATGTGAAATATATGCGGCTTTTTTTTTCTTGAGGCAAGAAATGAGGAATAATAGGAAATTAATATAGGCTTTTATCCAATTAGGATCACTGTTACTATTATTTTTGTTTGTTTTATATTTCACAGATCTTGTATCTCTAAAATCAACCGTGTTTGTTTTAAAATTTTGTCAAATATGGCATTATATTCCTTTCGCTAATCATTTGCTTAGCAATCCGTCAACAAATTTTGGGAGAAATGTTTTTTTTTCCAGCAGGGAGGAAAGTGAACACTTGGAAAAGTTGTACTTTTCCTGTCTAGGGCGGAAAGTAAGTGAGATTGAGATGATGATGATAGATGACATTAGTTCATCCAATCCAGTCTGAGTCAATTTATGAGATAAATTGCTAAATTATTAGGTATTAAATTTCAATTAAGCTATTATTGACCATTTATTGAAAAATGACGCTAACTTGACAGTTCCCAAAAAATATTTGACAGATTAAGCTTACTATCTATATGTCACTCACAGGTATGTCATTATTATTTTTAGATATTTAATTAGTTAAAATTGGACTGGCCTTGGGCACTTTCCTCCCTTGGTTTGAAATATACTATTTAGCTATATTTTGTTTCTGTCAGCCGATTATACCTAGTACATTGATCCCAATAAACAAAAATCAAATTTCCCACAATTATATATAATAGATTCATGTATTCAAATAACTATTAAGGCGCAGGGCCACTGCACGCGAAGCGAAGCTAAGCTCAGCGAAACTAATTTCCTTGAAAATTAGCTCCCATGTAATCTTACGCGGACGCGGCAACTAAAGCTAAGCTAAGCGAAGTTAGGCTAGCGAAGATGCGCATATGATTACATGGGACCTAATTTTCAAGGAAATTAGTTTCGCTGAGCTTAGCTTCGCTTCGCGTGCAGTAGCCCCGCGCCTTTAATGTAGTACAAAATCGTAGGTAATTTTATGCTCTAATGTTGAAGTTACAAAAAAATAATTGCGGGAAATTTGAATTTTGTTTACTGGGATAGTTTTTTTTTTTAGAGTCTTTAAGTAAAGTAGGAAGTAAATTTACTAAAACTATTATGCCTGTAGGTTTTATCGAAATGTATCATTTATGTGAATCACTTACATTTGAATTCGAAATGGCTACTAGTCAGAATTTGCTATTTATGAATGGCATTTGGGTCATTGAATAATTATGAACGATCCGGAATTTTTTTTTTTTCAATTTTAAAGCAGTCTATAATTGCTTACAATTTTTCTTACGAATTCTACAAATAGTCATCATGAATTTTCATCTGTAGGGTACTGAAAAACAATCTTAAAAAATAACTTTAGGAGTGGTGGACAGAATCGAGATAGATTCGCTATTTAGCTTATAAACGACAGTTCAAAAATGTATAATTTTTGTATTGAAAATAGAGAAAAAATCTTAAAATTAAACGTTTTTAAGTTCAGCAACTTATTCGAAGGCCTATGCATGGACTACGCTAATATGTATAAGCAGAAATGGCAATCACATTTTATACCTATGCACTGAGTCCTTACCAAATTAAAACAATGTCCCTCCGTTAATTTGACAATCATAGGTGATTTCATAAAGTGTGAAATGAATGTCATTTGTTTATAACCACATTATTATGTGATACTGCTATATGATAATCAGCAAATGAAGCCAAAAACTAAACTATTCTTGCTCTTGTGCCGCTGTGCGAAATATGCATGATGCAATTTCAACCCTTTTAGCCAATCACAGTTTGTAGTAGTGTTCATTGGTGTTTGCACGTTCCTTGATTCTTGTTTTAATTTGCGGAATTCATGTAAAACTCTTCGCGTTTTTAGTAAAATACTATTCTTTTGTATGCTCGTTGTGTATTTGTAGGTTTTTTTCATTTGTCATATGTATGAAGTGAAAATTATAGCTAATAATTTACATAGTTTTTTGTTGTTTGCTTATTACGAATGTATTCATTCTCTTGTGATAATACGTGATAAAGGTTAAATTATTCGCAGTGCTATTCTATTACACTCTTTGGAGCAACTAATACACAAACTTTATTTGGGTGAGTGCTTTGAAATTTTATTTTATTTCGAAATTTAAGACGTTTTTTTCGGGACTTAATTTAAGATTTTGAAATATGTTTTTGAAGCGATTTCGTGTTATATGTCATCAATTTTACATTCGCTAGAATAAATACTTTTGAAGAATTTTTTTAATATTAATTACCTGCAATAAGAGAACAGAAATACGCTGTAGGATAACCTTATAGTAAAAGAATTTAAAGAAGTATGAAACAAAAGAGACAAGTGCATTTTTACAATGTGCAGATTTGGGTAGTCTTGAGTTCAGATTGCTTAATGACATAAACTTCTGCCCCTTGTTCTTTTTGCATTTGCACCTTCTTGCTTTTTAGCTTTTCATTTAATTATCACTTATGGTCACACAAAAATTTCTCCCTTACTTTGAGACGTATTTTGAAGCGATCTTGTGTACCGGTTTAAAAACCAGTTTCAATTTTGACGTCACTACTTGAAGCGCATTTGTCACCAAAATAACATGTAATGGAACATCACAAGAACGGGCAAAATTTCGTAATCTCCAGTCGGCTTATTGACTTGTTACAAGCTAGAACGAACTCACCAAAGATATGATGGCGAATATGCGTGCTCATTCATTTTTTTTTATTTGTCTGGTTGACATATTTCTTGCTTTTGTAGGTTATAAAAATCTTGAAAGCTGTCATAACTGTCAAGGATGTTTTGACAAGAGCCGAGCTTGGCAGAGCTCCAAGTTTGAGGTTTTTTTTTTATTGATTTGTGTAACTTCACTGGCATTTCCCCTTTCGCAATAATAATGATGGGTGCATCATTATTATTGTGGTACTTTATTAACTTTAAAACGCCACTTAATTAAGGAGGGTGAAAATGATTAAAACACTCATCATACCATCACAAAACTTTTGTATTTTCTCGAAAAAAGACTAAATCCGCGTAACAACCAATTTCACATTATATTTATGAATATCTATTTTTAGTTAATCGTATAGTAATTTCTTACCTAAAATATTACATAACTAATTATTAGTAAGTAAAAAAAGTTAAAATACATTAAGTATAATAAACATCCCTAATAGCCAAATTTAAATTTTCCGCAATTATTCTTAGTAACTTCAACGTTGATACATAATTGTTCCATTTTGTATTACATTAATAGTTATTTTAAAGCCTTTCCGTTGAATTCATTAAAAATTGTGGCGGGAAATTTAAATTTGGCTATTAGGGATTGTATTTCTTCAGCTATCGTTTTAAATTTTAAAATGTGTTTACCTATCAAAATATTCAATTGTTGCAATTGACAGGTTTTCTGCCCGGTTTAGATTTTTTTCTTTTTCTATTTAATGGTTTCCAATAATATAATAAACTATAATATAAAAACTGAAATCTAACAATAATTGAAATTAGGCTAGAATCTTCAATACAGATAATTATATATAAATGTTTTTTTTTACATATTTTAGGTATTATTATAAAAACTGGCTCGTTAAGCTAATAACCAGGGACGAAAGAGCCTAGGTTTTGAAGGCGTTGCTAGCTAAAAGTAAAATGTACTTGCAAATGCCATCAAGAGAAAACTTCGACTCATCTTTTTGTGCTTATAACATTACATCGCTTTAATTCGATTCGCAGCTTATTTTTCTGTAAAAATTATCGTTGTCGTCCAAGTTTGTAAACGTATTACTCAATTCTACACATTACAATGTCTCTAGAAAGCGGTTGAGCAAGTTATTTCAAATTTAACGTTGAACTTATAAATAGTGTGTTAAAAAATCGAAAAAGTAAGAATTCTTCAACAAACAGTTATATATAGGCAACCAAATTTAAATTTCGCACAATTATTTTAAGTAACTTCATCGTTGAAGCGTGAAATTACTTTCAATTTTGTATTACATTAATAGTTATTTTAATACCTTCAAGTTGAAGTTACTAAAAATAATTGTGGGAAATTTAATTTTGGTTGCCTGAATAATAGCTAATATTTTGAATGGATCTGATATGCAGTAAAACGAGTAGATTTTTGTCAAAATCCAGTCAGAGGCAAATGATATCAAAAGTTTCAGCAAAAATAGTTTTCTTATTCCATTAGGCAAGACATATAATATATAAAAAATGAATAAATTATATATATAACTACATGGGCATATTTTGTTGCGATGAAACGAAGAGTAGTGTTGCTTAGTATTACAAAGTACCAATATCTAATTCTGTTAGGTATAAGGATTGAGAGCTATTAACTAACTTTTACTGTAGCTACAATCTGTGGTTAATAATAGTTATTGAAAGTGATAGTCAAAATTTCGGAAATAAGAAATGTAATACTAAAACAAGCATATTTTGTCATATACAGGGAACCTCAGCTTACAGTGATAATAGATAGTGATGTGTGATGACGTAATTGGCTGTAAGTGAATCACGTTGTTACACTTCACTCTCTTGCCGCAGAAATTAATTGTGTACACTGTGTACAGTATACAGTAATATCATAAACAATTAAATTTTCGAGAGATTTGATGAGTGTTATTTTAGTTTCAAGACGTGCAGAGGTAATTTGTATGAAAAAAGATGTACCAAATTCAAGGACAACAAAATTTCTCATATGCTGCGCACTTTCTGCCCGTCACTGTATACCATTAGTTATTCTTTTACTAGACATATTAAAAAGAATACTTCCCAAATACAATTGTCACGATATACCATGTACACATATACTGACATTACAAATTATTGAAAATCTTTTTTTGTTCGTAAAATTTCAAATTAAAGCTTTACAATATTAAATATAAAAAAAGTAGAGGATAGGCCTAGAAATTACTAAACAATGTATATACATATATAATCATGACATCCATCTATCTTTTATGAAAAATATTTCATATAATCTGACTTATACTTATATATAATATATACGCTAATCTAATTTATTGTTGCATTAGGAATTATTGTATAAAAAAAATCGTATTTATTTAATCATAAGCATTCGTCTTTATGAAGATCTTCATCAGATTCCTCATGATTGTGCAGCAAGGGGCTGCCGTCATTCAACTTTACTTTGCTGCTTCTTTGACTACCAGTGCTCCGTTTCTGTATGGAAAAACTAGGTATGAAATTACTGCAAGGGGTATTGGGGGCGGACCTGGAAAGCCAGCTTCTAGAATTTTTTCCAAAGATACCTGTCACAGCAGAAGAAGCTTTTGGCGATATTTTCAGTTTGACTAACGTTAGAGCCGTTTTGCAGAGGCATGTACAAATTTTTCGCCTTAGCCTTATTGAAGTAAGATTTCACTTTAGTAGGCTGTTGCTGTTGCGGTTGACTAGAATGATGGTATACATCAGGTAATGGACTTTTCTGTTGAGGTAGCTGTTGGATTTTATCTAACAGTTCTCTCATTTCTACTGTGGGACTGGTAGCCCTAGGTGGTGAATCTGGCGTTCCTAAATTGGCTAAACTACTTATATCAGAGCTGGTCATGCTATTGGTAACACTGTACGACTGTTGTAGGTCTTGTATGGCGTGGCTCTGCATGCCGTTCGCCAGATGAATGACGCTGCTCGGCAAACAGACAGATAAGTTTAATAAATCAGAGAAATTATGCTCATCTTCTTGGCTCTCGGAATCTACGCTACGGTCTTTACCAAGTATATTTAATTTCTTATTGACTATATGAACTTGAGTATTGGCATGGAAACCATCACAGATAACGTCACCTGATTTTTGATTAGTTACTAGCGTCGGACTCTTAGATTCGCATGTCGTCCCTTTATGACACACATCTGGCGATTTCTTCGCTACTGTAGGCGCATTTTGTACTGAACATGAAGCTTGTTTTTTGGGTAATTCGGGAAATTGCGAATTCTGTGTATTTTGGTTATAACTATTGTTGCTATTGGTTGTAGTAGTTGGAGGATGACAGGTTTGGAAATTCGTTGTGCTAATCTGAGAATGTATGCTGGAACTATTTTTAGGTAAACGCAGTTCATTACAGGTTATAGAAACAGGAAGCTGAGCTGTTACTGCTATCGGATTATTAATTGTAACATTTATTTCCTCCAAACTACCCCATACAGGAATATGGAGGTGGTATAATCGTATTTGCCTGAAATCCAAAGAAAAATATAAATATGTGCCTACACATAAACACCATATAAATAATAATATGAGTTGGTGCTTCGGTAGGATGTTTCCATCGCCTGTTCGATTGTTTAAATCCGACGTTTCGGATGCCATCATCAAGGTAGCGCTGATAAGGATTTCAGTTTGCCGTTTGCATTACAGTAGTGCGCTGTACACGGTACAACACAGAAATTATCCGAGAGTAAATACATTTCCATCGCAAACAATAGAATTGGAAAACTCTAGTGCTTATCAGGGCTACCCTGATGACGGCAATAGAAGCACTGTCGAAACGTCGGATTTAAATAATCCAACAGAAGATGGGAGCAGCCCAAACACCAACTCATATTCTAGTAATCTGTCGTCAAGAATTTCACGTCACGAACCATATATATACCCAGTAAACCAAATTCAAATTTCCCTCAATTATTTTTAGTAACTTCAACATTAAAGCACGAAATTACCTACGATTTTGTATTACATTAGTAGTTATTTTACTAAACTTTTAAGTTACTAAAAATAATTGCGGCAAGTTTGAATTTGGTTTACTGGGTATAATTTCATCTTAATGAAGTATATCAAAAATAAAAAGCATTTTTTTTTAGGAAAGAAATATGATCGGTTGTGTGTTCTATGTAGGTAAATTTTCCCTACACAATGTTTCCAACAAATAAAAATAAGAAATAAATATTTTTGTTAATGGATCATTGTATTTTAGACTTTTGTTTTCCTAGACTTTAGCTGTCATGTTGTCAAGCTATCTATTTTGTTTTAACTAAATACTCCTTCTTACAGTAAAAGATGTGTTTAGTTCAACTATCTTACAAGTAGAGGCCGCGAGATGTTAACCTCATTTCTGGTTTTGTAGTACTTCTGTAAAAATATTAGCCGTAGATAACCAGTCATTTAATTTTTAGGTCATTATTACAACTACCATAACAAACAACTCACAACTTTTGGATATTACCAAAAGTTCGGGCCTGGATGGCGTTGTCATTTTCTTTTTTATTAATTTTAAATTATGATTATTAAAGAATATTACTATTAATTATTAATTGTAATGAAGATACAAAAGAACTTTTATTTCCCACAAAAATTTCTTCGAATAATGGAAAGGAATTGGCATGTACTTTCCATTACTTCAGTCCTACCGCGACGTTTATTTCTACCGACAGGTAAAACAATTCATTAAAATATTGCAGAACTGTACTTATCTCAACTAAAATCAACGAAAAATGTTCTCACGAGAAGATGGATTTAAAATGCATTCGCCGCTAGCATCATCAACTATAAGTTCCTTCGATTTTCACATTGTAAAAAATGCCTGTTTTCCTTGTTTTGATGATAAACATCATCCACATTTATGTAATACTCAAGGTGATGATGAAATGATTGAAATAAATTAACCATAATCCTGCTATTGGGAATAAAAATAAGGAAAACCCATTTAACTGTCACGTACTAATTACTACTATTTACTTTCATATATACCTAATTAAATAATGTTCTTACGAAAAATTAAAAGTTCTTTTGCAGCTTCATTATAAATCAATAATAATTTTTAAAAATCATAATTCATAAAACAAAAAAAAATTCGTATACTATCCGGGCGCAGACTCATAACCTTTTAAGAACCGCCATGAGGCTATTGTAGTATGTACTTATAATAACGTTCTGTAAATTGTAGTGTATATACCATACGCTAAACTATTTAGAACTCTAAAATATAAATGACTACCTATCTATGGCTAATATTTTATGGAAGTACTCCAAGGAATCCCTACTACCATCTGACGAAGCCAGGATAAAACCGAGGTTAACATTTCGCGGCCTCACCGTGTTAAACTAAAAATTGCTATCAATAATGCAGTACAGATTAGTATTTATACAACCAACAAATTTTAATAAAATAGTTTCAACGTATCCCTAACTGTAAATTTAAATCTTCGATGATAAAAATTTGAAAGTGATTTGATACACTAATGGCCGGTAATAAGTTTGATAGCATTGGAATTGTTACTTCATTGCCATCATAAAATTTAAAACAGAAATACATTATGTTCATGCTTGAATGAATTTTGGAAATAAGCCTCATTGTAATCGGCATATATTATCAATATCAGATTATAAGTATTTGCTTAATTATTTTTTTAGATTCTACTAAGTTTAACGCAATATATTAGATGCGATCAAACTTATGAGTATGTCAAAATTTTGACGAAAAGTAGGCATTAAAAGTAATTACCTCATTTGTCGCATTGCAGATGAAACTCGAACTTAACGAATCTATGGTACTGGTTGCAGAAATGGATCCTGAAAAGGTAAGAATATTGATTCTCACAAAGTAATGATAATAATAATATATTCAAATTTAAAACTGTGTATTTATAGTTCTTATAATAAGCAAGTGCGCAGCTAGCAGTGAAAATAATTCAAATATCAGAAATCTCCTGCCACAAAAACTAATAGATTATTTTCTAGAAATGCTTTACTGAATTCAATGTTCTAAAATTTGGAAATATTTTCGACTAAAGAGAGCGTTGCAAGCTTTTAAATTCATTTAGGCTAATTTGTTTTGTTTTTGTTTGAAGAGTCAGTATAAGAAAACTAGAGTTATTAAATTGTAGTAAAAATATAACAAAACATTTCTTTGTTAGGAAAACAAATAATAAGAACAGTGTGATACCAAATGAAGGAATTAGAAATAAAATTCACTGCTGTATAATCTATAAAATATGTTTGGTTTGACTCTACAGGGCGTTTAAAAGTAGAGGTACTTATTAGAATTTTGGATGTCTATAAGTGTAGAATTTTTTTTTATTTGACAACATTTATTTCCAATGCCCTGCGGCCATTTCAATTGTTTGTATTTGATGATATATCAAAATGAATTTAAGGTAAAATTTGCATTTTATACAAAATGATCGAATTATTCATAACAGAATGTTATGAAACATCATCAGTGATTCATATTAAGATTGAAAGAATGATAATTGGGCATAAAACAAAATTATAGAGCACCATTAAAAGGATCTGCATCTATTATGGACGGCTGTATGCAAATATATTAGTGTGTATAGTTACACTAATACAACAATTTACACACCTTGGATATCGAAAGTGTGTAAAATGTCCTTAGACTAAGGTTTTCTATGGAAAACCAAATAACAAAGCTAGTATGAGAAATGGACACATTTATTTAAAAATAATACTGTGTGAGTGTAAGATGTTAGAAACTCATGATTTTTCCATGATATTTGCTAATTTTCCCAATATAATATCTACAAAAATAATGAGTTTTTAACATCTTACACTCACACAGTATTATTTACATCAAGTAGCTTTATATACGCCTTGTGCGGTACCTACAAAGGTCGCAAAAATGACATTGACGCGCTTTGAACGGGCGAAACATTGATATCTGTCAATAGCGGCATTTGTATGTGTTTTTCTACGTTTATTCAAAAATATATAAAGTTGTTATTTTTTGTATAGAAGTAAAAAAATGGAATTATGCATAGATTGTTATATTTTATGCATTTATCTATTTTTTGTGTACTTTGCAATTTTTGTAAAATTATTGTAGCTTTATTTTCAAATGGGTACTTCAGCAAAGAAATATACTAGCTTTTCTCACTGAACATTTGGGATTTATCAAGAAAAGAAAAAGGGGTTTATTTGTCCATTTAAAAAAGATAATAAATATTGTTTTACAATTTTAGTTTTGCAAGTGCCATTAAATAAAAAACGTGTATATAAAGCATAAGAAATTAACGCGTGGTATATATAGATTTCTATGGCAGTGAAAGATTTATTTTATTATATAATTATTGCACTCGAATGTGCGGTACTTACCGACCGGCCTAACTAAAAAGTTCCTAAAATATTGTACCATGAGGTACCCTGTTGGTGTGCCATTGTTTTTTAGGCCAGTGTCACCGTTGTAACTAATCACTAGAGGGTATAAATCTGGCTTAGACGTAACCTACAACAAGATGATAATAAGAATTTATTTTGTTTATAATATATCAACATCAAATAAACAATAAAATATTGAACCAAATATCAGCATATAGGGACAGGAGATTAGTAGGCACTTCCTAATTTGGATTGCTTGTACTAATCTCCTGTCTTGATGCATATAAAACCTTATTATACTACCCATTAGCCTTAGAATGGAATCATAAAAGTCTACGCCTTTTGAAAAAATTGTACCGAACTACGTTTTATAAACAAGTTAAAGAAATAGATTAGTTTGTTATCATACAATAATTCTCTCTATTCTTGTTAATATCATATACCTAATTAAACTAAAATGTTTTCCTTAATTCTGAAGGAATGCTAAGAGTTGCTTCTTAAACGTTGAAATACTGCAGATATTTTCATAAATATATGCAAATTATTATGGTTTTTAATACCCGTATAAAAACAGATAGCCTCTCAAAAATATATAAAACACTGGAGTACATATGACGCATCTTTATTATACAAATGAAAAATGTCTCAAAATTAACGAGGTTAAGTGGTAACTCGAAAAATTTATACAGCTGTAGAAATAAATATAGGTATACAAATACCTAAAATAAGCATGTTCAATAGGAAGTACGTTTTGAAATTCTACAATATTATTGGTAGCTAACTATCATATAATCTAGAAGACAACTTTCCTACGATGGGCAAAACCTCCCTAATAATAAAAAAAACTGTAGATTATAACTTAACCTAGAAAGAAACACGGCGCAATCAGTGTGATACAGTAATCTAAATATAACCTACAATCTATCATTAGTTTATAAGCGTTTCATTGAACTGTTTTCTTTGTTCCGAATTTTATTTTAAACAGCACTATAGAATACCGAATTTTTGCTAATTTAAATGAGTTTACAACTATATTAATATAATAATACGAAAAGCAAAGTGCTTCACTGATGTGTGCTAAAAGCTAGCAAAACCACAACGCAATCTTCGAACAAGACGTGTTTCTATATATGTATAAATAATGGCCCTTAAATTGATTAAATTCTTTTCGCAGTTTTCCGAGCCAGACTTCGTGTCGCCAGATATTGCGGTATTCAAGAAGGCACATATACCGCACGTCAATCGATACTCACTTAACAAACATTCATTTACACATTACGCAGAGACAGTTATTATTTAAAAATAATCCCTTAAAATATATTGCTTACTATTAGAATAATAACGAATATTACCTCTGAATATGGTGGCGGAGCTTGGTAAAAACTGTTACACCTGCTATACTGGGGCGGATTATAGCACGAACCGTTTGAATCAGGTTCCGAAGCACGCTCGTCTCTGGCGGAATCTCTGCAGCAAAATAAGTTGTTGGAATTGTGCCTTTTCCAGAGAGAACAAGCGCACAGTATGCCCGCCAATGTAGCCGTTATCGCAGCCCAGAAATACCTAAATATTATATGAACATGCAAATTCGATAACATGAACATACATATTCTTATAAACAAATTTTATTTAAAATTTTACTATTAGTATTAATATGGTAATTATACAGGTATTTATTCCACGTAAGTGGTTCATTAAAAGTTTATGATGTTCTATTATTTACTTATATTTGAGATTTTGGCACCATTATCTATTCGATTGGAACTATAAATGTCAGATACTTTAACCTAAATATTACTTCCGGTTGACCGAAAATGGACGTCAACTTTGTTATTTTAAATAGAATGATTATTTTTTTTTTGCATTTCTGGATTCTACGACTATAAGTAGGTCAGTCTTCATTAGCTATTCCTATAGCTACATGTTGCCGTTTGTGAGTTATTTAAGATTTTCTTTTTTTAATAATAATAATCATTGCATCGCTCAGAAATTGATATCTCAGTTAATGCTACAAGTAGAGACTCCAGATTTTCTCTGTTATGAATGTAGATATAACTCTAAGAAACGGTACGCACATTTCACATTCTAACATACAGGGTGTTCAAAATTGAGAAACAAAGTGACATATTTTCAAATGCAGAAAATTCATTTTTTTTTTTTAAATAGAACTGGCTGCCTGTATTTTAATTCGAAATTAAAAGTAAATATCATCCCCTATCCTTTTATATCAACATTCCCTATACCTATCTTTAATAGACTTTTTTTTGTTATATAATATTGAATTGATGCAATACACTGAAATTTAAAGTATTCAAAAAATGGCACCAATTGACGAAGTTGACGCTTAACTTCTAAGCACTATATACACACAAATAACATGCAAATTGTTGAATTATAATATAATTGCTTCTCAGTATAAAAGTGCACTATAGAATTCAAAACATGTGGTGCAGTAGTAAAGTCACATTTTCAAACATTTTAGTATTATCAATTCACTAATGCACTTAATACTAACGTTAAATAATTATTTACATTAGAGTAGGTGTCATTCACAGTGCGAGAATTCAGTTCAGAATTCGAGCGCTGTAAACGACTTAACCCACGACATTTATACTAGATTTTTTTGGCAAGAAATATTTAGAAACTCTTCTTTAATTTAATAATTGATACCCCAATCTACACTGAAAAAAACCGATTTATTTGGTAATACTAAATTTTCTTTAAGAGGATAGGTGGTCATTTTATTTACTAGGAAAAATTGTATTCTTTAGGTTCCTTTTTTTTTTGGAAACCGCTCGATCAAATCGATCCAAATTTGTCGTACTTGTTATTTGATATCAAAAGATAATTTATAGCTGAGGATTTAAAAACAAAACTCTCGACAAAGAGAAGTTACAAATCTTCAAAAATAGGTTGTTTCTTTTTCAAATTCGATTTTTTTTCTAGCCCTTCCGAATAAAATTTTGAAAAGTTGTCAGTCTTAATTAAACCTGATGCGCTTATGTACATAATAAAAAAAGAAAAATGACAATACGTTAATTAACAGCTGAGAAAAAGGAACATAAAAAATACAATTTTTTAGTAAATAACAATAGGCACCGACCCTTTTAAGTTAACTAAATATTAAGAGCAAACAAATATTTGGTTTATTCAACCAAATTATTTGTTCATTTAACCCTTCAATTATTTGAAATAATAAAATATTTTATTGGATTAATAATAAATAAAAATAAATTTTCATGATAAAATTGTTTGAAACTATATCAATAGATAGTCAATAGTGGGTTGGTACCACTGCGTTTTGACAACTCAACTAAACCTTAAGACCATGCCAAAGTGAATTTTTGAGGATGATTTTTTGTTAATAATAATAAAACAACAATAATAATATAGGTAATTTTAACTAAATTACAGGATATTATGCATATTTTGTGAGATGAGAAAAAATGCTGTGCACTTTACCGCACTGCATTGCGATAAAATGATCCTACTTTGTCAGTTGACAGGTAATCGATAGTAAAGTGCCAACCTCGTTAAGTCAAAGTAACCTAAATTTACAGGAGAAAGGAGAAACCAAACGAAAAACTTCTTTTTTTCGCAAATATGTTTCGCTAAGAGAAAATTAAAAACATAATTGAGAAAAAAAGAAACGTTTTTCCCAATTAAGTTTTTCCTTTCTCCTGTAAATTTAGGATATTTTTATTTACGAAGTAAATAATTTTAATAGATATTTTTAATAATCACGGCTCTTAAAAGATATTTGCTTCATAGATCAAGATTAATTAATTTGACTTGATAAGCGTGTCTCTCATGCTATTTATTCTATATGCATTATTGTTGGAATGAAATATGAGAAGCGCCATCTTTACGACAATTTCTATAATATATATATTTAATGTATTTGCAACTACATGAATAAAAATCTTTACTGTAACAATATTTTGTTAGACCAACAATCTTTGGTTGACAAAACCTGTTTCTTTAATTTAATATTTGTCGTTCCCTTGGTGTCACCCAACTCTTATTAAAAAAAATATTTAAAATTCACTTTCAGCTTCTCAGGCACTCCGTCATCATTAAATTTGGTTAAAGAAGACGAGTTACAACTTTATGAGTACGAAATGAGAGCCACAGTGATGTGTATATAGTTAAACGTTTCTTATATCCGAATTATTCAAATTCCTTTATAATTGTTGGCCATTTTATATTAAAGAAGAACTTTAAAGGAATTTTAAGTATACTGCCGAATTGTGTCTTTACGTAATATATATGATTTTAATGTACTTACCAGTGACCAAGGAATATAGGACTAAATACGTTCCCGGTTGTCGGTGAAATTGTGGTTTTGAGAATGTAATCTGGAGAATAGCAACAACCTTGTCGGCAGCATTCTTTCGGTGGATGGCAAACATGGCCGCCGGGGCAATTTTTTGCCATAATTTGCTGAAATTGGGGAATGAACATTTTGTAGTACCTATACGTATACTTTTACATATGCATGTAATGACAGGTACAGCTCCTCCCACAAAAAGGTTAATAATCTGAATCGCGATTTTGATTATATATTCTCAGGTTGAACTATACATGCAACTGTGTTTATTGAAGTAATTTTATTCATGCCAGCCGAAGAGTAGCCTACATACGTAATGTTCACTCGTATTTGATAAATTTATATTTTATGTCCGCTATTCAGTTGGTAAATTGTCTATCAAAGTTATAAATATGATAATATAATATTATGAAACTATGCTAAGAGTAAAGTATCTATAGGTAAATGCTGTTTTAAACTCAATGCTATATCTAAATATGAAGTTTCGCTTAATTTTAGCAAAAAATTAGATTTAATCGATTTTTCAGAACTATCCTGAAGTGATTCAGGTCATGCAGCAGTCATATCCTATTCTATGTATAAGTCGTGAGAGAAAATCATGCATACTGTCAAATTAGTTAGTTTAGAAATTTCTATAGTCTTGACAAAAAAAAAACTTCAAAATGGGAATTATTTTTGCTGCACAACTTGTTTTGTTTTAAAATAAAACAAAATAATTGCAACGTAGACCACATTTCCAATGTTTTTTACCCCAAAACTGCCAAATACTTCTTTCTTTTCCTCTTGGGAAGTTTTTCAAAAAATTTCTGGCCTCCAAAGTCGCCAGACCTATCCCCAATGCATTTCTTTTTTGGGACTACATAAAAACGACGTTTACAAATTTCGACCATTTAGAAATATCGACCACTTAGAAAATGTAATCAGACAAGGTATACCGGAAATCAATCCTGTTTTTTTGCAGACCATTGCTAAGAGAATTGAATACTAGTTCGATAAAAGGTTTACCAAACGGAAGACGACATGTAGAAGTTCAATGCTTATTCTTTACATGAATTAACCTCTGTTGTTGACATTATTGCAAATGCGTTGTCTTTTATTTTTTTCTTTTGCTTGTGGTGATCAAAGTTGAACTAATTATGACTTTCTAAGAATTACTAAAAACTAAAATTTGAATCAGATGTTATTGTTTTGTTTAATTTGGAAACAATTATCTGATTTGTTAGGAAAAAATGTAATGAAAAACATTTTCGTAATTAGATTCCCCATTTGTATGATATTTTTTATAAACAGCAAAACCTCGAATACTTGTTTGTATAATTTTAGTATTTATCACTTAATATTCATTTACTAATAATATTTATACTCGATGTTGATGGTTATACATACAAATCTCTGATAAAGGCACATAAAGCAATAAAGATTATGTGCATATTATATGATAGTTAGGTGTCAAACAATCTCAAACGGTGAAAATTATTCTTATTCCCACCTATACGCAAATATGATAACAAAAAAACTCTGTTCCAATAAAACAGATTTTTATTTTACTTTGAATTTGGTAATTGACCGCGCATGCGTAGTAAAGCTAGTACAGATTAAGTCAGGGATCGATCACAGATTGAGTGTTGGAACAAAACTAATAGATACGACCAAATTTTAAAATTTAAAATAGATCTTGACATATTGTCTGAAATTTCTCCAGCGTTAATTTATTTATTTATTTTTGTTATTTCAACATTTACATTTTCTGACCTAAGAATCTGATTCAGGAACGTATACAAGGGAGGGGGAGCAATAGGGGTAGTTACCCTTTCCCCCCCGTGAGGCAGCGGAACATAGCTATAAATTAAATCTTACATTCTTCGATTTCCTTTTTTTGTGTAATTATTCCTGCTATGATGGGCATATAATTTTACCTTATTTTTTTTATACATTTCAGACAATTATGAAAATGCATCTATTTTTTTCCTAAGAAAGTAGAAAAGTTTTGATAATGAAAATATTAGGGTGACGGACCATAAATGAGTTAGCTTATAGCAGTGGGAAATATGGAGGGTTTTATTGAATTTCGCGTACCTACTGTAGAGACAAAAGATATATATAAGGATTGCAAGCTTTTTACAGTGTGAAATTAACAAATTAATGTCTTTCTGCTATTAACTGTAATAATTAGGAGGAATTTTCTAGATCTAATATGGACATACGTTCGGTTAAACGCTCGAACTTACATCTCCTCTTAGCTGAATTGGTAAAGCGCTCGTCCGGTAAACGGGAGGATGTAGGTTCGAATCCTGCGTGAGAAGAATTTTTTCTTGGAAAAAATCCTTCTAATTATTACAGTTAATAACAGAAAGACATTAATTTGTTAAAAGGTATATAATTCTCAAAAAATGATCTGTATCTAATTATTTCATAATCTGAAATGAAATAATAAGTAAACCAGTCTGGTCATTTAATGCACTTATAAGAAACAACAGCAGATATATTTTTGATGATTTAAATAAACTTACTTATAGTTAGTAACATTTATTTGTAAAATATCTCAGTTTTAATTGTTTTGGAGAGATTAAAAAGCAAACACATGTTTTCTGTTTCGGGCGTTATTTTCCATGAAATAGAAGTAAAAAAAAATGTTTTTACAAGGAGCTGTTGAAACATCGTCCTTGACCATTTTACTATTTTTTTTATCCTAGGAAAACATTAAATTTAAAATTAAAAAGAATAAAATAAGACGTTAGCGAAATCCAAAGTAGAATTTTTTTTTTCTTTCAAATTTAAAATATTTTGGTTGGTTAGTTTAAAAACCGCAGGCAAAATCACCAGCATCTACCACAAACGGAAACACACTTGTACATAATTAAAAGATGATTCTAATCTTTAGTTAAGGAATTGTTATAAGTAATGAATTTTTTAATTAAAAATTAAGTATGATGCATAATTTATATTGAATTTTATGTATCTACCATTATTCTCATCACATAAATCTAATATAACAACTTTTCTGAAGAGTGTTTTGCTGTAATTTGTGTCCCTTATGTTAAGATAACGTCTGTCACATTTGGCATCGTTGTAAACTGAAAATGGCAGCAAAGTACCGATATTATTAAAGTTGGAAAATTAAGGCTAAAGAGGCAGCTGAAGGACTATATTTGAATAAATTTTATTTGTTATTAAATAATATTTTAATATCTGATCTTTCACTCGAAAATTGACTAATAAAATTGTGTGGCAATATTAGAAAAGGAAACACAATGCTAGAGTAAGGTGCAAGAGATAGCTGCTTTATATGGGAATAACAGTACATTAGTATACAGTAGTAAGCCGAGTTAGTTATACTATATAGCACAACAATTATGTTAAACACTTACCGTTGTCATAAGTACAGTAGTAGTAGTAATGTTGGCAACAGCAGCAAACAATTCGGAAGATTGTATATTATGTCCATTCACGATCAGCGTGGAAAACTAAAAGAAGGGGCAATATATAATAACAAGCTTAATATATTAATGAAACAATTTTAATTCGAGCAATATATTCTAAATTTAACATAGAAATATGAATTGCCCTAGTATATTGTGTAAACAGCGTATTATAGAATAGTTGTATATTTAAATCAAGTGCAAATCATTTTTTAGCAGTCTAACTTCCATTCTTTAATGTTGGACATTAAAAACTTATGCTTTACATCATAGAAACGTAATTTTTTGTTGAAGCTTGCAAGATGTGCGTTAATCATTACAAAAAAATAATTATAAAAGTCATGTAGTTAACGCGTTTTTCTTGAACCATTTTGATTCGTTTTGTCATTCTTATCAAATTATTTTATTTTACTAATTGGGAAAGCATACCCTGTTAAACAATGGTCACGCCTACTTTATACCTATTACACAGAATATTTAAATGCAATGCCAAGGCAATTAACCAAAAGAAAAAAACAACAAAGATAATGCGTTTCTAAATTGAACCAGTGCATTATAACGGCAACTAAAAGGCATCCCTCACAACATAAATCGTAAAAAATAACCTACTGACCTGAAAATATATCGATTATACAAGTAAATTCTTTTATCAACTCGAAAAAACTTCGCTACATTAGAAATGTTGATACAATTGTTGCACATTTTGCAATATTTTGGAAATATTTAATTTAGAAATTAATAAGATTTGCAAGAATGATGTCTGTGGGCGGCTGATGAGGCATGAGGATTAAAAATATGTATAAAATATAAGCAGCTTTAATAAAACTTACCTTTGACTAATAGGAATTATTATCAAAATATTTTCTTTAATAAATTGACAGGTACATTTCTCAATTGTATTTACTTTTGATTTTTTCACGTTAGCATTATATTTTCTAACAGGCACTAAACCGACGCCATTGTGGAGGGAGAAAACGACGCTCTAGTTACCGCGCATTGCAGTGACGACGCTACGAAATTGATAAAATTTGAACATACTTTTCATTGTACCCTTAAATAAAAGCATAGCGTTTTATAATTACACAACTTTAATAATTAGGTATATTATATTTTATTAATGTTCCAAATGTAGCAATCCTTATTTTAGAGATAATTACCTCATTATTGTTTTTAATTTGATTATTAGCTTGAAGAGGACCGATAATACGGTCAGAACGTGGCTTAAAAGAATACAAACAAATTTTATATATTTATTATATTCTTGTTAAAATTTACACCACAAAAAAAAACTCAAAAATTAATTAAGAAATGAGCAAACAATGCCGTAAATTCGAGCCCTTAATTTAATCGTCCTAAACCATCCCAAAGTCCTTATTCCATCACCGCAATTCCATCAATCGATTGAAATGGACCGAAAACAAACAAAAAACTAGAACAAAATGTAGTTCACTTGGTGTAAACAACAATTTTTTGGTTTATGATCTCAATTTTGTATTTCTTTTTGATGCTCAAAGAAAAACAAACAAGAATAGAACACAATCTTGATTAGTTCATGGAAAATCGCCTTAATAAATGTTTTGGTAATTCAAAAAGACTAATAAAAAACAAAACGTTTTGCAATTATATTATAGTTTAAATCAAATCAATCCAAAATTCAACAAAACCAAATTATTGAAATAAAATATAATAATTGAATTACTACAGTGAATAGATTTCTGGAAATGAGTAGTTTTGCTTACCAAGTTCTTTTCCTTAAAATGAATTTAATATCAGAATGATCATTTACTTTTTGTATGAATAAAAAAATATTTACATTATTATTTCCCACTTTTGGAAATGAATTAAGTAATTTGCTTCCTTATTTGCCACCAATTGATAATGATTACCGTTGCTTACAATTTTTCTTCATCTTCACACAGTAATTTCATAACTTATTTCCGGAAGAAAATCAGCTCGTCTTTAAGCAGCTCCAAGTTTGCTCAGAACAACATTCTCCTCAGGTTAGATATGGCGTTCGTCTGTAAGGTATCTATAAATACATATGAAGAAAAGGAGTTTCAGTAAAAAAAATTACAATCTAAGGACCATTTTTACAAAATTAATTTTTTTTGATTGCGTAATTCAAGTAATTATTACTTGAACAGTATCCAAATTTAGTATACCAAATTATACGGACAATTTTTTGAATTTTCAGAGTTTATTTTATTTTTTCCGCTTTTAGAGTTTATGTTCACTTATTATTTCAATTTGTAATATAACTCTTTATTATTATATTTTTATAACTGCATGTTGCTTAAACTGTTTCTTAAGTTTATTAATTGACCTTTTTCTAACTTTTGATTTTAATTTTAGAAATTTCTACAAATTAAAGGTATTAGGCAATATTCACACCTAATGTTTATTTTAACAATGTCCAAATTAAATTTAATTGAAGGTTGAAGCGCTTATTGTAATAACGAAATAAAAAAAAATGAGTTATCAATCTTTGTAATTTTAGAAAAATACATAGAACTGTCTACTATTCAGTTTAAAATTGAAGTATTTTGGCGGGGCTTCAACACCCACTGTTGCCAACCATATAATATTTTAAGGTACTTCTATTCTCGACTACAACATTGTAGTAGTAAGGAGTAACTAAACACATTTTCTGGTTTTATTGCACTAGGAAGCATTCGGAAGCCGACCAATTGAGTTCATGGTTTAAGTTCAAGTTTCAACTGAACCTATTTTTAAACCAATACTGAAAAAACCGAGCATGATCCCTTCGATTATATTTTTCTTTTTTTTACTGTGATTATTCATAATAAAAAAAATGATAGGGGAAAGTTACTACGATTATTAGTGAAAAAAATTATAATCTCAAAAATTATAAAATAAATATTTATAAAATATGGATTTATTTTTATATTGGGAAAATATTAAATCTACGTTGGTAATGGTGTTTCTCGAAATATGGAATACATATAATATTAATAAATACATGTTGGCAGTGCTCAAAATACATCCCAAAATTCCCAGACCCATAATTAATATTTAATATGCCGGGGTGATGTATGGTGTGTATTGTTGTTGGTCACTTGTTCGTGTATGAATTTATGGTAAAGTCTACTGCATTTACATATTTTTTAACAATTAATACAATTTGAAATGTCTGACTTGGAATCCAAACGTTTAAATAAGGTTATTCTATCAGCTGATGTATATGCCGTGTGTATACAACATGCCCTAACAACGGAAAAAGAAGAAATAATGGGACTCTTAATTGGAGAAGTAATGCCATAAAATTAAATAAACATCAGTCAAAGTTGGCCGTACAATTTTAAAACTGTACCATACCAAATTTCTATTAATATTATTTAGTTAATTTGGATTTTACGTACCGTTTTGACCCATTTTTGTTTAATATGATGAAAATTATTAATATTACTTGGCATAATTTACTATCTCTGAATTTTTTAATTAGGTCGACAATATGAATATATCTCATATTACTGCTTGCGTTATATTACACAGAAGTGATAAACAACCTGATCGTGTAGAAATATCACCGGAACAACTGTGTACAGCTTCTACTGCTGCTGAACAATTGACTCAAAAATTAAAACGACCGATGAGAGTATTAGGATGGTACCACTCCCATCCACATATCACAGTATGGCCGAGCCATGTAGGTATGTACACCTTAAAGTGATGTTAATTCATGCACCAATGATTCACATAACTGTAAATATTCCTTTGACAGATATTCGTACCCAGTCCATGTACCAAACAATGGATCCTTTATTTGTTGGACTAATATTCTCTGTTTATCAAAGTGACAAAGGTTCTGTTGGCAACCAGTTTCAGCTGACATGCTTTCAAGCTGATTATTCTTTGGAAAGGCGTGACGTTCAAGTGATAGTGAAAAATTCCGCTTTAGAACACTATAACTTACAAGGTATTAAACCCACATATATTCCTCAATATTTAATAGAATGAGTATTATTCTCATTTAGAAATAGCCAAACTACCCCACATATTGGCTCAAGAAGAGATTGAAAAGCATGATGAAGAAAACAATCAATGCCAGGATATTTTAGCCGAGCTTCATAATGAAGCATATAGAACTTTAAACCTTGTACATTTAATATCTAAGGTATCAAGACCATTGTATGATGACTTGGGAGTGCGATTGTGTGCTACAAAATTAAGAATTTTGGAACTGGAAAAAGTAAAGAAGAAATTGTTAGAAGCCTTAACAGAATAATATAGTAGTATAATATATGCCGGTTCTGGACCATCAATTTGTGCAACTACCATATTTACCTTTATTTTCCTATTTTTAACAATTTAACAGTCTATAAATGGCACAAAAATTTCCTTAAAAACCTCAGTAATTCTCTTGAAAATGCATAAAAATTGCTACATTTTTAAACGTTTTACATTTTTTTTTTACAAATTTACAAATACAATACTCCACCAAATTGTGATCCAATCTAAACACCCATATTAATCATTTCCTTGTTAATTTAGCACAATGATTTTATAAAAACATACATAATTATTAAAATCAACCAAGATATGAATAATATTACCTTAAATTACTTTCTTGACAAATGTAAAAATGATGACGGTAATCCATTATCAAAAGTAGATTTAAAAAATATTTTTAAATTAACTACAAATGAGGAAATAAACACAAGTTCAGATAAATTGTTAATATATGGAATAAATAATTTAAATAAATATATTTTTAATTTAGATTGGAATACTGGTACACATTGGGTTGCTATTTACGTAGATAATATTAATAAATTAGTGAATTTCTTTGATCATTTGTAATCTCATTACCAGAAAAAATTTGTAATCCCAAAAAGGTATATAGTAAACTGATATATAATTATAAATTTCAAAATTCTAATGATGTAAATTGTGGTTGCTAGTGTTTATTAATTTTATACGTTTGTTATTTAATGTCAGAAATAAAACGTTTATGATTTTGTTTCAAATAATCTAGGATCTTGTATATTTAATAGTTTTTCAAATTCTTCTGTTGGACTAATATTTTCAGTTTGTTTAGTTTTATCAAAACATAATAATGGAATATCATCATCACAATCTGAATCCCCTTTATTGTCCATATTCATGAAAGTTCTAATATTCTTTTTCTATTGTCTTTATCTTTCTGAGACAATGTTTTCTTTAAAGGAATTGTAGGTTGACCAGGAATTGCTAATGTTAATGACTTACCTTTTATTTTATCACCTATACAATCTATAGCATCAACAACCTTATTTAAAACGTTTGCCAAGACTGATCCAGCTGCTGCCGCTAATATAGGAATTAAAAAAATTATAACACCACCACGTATTCATCTCCTTCAACTATTTTAGATTTGTCTGTTAAAAGTATTGACGAGCCCTTTTTAATTGTAATAGTCATTTATATAAATAAAATAAAAAGTAAAATTGAAAGATTTAGTATATATAGATTATAACACTGTATTAACTAACAAAAAATTAAATTTAATGTATTTTAGAAATCCCTTTTGTTGGAAGCGTCGTCTATAGTTCAGCAGATTAATATTCATAATTTATATTTTAGTTTGATAAAATGGATATCTTCTTATAGGTAGTTTCATCTTTTATCTATTGAGTATTGACGTATGTTACCGTGTTGCCGCAACGTTTGACGCGAAGGACAAAACGTCAAATATTATTCGGTAAATCTCCAAAATTTGTTGTTGTTCAGATAAAATGTCAATCTAGTAATCCCGCTCAGGAGAAGGCGGAGTTCCTTGAATTTATGTCGCGCCACCACGTCTTAAGGAAGCATCACGTCAAGATTACTCTGTAAACATGGAGGCCAGAGTAAAGATATATCTGAACATTTAAATAGGTATCGGGTACAGTAGAACAAATACAAAAGGCAAAACAAATCAACAGTTACAAATATAATAAATACATAAAGAAATCATTTACAAAATACAAATACAAAATTGCGAAATAAAATACAACGTTACAATTTACAAAATAATTACTTAACTAACATTTTATCTATCGAGAATCTTAATTTGATTAAAGAAAAGGTTTTTCTTTACAGCAAAACGTATAATAAAATATAGCCGCAATAAAATGTTCCGAAATGACAGTTAATATCAAATAATTTATCTGGCAATTCTCGATATATATTCAATTATCAAAATACAATTTTACAAGATATTGAATAAATTTTGACTGTACATCTGTAGTAAGGGAAAATTTGATAAATTATTGTAAACGGAAAAGACAAAAAATCGGAAGCATGGTATTAGTCCGACACAAAACAAGTAGGTGATGTGGCTTCAATAAAGTCTAGGTAAATTGGGCAATTCTGACCTGTCAATGGAGTCAATATGTCACCTGTCAGTCTCAGTCGAAATGGCGACGGCGACACTGGTCACAATACAATAGGGTGGAGATTAGCTATCACCTCTTGAATATAGGAAAATTTCAATACTACCCTTATCCAAATAGGGAGCACGCAGTGTAAAATTTGCTCTACGAGAGCCCTCACACGAAGTTTTACTTATAATATAAAATAATGAGCAAAAGTATATTTTGAAGTGTCAAACGATCGCTTCTACACACATTGAAGATCAATGACTCATTCAAATATTTTCTTTGACATCTGTCAGGAGAGCCTCCCAAGCAATAACCAACTATTGTATCCATAATCCTTTTTGAAAAATTAAATGTAACAGCCGATGTATACATTGCACTCGCACAAATTCATATTGGTTAAGACAGTTAAGGTTTTTATATTTTGTTATTATAAAAACAGTTTTTGTTAAGGATTATTATATAAAATTACCAACGATTTTGTATTGTGTATAGTTATTTTAATACTTTTTCTGATGATGTTCCTAAAAGTAATCGAGGAAAATTGAAATTTGTCTGTTGGCTGGAGTAAAACACCAAATTTTATATAAAAAAAAATTTATTGGATCACAAAATGAGCGGGCTATATTGAAAAAATACTAAATATTGATAAATTGATCTATGTACAATAGTTTTTAAGTTGTCTAGCAAATGGAAAATAAATATTACAATAATACCGAAATCTTTTAAAGTAAATTTTCTTGTGAAAAAATGTAATACACCGTCGGATACAAAGATACCTTCATTTGAATGTTTATCATACACTAATAACAATTTTATTTATAAGAACGCACAACACAATTGTTTGTTTTATGTCCTTATAGCTAATTACAGCTCCAACGTCACTTTGGCGAACCTATAACTTTTCCAGTGTCCTCGTGTCCCTGATATTTAGGTTTCCCATGGGTAAATGGCAAATAACGATACTTGATCATGTGCTGGAAATGAAAATATTTTCGATTCAACTTCCGAACGCAATTAAAATAACATAAGATACATACTTTGATCTGTCTCTTCATTGTTACACAGAAGAGAGTTATAAAATATAAGACCAATATAGGCCAGAATACAGGTATATTAAAACAATCAAAGAATGTACAGATTACAGCTATTAATGTACTTTTTGTGACTGAGTACCAAAATTTAAATTCGGGTAACCGCCTTATAAATGGTCGAAACTCTTCATTTGCCCTAGTTGGAAGTTCTGGACCATTTTCATCTGCTGGCATAAATAAAAAAAAAATCAATTTTTAAGTTTGCAATCACATTTTTAAATATGAAAATAATTGAAAATGAAAATCTTGTGGCAGGTAATTGTATACCTGATAAGGGTGCTCACACCAGTTGTTACATGTTATTGGAATCCATTGCCGCTTGTGTTATCAACATATACAAAATATGTAGAATAAGATAATTAAATGGATAGATTGATATGAATAAAAAGCGAACAACTTTGTTCCAAAAAATGATACGTATCTAGAAAAAAAGCACTATAATTACAGTGGAACCTCTATTATTCGTCAGGGGTCAGGACCAGAATGTGATGGATGTGAAAAAAAGAAGGATAATTGAAAAAACTTAAAACTTCTGATGCATGATAATTATGCATTAGTTGAAATTATTCTAACATAAAATTTATGGTTGGTAAATCATAATGTGGTAGTTGCCAGATTAAAATTATGAAAGTTTTTACTATATTTTGCAACAGTGGTGGGAATGCATGGAGCATGTATCTATAGGGGTACAATTAAATAGATATTGTATGCATGATTTTATTTTAACTAAAATATCTAGTACTTGATTCGAAGATCAAAATGAAATTACGATTTAGTGTTCGTACGCAACATTTTTCGTTTTAAATACGGTGTGTTCCAAGATTGATGTATAATTAATTAAATAAATGTAGTAAAAACTATTGTTATAGTCAATTTTTAATTTAATTCAAATAGTCTTAGCCGACATGTTTCGGCCTAAGGCCATCTAAAATGTAAACATCAAACCGTGAAAATTTAATCTACTTGTTTTTTTTCTTTTGTTAGTTTTAACATGTATGTATTTGTCATTTTGCACTTCATTTTCACAAATTTCAGTCGCCTATTCCTAAACCACTAGTAGCGGCCAGCTAAAGACGTTGAACAAGGTTGCAATGAAATTCCCAGTGAACCAAATTCAAATTTCCCGCAATTATTTTTAGTAACTTCAGCATTAAAGCATGAAATTACCTACGATTTTGTATTAGATTAATATTATTTGAATATCTTTAAGTTGAAGTTACTAAATAGGACAGTAGGTGACGGAACTTTTCTGTATTAGTATAAAGAGCAAATGCTTCCCTTTATGTGGCAGGCGCGAAATCAACTTCAAACGCTAGTTACATCGGCCACTATCGACTAGTGGTGGGCACAATTGAATGACGAAAAAGGCATAATTCGATTATTGACGATCATTCGATTTGCACGAATGAATTAGAATGATGAAGAATAATACATAGAAAAGAAAATGAGAACCCTTTTAAAAAAAAGGGTCATTATATGAACAATTGAAAAAAATAATGCACAAAAAAGGAAGTGAGGACCTAAAAAAAGACCATTATAAAAACAATTGAAAAAAAAATACATAAAAAAAAGGAAGTCAGGACCTAAGAAAACTACTCTTCTTCCAATGAGTGATTATCGAATGATCATTCGATTATTACGATCATTCGATTATGCCCATCACTACTATCGGCATCTTAGAAACTGTAGTGTTGCCTTTATGCTGTTGAACGCATTTCAATTCACCAATCGTAAGAGTGTAAATATTTCAGTTTTGTTTTTATGTTCGAGTATCGCTTACTGTACTATCAGCACCATGCATAATGTTCAGGGTTCGGTCATAGTCTGTTTTTTTTTAAGAGCGAATTTTGGCAATTCACTGGATAAAAATTTGCAGTTTTTAGAATACTAATTACTTGATGAATTAAATATTTTTAGTGGATACGAAAACGTCTCTTTTCATACCGAAACCATGATGCTCATTACACGCGGTGTTATCAAATTGACGCAAATATACGATTAGACATTAAGGGTGACGCTGACAGTACATCTGTCCCGTAAAAGCTAAAATCCTTGAAACATGTGCGGTAAGCACATGGTTTCAGTACGTGCAAAACTTGCTTAGTAAAAGCTTTGTACGATTATGCTAGAATAATTAAATCAGTGTTGTCAACCACCATCAATATGAACGACAAATTATTAATTTTAGTAACAACTACAATAGTATGCAACTTTAAATATTTATCTATACTTACCATCAAAATCCATCGCTGGATCAATTTTTGGTGTTAGAAATGCAATAAATAGATTTAAATGATAAATTCCAAGGGCATATGTTACTATATACCATCCCTGCAATTTGAAATAAAAAATTTAGCATTAAGAGAAATAAAAAATCTGTTATCTTGTACATCATTTATAACATAACGTGTATGTCTTAAATGATGATACATTTAGAATTAAATGGATCACTTAAAGTGGTGGAGAGGGGCGTAATAGATGTAATTAAATGAGAAAATGAATAAAAATACCTGTGCATAAAGCACCCTAAGCATAAATAGTGCTATAAGAATCACAGCTGATATCCATCTGGTTATTTGCCAAGGTACTGTCCTATCCACCACTCCTTGGTACCACTAAAACAAAATTGCAATAATACCTGCTTAATAAATACTCTCAATCCAAATGAGAAAAGTAAAGATAAAGTGGAAAACCATCGCCACTTTGTATAGGGCGTCCATCTATCAAGCGTACTTTGGTATATCTACATATAAAAAATAAAATAGTTAACTATAATGCTTTCATAAATAATGTGTTACTTCAATGTGGAAAATTTTATATTGAATGTTGCCTCTTCATACTTCCTTAGACTGTTACTATAATACTAAATGTGTAGCTTTAACAGTAAGTAAGGGTTAAGTTAACATTTTACTCTATAGAAATGATACACCCAAATATTTTTCATATTTAAAGGGCCACTAATCACTACATTAATGTAGGATTAAAAGATTGTTTGCTGTTCGAGTTCATGAATAATTTTGTTTAGAAAAGATATGAAAATATATTCAAAATTCAAATCTTGCACAATAATTTAGTACTTTCTACTATATCACGATAACCATGAATGATAGAATTTTAAATTAAAATGAATTTCGAAAATTTTCAATTAAAAGTTCATTATGGTAATTAGCTTCTACTTGTCGCAAATCAAAAGAACACTTCTCATGTTTTCAAACATTTTAAAGGTGCAACGTAAAAACGTTTTCTCAATATCTATATAGCCACACTAATTGAACTGCTATTTTAGATTTGCTTTGATTATGTCAATTATGCATGTCATTGATTAAATTGTATTTAGCTGGGAATTTTCCTTCAATTGCAATTTTGATTTCCTTATATCTTTGACGTTTCACAAATTCATTTGCAGATGATCGAATTAATACTTTCAGGCTTTCAAACCAAAGCAAATCCATAGATAAAAATTACCTGTATTCATACTTGATAAACTAAAATATACAAACTTATAATAACATGACATATTATCAAAGTTTACAATAGGATAATCTCAGTGAAATGTATTTAGACATTCAAAGGAATTAATAGAGAATTTTGCAATTTCCTTACCTGTGATAATCTAGTCCACGCTTGTGAGATAACGCTTTTCTTTTTCGGTGCTAATAAATCGTCATCCATTATAGTAATTAATTAATATTTCTACAAATGAATGTTTAAACTATTTTTGCACTTCACTAGCTTTAGTTGGTAGGTAAAATGAATAAATAAAAGAGAATATAGAGAGGTTATAAGGTATAGCCATTTACCAGTTTGTACTAGGGTTTTTCTTTAATATTCCATTAAAATTAACAAAATATCATTTTCTTCCACGTCAAACCATTCTCCAAATTGGATATAGTTATCATTAGTGAAATTTAGGGATATTTTATATCGTCAGAACTATCACGACAATTTGTTAAGTCATCATCCAACTCATTCATGATAATTGGTTGGTACAGGGTCTTAAGTATAGATGGCTCTTTGAATGACAAAGCGCGGTAACGTTTCTGCTACATAAATTACCCCAAAAAAATGGAATAATTATACATTGTTCCACAGATTATACTCTAAATCTGTGGAAGTGTAGTATTGTATAGAGGAAGCGGCATGTAATCGACTAACGTTATCGAAAAATCATGTTTATGAAATAGCCATCTACATTTTAGTGTAGGTACTATTTTGTTGAAAATGTATATAAATGCTCCTATGCTGCTCCTGCTCCATCTTCGTTGATGTAATTTGAAATTGTATTGAGATGGTTAGTTGGTAGTTGTGTATTGTGTGTGTTGTCAAGTGGTTGTCAAATGATTGTCAAACCATAAGTTGAATAGTTGACAACAGATTAGGAACGTATGGTTTAATACACTCGTTCCACAAATAGTTTTTATTTTGAATTACATTACCAGTGAAAGATGGATGCATACGAAAGTGTAGTGTTAGTGAAACAAGAAGTATTTGTTTTTAATATTCCTCCTCGACAACAAGTCGAGGCTATAGGTAATTCTCTTACAAAATATTTTGTATAATCCTAAATAATTAAATAATAATTTCTTGTATAAGAATGTTCGTTGTAATTTTTTATGTTATAACATACAGTTTAAATATTCAGAGCTGCAGATTGGAACTTGGCTGAACCTGCATGGATTGGTCGTTTAAGATTACTTGCAAAAGGCGAGGACTGTTATATCAAATTAGAGGACAAGACAACTGGTGAATTATTTGCGAGATGTCCAATAGAAACTTATCCTGGACCTGCAATTGAATCAGTTAATGACTCATCTCGATATTTTGTTCTTAGAATAGAAGATGATAATGGTAAGGGGTAGTCTAATTTAGATTAACATGTGTGTTACAATATTATATTTTAGGAAGATCTGCTTTTATTGGTATAGGCTTTGGTGATCGGTCAGATTCATTTGATTTAAATGTTGCACTGCAAGATCACTTTAAGTGGAAAAAGAAGGAGCAACAAATTGTAAATGAGCCCAATCAACCAGAGTTAGATTTGAAATTTAAGGAAGGAGAAACAATTAAAATTAACATGAAAATAACAGTGAGTAAACAAGAAATTAATTGCTTTTTATTTGAGATATGTTTTTCTGCTTAGAAAAAAGATGGTAATGACTCAACAGCTACTAAAAGTAAACTGAGGACTACAGGTGGATTAGGACTGTTGCCGCCACCACCAGGACCTGTAAACAAGTTGCCGGCACCTCCTGGCAGTTCGCCTGCCAATTCTCCAGCACATGTTCCTAAACCTGATTTGTCTAGTGAGTCCTGGTCTGAATTTGCTTCAGCATCAACAAAGTAAGTGTATTTAAACTGGCGTGGGATGCATAAAGTGATTAAATATCACACTTCCTCTGTTTTGTTTGATATAGCTTATCACTTAATTTCTACTTGTAATCATTTTATACGTCTGCATGTTTCTACATTCTATCCAAATTAATATTTTCTTTTAATCTATTTCTTACAAAATAAATTGTATGTCCACATTTTTTTTTACCAAAGTCGATAAAACGACATGTTTTTAGAATCTATGAATGTCATCCCACTTGTATTAAATTTCATAAACAACCTCCCGCTTATTACGTTTCATTTGAATTATTACTAAAGAGCGATTTATTGCATAGAAAGACAGCATATATAGAGAGTTTTTAAATGTTAAAAAAAATTTCTCCCCACACGGTGATGCAACAATCCGCATTTATGTTGAATGTATTAATTAACGTACCTCAATAGCACAAGTAGCTTCAATAAAGATTGTGTAATTATTAAAAATCTAGGTTGAAACATGAATGCGTAGATACAAAATTCTAAACAGAATAATGTTAAAATGACGAGCTTAGGTTCATAACCAACGTCCATTGTCGAAACATAACATCTTGGGTTAAGTACGGATGCAAATTTAGTTGTTGATGGATGGAAATTGCAATAGACTGGCCATACGACGGCAAAAGCCCCCAAATGGATTTAAAACTGCTGGAAAAATAAAACAACGTGTTTCGGAAAAGCCGGTACAATAGGTATGTTCGTTTTGCCGAAATGAAAATCTAGCCGCATGACGTCGTGGAAATTTTTTCAATGCAAGCTGTTGCCGTAAATTGCTAAATTGACGTCAGTATCAGATTTTCTGACTACTATTCGTTTTGTCATGACGCCAAAATAATTCTGATCATTTTAGGGCTATTAAAAGGTAAAAAAAATAATAAATATTTAAAATGATAACAAAAATAAATTTAATAACAGAAACATATCCTATAAAAAATAAAGCCTTCTTAATATGAAACGAAACAGAAGTAGTATCCTAAAAACAAAATTAGCACAATGGCACTTGTACAGTTGCAGTAAGTGATTGACCACTCTACTCGTTGGACGCTGATACCTCTATATTCATTTCTGTATAGATTTTTCGACTCCAACAAACGAGTAAATTACGAATACATCAAAGCACACACAAGAATTATTAGCTACCATTGAATTTAGTTCAGTAACCTATATTAGCCTTAAAATGTAACATTAAGAAACAGTTTGTATACAAAAATGTAACTATAATATTAAAGTTTTTGCTGGATATTTGCAAGAAAAGATTTAATTTACCGGGACACCGAGAGTAGGTTTAAACATTATCTGTGCCATTTGAAAAATAAAATTATTATCTTGGACGTTTCTATTCTCTTCAGGGGCACTTTATAATTAATAAAAGTAATATCTATTCAATATTTTCGAACTAACTTTGGCACTGGGCGCTAAATACAATCGATTGTTTTTATTATCGAAAGTCTGAAGGTACAGTTCTAGGACTCGGAATAAATATTACATTAACTAAAACTACAGTCTGTCTATTTTTTATGTGAACTTTAATATCAAGTGACCTTAGAGTATTCTTATAGGTTTCAAATGACGTTGAAAGTTAAATACTAGCCGTATTTTTAAAAAATTGTAGCGGGAAAGACAGAATTTTATAATCTTGTATGTGTGCACAAACCTCCCAATTTACATAAAATATTTCTAGTGTTTCATAAACAATTTTTTGAATAATCTGTTTGTTGTATTTATTAAATAAAATTAATAAATACCCAGCTACAGCAATACGACTAGACATGATGCATTGTTATTATTACTTTAATATACTGATATCAACAATTTATAAACATTTTTTTTTTCAGTGCACCACCCCAACCTTCTCCATCGAATGCAAATTGGGTGCAGTTTTAAAAGTAGATTTTAATTATTATGTAAAGTGTGTATGAATATGGTATCGGTTACTTATATGTAATTGTATACATATAAAATTTCTTTAAGGACTGCAATAATTTTTTGTTTTAGTATTAAGCGTTTTTGATTTTTTTTTTTTGTTATTATTGTTAAAAGTTAAAATAATATTGCGCATTTTTTGTGCACCTAAATTTTAAAAAGAAAAAAGAATGGGCTGCTATTACTTTCAGAATTATCAAATAAGGAGCTCCCTCCTATACTATACAAAAAATGCTCTTATACAGCTTTTGTCACAAATTGTAGCGATTATGCCCTTAGTTTAGTATATGCACACATGACATGCCCAAACTTTGGTAGTGGTTAGAAGTAACCACTTTTATTGCGATAAATTTTACGCGCATTTTTCTAATCCCAAATGCCTTTCGTTCTAAGACAAGTTAGTGTCGTATGTATTTTTGGTATTTAATATTCATGCATTAGATGTGTACACTGGTTTAAGTTTTGCGATACTTTTGATCTACTTGTAAATATTATTTAAAAAGTATATAATGGAATAAAGTGTCTGTATAAAATATACAAAGATAGTTTTTCACAAGTAGGAGTTTCAATAATTTGAGAAAGAAGTTGTCTTTACAGAATTGTTTCAAAGGGTAGACACAAAGTTTTGAAATCATGTGTAACCTCATTTTTATTTATTTAAATCAACGGAATCTGCTTTCTTTCATGTCAGTTAAAATAACTTTCGAAAAGTTTAATTAATCCCTTTATTTTGCGTGTTAATGGTTTTTGCAAAACAACGAATGTCCACTTTTTCCCCTACTAAAACTCACATCTAAATTGTTTAGAAACCTTTCGCGGGATAAAATCGTACTCTTTCCTGGACCTAAGTTTAACCATTTTAATCCAATACTTACTTAAGTAAATCTACAAAAATAATAGAAAATACCTTCAGATAATGAAGTATGAAATGTGCCTATACTTTAAAAACCATATATTTTACAGTAGTAAACAAAAAATTATTGCGCGCATGATCTAGTTTCCCTTTGATTAAAAATGATTTTGCAGTAATTGGGTAAATATTTTGCTGATATATGAGTTACAGTTTTGTTTAAAAATATATCGGTAACGATACCTCAAAGAATGATTATCGATATTCATATACCACTTAAAATAGTTTCACCAAGTTTAATTTTCTTTTGTAACGTTGTTCATATGAAGAAAATTCTTTATGCGTAATACGAGCTCATATTCTACAAACATCTAATTGTTGTCTGACAAATTATAAACACATTCAAATTATTATGTGGCCATTGACACAGAGAAAAACAATATTTGTTAGTGATAGTAAAAATTATTTATTATCGAAGCTCAATTTTTAACAACAGCAAACTCAGGCATAATTTCAGATAGATGACTTGATAATAGCGTTAGTAACTCTCGTTACAAGGCGAAAATGTAGTTCCCTTTCTTATTTGTAAAGATCTTTCTAATATATTGTTGATTTCATGGTTTAACACAATACTTATTTTAAAAATCGTTATATTTTAGTAAGATATCAAATGTTTGTAATTATAACACGCTATGTAAAATTTAAATGTGTGTAGTGTGTGTGTAAAACATATTTTTAAAGCAGATTAGTAATTTCATGGCGTTACATATGATAGGTTGTAAAATACACTAATACCTAATACTATCACTATATATTTATGCAGAATAATTCTTATTGTTCGTCTTGCACTATGTACCATGGTACAAGTATAGTTAGTACGCTAACGCGTAAAAATTAATTGAATTTATTACGTGCACTAAGCGTCTGCTATGTTTATAATCATATTCCTCTGTTTAGTGCAAAAAAAACACGTTTGCCTCTAATTCAACACGGTTGAGTGAGTAGTAATGCTCTGCTATTAAAGATCGTACGCTGAGCAGTGATTAACAAACACATTTCGATTATTTTGGATCGCAAATTGAGAATGCCTACTATATACCATTGGACCATGGTTTAGTATGTACTAAGTTTAGTTTAGTACATTTACCATTTTACACACACATTATATTTGATGTCCTGTTTGTAATGCTATTAAAATTAGTATATTACTAGACTACAGTAATCACTAAAATACATAAAGCATGCATATCTCAAAGATGTACAGAATTTATTCTGTTATATATTTAGTAATTAGTGACATCTTCAAACTGCTGGTCAGATATAAATATGCTTGTTATGAAACAAAAAGAATGATGAAAATTAGAATTTGTTATAAATAAACTAACATTCCAAGTATACTGTAATATGTTTTACGAAACTTATAAATAAATTTCATTAAGAAGGATATTCATTCAGTTTTATTCTGAATAAATATAACATGCATAACACACAAATATGTCACATACTGATGCATAAATAACCTACACTCATCCCCTCCTTCTCCACAAATACTTTGGAGTTTTATTTGCGCTTGTCCTAAGGCAATGAATGCATTATTGGTCTGATGTAGCTTTTGTAACTTTTTCTCCATTTCCTGGAGTTCCGGTGATGCGTTTCTAAATGCTCCTAATCACCATAAATAATAAGTAAAGATTAGAAGATAAAGTTTTGGTTCTAGTTTGGGCTGTTACTATACCCTCTAAAAACTTTCTATATCTTTGCTTGTTCACTATGTAGGACAGGTAAACTAAGTTTTCTCTAAAGACGAGTATAATGTCAAATTTCTACGGCGTAAGGGCCAAAGTGAGACATTGTTTTTTTCCGAATATAGAAGATAACGCAGATGTTTTAGGGGAAAATATTATTTTAAAGCTGACATCTCCTATTTGCTGGCACGGAAAGAACTAATTGACACTGCATATTTCCCATTGACTTAAAACATATGGAGAATGTTGAAATTGAATTTTTACAGATCCTTTCTTTTAAGTAATTTTTAAATAGGTTTCTTATGTAATGTAGAATATAACAGTTCTGGCCTACTTTTATTATTTTGTTTGTCAGTAAAAATAATAAAAAAATACTTACTTTTGTTATGTCCACTTTTACATGTTATGTTATTATTACATTTATTACCCAAGGAATTGTTACTAACGATCAACAAGCAATTTATATGTTTGTTCATATTTTTCTCAAACGATGGGTAAAAGTGAACCACAATTTTTTTTTCTCCCCTAAATTTTTAGCTAACAACTGGATTATTTATGGTTGAAAATGATAGTCAACCTTGTATAGGAATTCATTTTTTGAACTACTTAATAACATTATTTTGTCAGTTTAATCATCGTTTTAAAAATGTCTCACAATTACATCACAAGACCTGTTCCATTAAGCTTTTTTTTTTCTTTTCCTGCGTGAGGTGCCCACTTTGAATCAGCACTGATTGGTATCCCTACATCTTCTTAGCACAATCCTGCTTTTTTTCTATTGGTTATTGAGCGTATATTGGAGACGGAGATTATTAGAAACGATATGTAAAACCGAACATTTGTTACCGATTAAGTTTAAGAGCCAGATCTTTTCAATTCTCTATAGATCGCTTGTTAATTATTTTTTGTGTGTTACTACGTTGTTACAGACTTTAGTGTCGTCTGCAGAAGAGGAGATTGATGGTTCTAGCTGTATCTGCTATATAAACGTTGAAGAGCAGCGGGGTCAAAGCAGGCCCTCGTGGTACCCCATTCGAATATGATTATCCATTCTTTTATCAGGAACACATACACATAAAAATAAAACAACACAAATATACATAGACTTATTTATTTATCGATTAATTTAATATATACCACAATACAAACTTATTTCCACAATTTCTTAATAGACATATTCTTCTCGGAGTCTTTCTGCATGACTTTAGCTACGGCCATTTCAAAATCTTCTTGAGTTACGTGTACACGTCTTTCTCTTAAAGCATACATTCCTGCTTCAGTACACACACCCTAAAAAAAATGTTTGTAATTTATCGTCAAAGTAAATAAATTTAATAGAAGCTCTTATTATAAAAGGCCTTAATAAACTTAATTAAAGTTTACGTTATTGTTACATATTGCTACACAATTTAAACAAAGTTTACTGATAAAAATCAAAAAAATACAAGAACATCTTTACCTTTACTTCAGCACCGCTAGCACCGGGCATCAACTCTGCAATCTTACGTAAATTAATACCTCGTGTTAAATTCATTTTTCGCGAATGTATTTTCAATATATCAAGACGAGCTTCTTCGTTTGGTGGTGGAAATTCGATCTTGCGATCAATACGACCAGGCCGCAACAAGGCAGGATCCAATATATCAATTCGATTTGTTGCCATGATTACCTGTAAGCACAAAAAGGTTAAAATTAATATCACTACAATCTACAACACTTTTTATGAAACCTTAATGTTCTTGGTTGCTTCAAATCCGTCTAACTGGTTAAGTAATTCTAACATTGTCCTTTGTACTTCTGAATCGCCTCCAGATCCTGATTCGATACGAGAAGATCCTATTGAATCTATTTCATCCATGAAGATAATTGAAGGTGCATGTTCTCTAGCCATAACAAAAAGTTCGCGAACCATTCGTGATCCTTCTCCAATGAATTTTTGCACTAGTTCTGAACCAGATACTCTTATAAATGTACATTCTGTGTGATGGGCCACAGCACGTGCTAACAATGTTTTCCCTGTCCCTAGAATCATATTTTTTACTTTATTTATGCTAAAACAACTTACACATTATAGTTTGTTTCATATAATAAATTATATGTTTAATATTTTTTATAAGTACTAGATATTACTTCATGATCATATAGAACTGTGTCTTTGCACCTTGTTGGCTTAAATATATGTGGATATTTCATTCCATAAGAAAAATTACATAAAGGAAATTAATATCATATAATGCAGATATTTTAGGGTTAACAGAAATTTTATTCACCACGACAAAATGACTTCCAATTATTTTGTTTAATGAGTCATATATTCAAACTGATACTATAATATTTGGTATTGATTATTGTACATACCAGGTGGTCCATATAATAATACCCCTTTTGGTTGAGCTATACCAAGAGCATCAAAGAGTTCTGGATGTTTAACAGGTAGTTCAATTACTTCCTTTATCTCTTTGATTTGTTTGTCTAAACCACCTACCATTTCGTATGTTGAATCTGGTACCTTTTCAACCATCATAAGTGATACAAGCGGATCAACCTATAAATTACTTATTTAAATCACATAAATGCATTAAATTTATTTTATTTACCTTATTAGGTAGAATCTTGTGCAAGGTATAGCTCTCATTTCTTAATGCAACACGACAGTTAGGTGTTACATCATTAATATCTATATTTTTATCAATATCAACCACAAACTTTCCTTCTGGATGAACCTTAACAAGCACTTTCTTCTTATCCATTGGTTTAACGACTTCCCCAACATAACTGCCTTGCTCTTGCAAAAGCATCAATTCTTCACGAAGCATTCGTACTGTTACAACATAAAAGTAATTAGTCAATAAACGGCATGCCTCAAAAAAAAACTCATCCAGTATCCTACCTTTCGCATTTAATTCATTCCGTTGAGCTTGTAAACGTCTCAGGTTTTGACTCTTTTCAGCAACAGTAAGCTGCAATTCTTCAATTTTGGTAATGTAATAAGGTCGAAAGCCCTCCCCTTTAGGGCCATCTACATCCATCTGAAAGAAGGATCTTTTAAGAACAACAAACATTTAAAAATGTAGAAAATACTTTTGCTTCTGCTGTACATGGTATATGAATATCACTTTCAAGGGAATCTATATCACTTTGTAGACAAAAAGGAATTTTTGTCTCAATATCAGATGGGCCTGGTAAAGAATATTCAGTACCCATTTTATTCAATATAAGAACAGGAAAAATAAATGTAAAATTTTGACAAATATGTAGGTTATAATTAAAATGTGATAAACAAATGAATCTAAATTTATTAATCAAAATATATAACTAAATCTTACCTTGTATGTTACCGTCATTGTTAATAGGTTGTATTATTACTAAGTTTCTAAATTGCAAACGTGAATATATTCCGCAAAAATCCTATTACACTCTTTCAAGCTGTATCACAAATTGACATTTCACGCGCTTTGTTGTGCTAGTTTTATGCTTTGTCAGCTTCTAGTAACCAATAAAACCTTACGAACTTGAAAGTTACTGAAGTAACTAACTTGAGCAAACTCAACCAACCCATAGTATAGTGTTTATCCAGTAGTGTCAAGTAGGGATGGCTGCTCCGGATCGGACCTGTTCTTTTGGAACTGGTTCGCTGATCGGAGTTGGTGCACCAAGTTGGTGCACCCGTAAAAGAGCGGGTTTCGCACCAAGTTGGTGCACCTGTAAAAAAGCAGGTTTCGCACCAAGTTGGTGCACCCGTAAAAGAGCGGGTTTCGCACCAAGTTGGTGCACCCGTAAAAAAGCAGGTTTCGCACCAAGTTGGTGCACCCGTAAAAAAGCAGGTTTTGCACCAGTGCACTCGCTCCGCAACCGCAGTCGTTCTAAACCTTAATTAACAAACCTGTTCATATAGAAATCGTTTTTTTTTAACTTCTTTCTCCAATGATGTGCCTAATGACAAAAAGCTAATGACCTTTTTTTTTTTTTTTTTTTTTTTTTAGACTTTTTTTAGATATCACATACTACAATTTAAAGAAGACCTGTAGACCTGAACCTGATTTCTTGCACCAGGTTCAAAGCCGGAGTCGGAGCAGGTGCACCAGCTCCGGCATAAGGAGCAGGTCGTACCATCCCTAGTGTCAAGAAAGGGAATATTTGTATCTGTTTTTGAAAGCTGCGCCAAGCAGGCAATAATGGAATGCGCCGTAAATCGCTGCGGCAATATGGCGTTATTTGTATTTGTGCTGGCGTTTAACATATTTCTATAATTTAATTTTTTATTATATTTATTGATACTAAGGCAATTACAATTGCTGTTTGTTGTACGGAGATACAGCTCTAACTGTAACCTGTTCCATATCTGATTTACCTTCATTGGAAATTGTTAGGGTAAGTAAATCAGTCATTAAAACAATTTAATATTTTAACAATTACTTTTGTTGTAGTGTTTCTTAGGCTTACCGTTCCTTATTGTTACGTCTGTGTCTGGTTGCACTAAAAATCTCTGTTTCCAGTGCTGACTCTTTTTATAATAAGTGAATTCTCTACAAGCACTGCGATAACCTCATTTCTAACATAACATTTTGTTCTAGCGTGGTTTTTTGTTACGTCTGCATTTGATTTGTGATAATAAAAGTTCTATTGTGCCCACTTCTCTTTACAGTGACTGGATTCTGTAAAATTGCTGCGATAACCTCATTTTGTAACATTTTGTTTTGTTGCAGCACGAGGCAAGTTCGCAAATTCAACAAATTGTTGCAACATACATTTTATAGATGTCAGCAAAAGATGTGATGGATTGATGAAAACTGTAGAAATCACTGACGAATTTACAAACCATTTGTTTTATATTATAACCTAATCAGAAATCTGGCAGCACCATCAGCACAACAGTTTTTCACAGAACATATTTGTTATTATTGTGTATAGTTGGTGTGTTTTGTATTGAATACCATTTGTATAATTCTTATTCTCAAGTATGGCCAGTTTCGCGGCGGTTTCTATTATTTTAAAAAGTAAAACGTCTTTATCTAGTGAAGAGTCCAGCGACGAGTCGAGTGACGATGAAGTTTTAATGCGTAAATTTAAAAGAAAGCGTCAAAGGATAATTAACTACATGCATATTATAGATCTTTATGACGAAACAGATTTCCAAGCACATTTTAGGTTAAATAGAAGTTGTGTTGAGGTAATATAATTCTTCTTTACATCCATGATCATTAATGAATTACTTTTAGTTGTTAATAAACCTGTTAAAAACAGAATACATTAACTGTAAGGGAAGACCAAAAATACCAATTTCAATGGGTATATTACTTATGTTGTGGACAATAAGTAACCAAGAAAGTCTGCGTAGTGTTGGAGACAGATTTAACTGCAGTAAAGGACATACGTATGAAATTTTCATTAAAATGTGTAAACTGGTATATACCAAATTACTTAGAATATATATTTCATGGCCTAAAGGCAATAAAGCCATGGAAGTTGTTAATAAATTTAATAATTTAAGAGGTCAACATTCTTTCCCAAATGTATTGGGTAAGCAGAGTGAGTTATTTTTCATTTTTTTGTAATAATTATTTGTAGGCTGCGTGGATGGTACACACATACCTATTCCTGGACCTAAAAATGATAATTCATATTATAATCGAAAAGGTTATAATTCAGTTATCTTACAAGGAATTTGTGATGCAGATATGAAGTTCATTGATATTTATTGTGGATGGCCAGGCTGCTGTCATGATGCACGGGTATGGAAAAACTCTCCAATATATAAAAAATTAAGTCAACTTATGCCAGAAAATTCACATCTACTTGGAGATACAGCTTATCCAATAACAAAATATCTAATTGTACCATTTAAAGATAATGGACATCTAACAAGGCAACAAAAACAGTTTAATAAAATCCTAAGCAGTACAAGAGTTATAATCGAGCAGGCTTATGGAAGACTGAAAGGAATGTTTCGGAGATTAAAATATTTACACATATTCAAATTAGAAAATGCAAAATTTATTATAGGAACAGCATGTATACTACACAACTTGTGTATTGAAAAGAAAGTGGAGTATGTTCAGGAGCAGGAAATTCTGGAAGATGATGACACAGTTCAGTTGCGGGAATTGGATGAAATGGGTACACAAGAAGGGAAGAATAAACGTATACAAATAATGACCGAAATATGCGCAAGATAATGTATTCGCTTTATTTTGTATTTTATATAATAAACATAATAATGATTACAGTTATTCTTTTGAATTATTGTTACTAACTCTAATAGCTTCTGCTAAGTTATTAATAGCATCAATCTCTTTTAATTTTAACTCGCGTTTTACTTCGAACATATCGTGTTTTGCTTTAGTTACTTCTTCGGTATGTTTGTGTTTTAAATATAAATAGTGTCCTAAACTGATTTCTTCCCTAAGTTTCCGCTTTCTTGTTGATGTCGGTGTACTACTTGAATCATCGTCTTCTGTAGTATTAATAGAATCTGTAAAATTGAACTGATAAAACATGCTATTTTACTGAAATTGCGGAGGTTTTCAGAGTAACAATTGCTATAATAAACTTCCAGATTTAGTTACACAATTAAACCTTCCTTTTTTAAAATGGGGCAAAACCTATTAAATTATTTTATGCTATATACCTTCTTGATTCTCCACTTCCAAAGAACTACCAATCATGGTATGGGATGGTGCACTGGATGCTTTGGTTCCCAAAACATCATTAAACATTGTATAGTATTCCCAAGTTATGGCTGATTCTCCAGTTCCATTGCTTTTATTTTTATTAGTTCTGTATGTTTGCAATAAATTTCTGTATTTGTTATTACATTCAGTCCCAGTAATGCTAACACCAGTTTTTTCAGTGATTGTTTTAGCAATGATATCCCATAACTTACTTTTCTTACAAGTAGGATGCATAAATATATGCTCTTTTTCTAATCTTTGTGTTATTAACAATTTCACTGCATTTGTTGTCCATTTCACTAAAATTTAAAAATATATACAAGAAATATATAAAACAATTTATTTGTAACTTACATTTATTGGTCTCCTGTACCCCTTCTGTATTTTGAGTTAAATATTCATTAACATCATATAACAGAGTATAGCTACAAGAACAAGCATTTTAAAAATAAGTAGATGTAAGTAGTACCGTACATGCCATTTGTTGTCTTTTCTGTATACAGTTTCTAATTCCCCACCTCCGTCTAATTCTATATCCCCATTGTTTATTAATTCCTGAATGTACTGCATAGCTGCTTCATTATCATCTAAAAAACGTATTTAATATTCTTATGTGTTTAGATTAGTTTATAGATTCATGGTACTCACTTATTAATTTAAAATATGTGTCACTCCCTACTTCGACAGAGAGCGTCATTTCAATGTTATTAATTTTAAACGTTATGTTGTTATAGTTGCTCATTTTTTTGCTTCTTTACAAGAGTAAATAAATAAAACATAACCTCACAATCAAATTTATATTAATAGTATGTACCGTGAATCGAACCGCAGCAACCGTGGTTACGGTGACCTCCGTTTTTGCGTACCGTAAATCACCTGTTCCTGAAAATTTGTAATTCACGGAACGCGGTTACTGAAAATGGTGAGTTACGGTTGCAACCGCAGTTACCAGAATTAGAAGTTGGTTTGTTGCGGTGAGTATCGTTATTACAGGTATCTACAGGTACCTAATCTGTTATGGTTATGTTGTGTTGTATATTCTGTTCCGTGAATAACCGTATTTTCAGGGAACCTGTAACTACCAGACATTAACCGAAACCACGGTAGCGGTTACTTCAAATCATTCGCGGTACATAGCCTTAATTCACCAACCTACTCAGCAGGTGGAACGGATGGACAACATTTGTTGCATCAAAGAATCCACCAACAATTTACGAACGTGTTGCTTATTGTCAGCGGTGGAAATCCGAACGCTTAGATGCACATTGTTGGCAACAGATGCTACCAGTGTTGAATTTACGAACTTGCCTACGGATTTTATTGTATATCTGTGTTTGATTCGTTGACACTTGTAAATAAATATTTTTTTGTGCAACATTGCGTATTTTTACAATTTACCATTAATAATAATGATTTATTTTGCGAGAGGTAAAACCCAATTACAAGAAAATACAATGTGCACATCTGCAATACATATTACACGTGTAAATTACATAAAATAATTACAATAAATTCTTACGAGCAAGACTAATGCAAATTATATGCAAACTCTGTAATGTAATTTAAACTATTATGAATGTCACAAGCATCAGAGATTTTAGATTCTATTGAAATACTTGCACATTAAAGAAATAGGGGATGTACGTAGAACATTGGTCCGATTTAAAACACAGTAGAAGATTACGTAGGAACAAGTTGTATGCTTGCAATATTAAAATTAAGTCTACTTGAAAGCCATGGACAATCAGTTCTACCACGAACCAGGCAAAATAAAAATTTAACTAAGCTAACAATTCTCCTTACATATAAAGTATTGAAATGGAAGTTATTTAAAAGAACAATTACTATCCTCAACTACTCAAAAGTAACCCTAAAAAAAAATAGTAATTATTTTTCTAAGTGTATATTAATCAGTAGCTGCTATATTTTTATAATCTGTTCTCGGTTATTTTTGAATAGTTGCATATGTTACAGAAAAAAAATTCAATGGTATTTAGATTTCAACTTCTTCTTTATCCTTTCTTTAATTGTATAAATAATTGTAGATTCTGAATTTTACATGTTTTTTTTTTAAATACATTCTAGTTGCATCCGGTTTATTTATGCACTATTATTTTTAATTGTTCTTTATTTTCTTATTTAAATTTAAACTTAAATGCCGCCATGATTTATCGAAGAAATGCACACTAATCGACACCGCTCGGCCCGAGTCGTAAGTAAAGAATGCCGCTTTCATGCGCTGGGCAGGGTGCGCGAGAAAAACTTAGACTCACAAACTTCAAAGGTGCCGACAGCTCTTGACACTACTACCTATATACTATATAAGTTTGTTCGCGTCGCATGAACTATTTGCACTTTTATGCACTTTTTAGAACTTTTGTGTGCAAAAGTGCATAATGGTGCAAATAGTTCATGCGACGCGAACAAACTATATACTGTGACCAACCCATTTAAATTTGAAACCATGCTGTCAAATACCATTCAAATGTTCAATCTGTCAAAATAAGAAAAGAATCCAAAATAAGAAACACTAAGAAATAAACTAGGATTGTTGCTTTATAGTTTTTACAACCATAACTTATAACACACAGAGAGGATTTAACTTATTAACTTATACCTTATAGTTGTTGGGTCACAAGGTAAGATTTTGCATGTTGATGGCATTGCAGATTATGTAATAGAAACTTTTAAACTATATTGGCAAATTGATTTTTAGCAAAAATGGGAAAATCAACACACACAGGCGGTGTTATGGCTGCAGACCTTGTAGGTCGTCTTGGTCGTGAACGTGAACGTTTAGCTGGTATGACAGATGCTGAAAGAGCATTCCGAAAAGAATATTTGAAGGCACAAGAACTTGCACCAAATGAGCCACGTTTTGTGCCTGAATTATATAGGCAAGAGTTCAATCCTATTCGAAGAGCATATCGTTTCCCTTTAGATGCATTTGCAAGGTCATACAACCTGTCCTAGGTCAACAGCGAGCTATGAAAATTAGATATTTTACAGGAAAATTGCTAATGGCTACTGCTTTTGCATATGCATGCAGATACTATTTTAAATACAATGAAAATACCTGGTATGCCAAAACAGCCTGGAGAAGAGTTGAAAGCCGCACTGCTGTTGTTGAAGGAGATCCAGGTTATCCAAAAGTGTCTGACCGTTCTAAAGGTGCAGACTATGCATCTAAAGGTTTTAAGGATTTCAATATGAACATATAATGACTAAAATATTACTGCAAGAATATAAATACTAGTAAATTATATATTTTTTTTCTTTCCGTTACTATTATTATTTATTTATAGTGAAGTAATTTGAATAAGTTGTTAATTAAACCTTGAATAATCTAATTTGAATATATCTTATCCTTTACTATTTAAATTTTTATTTTTTATGCAATGTCAATAATTTATTATCTAATGTTGTAATGAACATGTAACTTCTTTTCATATTTTATTTGGGCTTTTCCACACTAAGGTCCATTATACCAAAAAAGTTTGGTATTAATTAAATATTTGAAAGACACGCCTAAGCTTTGTGGAAAATACTTTGTACTATATTGTACAGGTGCAGAAATTCGGAAATTTGTATAAGATGTGAAAGTATTACAGCGATAAGGAAAATCGAAATTTCAATTTTTAAACTGACGCGATACTCCTCGCGCATGCTATGGCACAGCTCAATTATAGTTCTATATGTGGCCGATCTTCTTGGAGGACGTTGTTGTTGTATTTGTGATTTTGTGCAGTCTAACCGCCGTGTTGCCATTCACTCTGCATGTTACTTGGCAGACTATTTAAACAGCAAACATTTTCAAACATTCCGGTAAATGTATCTTTACGTTGCATCAGTATTCTATGAAAGCAATAGCCTTGTTTATATATCTTTAGTTGTTCAGCCGATTGGAAGTACCATTGACTGTCTGTTAGATGGCGTTCTGCGCCAACTTAAAATTTCATTTACACCGCGCGCCATCTAAGAGACACCCAAAGGGACTTCAGTCGGTTGAAAAACTATTAATATAATATACAAGGGCTATTTAATACATTTTTAAAGTTTCATGCATAATATACAAACAAAACAGAATGAAAGAAAAGGGTCACCAAAAATTGTTTGTAAATATAAAAGCTCTAGTGACGCTACTTGATTTTCCTATATTGTGGTTGTAAGTGGACTGTACGTATCGCGAATCGCCAAAGTTGTACATGTATTTGCTGAAAACGGCGATTCTCGAACGATCCTTAACGATTGCATTTCGGTCGTTGGTCATTCGAACAGGTTCGAATATGGTGATCACCGTCAAATGTGAGGTTATGGTTAGAAAAACAATATCGAAAAGTCAAATAATAACCACAAGTAAAGGTTAGGTTTTCACCAACTTTCATTCTAGCTGATTCTAGCTTTGTTAAGCCAAGGAATTGCAGGATGGACATGTCTGAAGAATTACCAATAGAGAAACAAGAATGTTTAGAAAATAAAAATTTACAACATATTGAAGGAAATTGTGTCAGTGGCTTGTCTAAAAACGCAGCAACTGAATTAGAATTAAATGGTAGAACTGAATCAAATGTGGAATATTTTAATGGTACCGCAATAACAAAGCTAACCAAACGACAACTAAAAAAATATAAAAGGATGCTTAAGTGGAATGAGTCAAAAAAAGAAAAGCGTGCAAAAGAGAGGTTGGAAACGAAACGAAAAAAAATATTCGCAAAAACGAATAACATTGATTTAGGGCCAAGCCGCAAGCATTTAAAGAGGTGTAAAATGAGTGATAGTCCATGCAAGACGAGCGTTGTTATTGACTTAAGTTTTGACGACCTCATGATAGATAAAGTTGGGACGAATAACGTCATGGAAACTTTATAATAACTATTTGTATTTGTAGGATTTAGGAAAGGTTATTAAGCAAATTTTGAGAATATACACAGAAAATAGAAGATCAAAAACACCAATGCAATTACATGTTACGAGTTTTACTGGGAAATCCAAAAATGAAATGGAAAAGCACAATGGTTATGAACATTGGGATATCAATTTCCATTCAGAGGATTATTTAAACATATTTCCCAAAAATTCCTTAGTGTATTTAACAAGTGAAAGTGATAACGTTATAACAGAACTTGAGCAGGAGAAAGTATATATAATTGGAGGTTTAGTCGATCATAATGCACATAAGGTAATACTCGAGATTATACTATTTAAGATGCTTCAATTGTACTAGCTTAAGTATTTCCTTTTTGTTTAAAATCTAAATCAACCAGGTATTAAAATATAACAAACATGTTAGCAAAGTAATAGACATAAAATATCCAATCGCTAAGCCCTACACCAGTTTATTAATTTGGGACAATTGCTTCAGGAATTCATGAATCCCCATTTTCAACCAAAGACTAAGTGAATTTAGAAAAAGAAAATATTACATGCAGGGTTATCCCCTCCCTAAAAGATAGGTAGATAGATAAACTATTTACTCCATAATGCCATAAAAGAATATTTATAAGTGCTTTTGTATGCCTAATTTACTCTACCAAGTTAACAAGAATTAACAACAGATGTGAAATGGAAAAGAAACCTTCGATAGGCATTAGCGCTGTAGCATTCCATTATATTGTGATAGTCCCCTGAGAAACAGAATTCATAATACGTGTACAACAATCATAGAGCCATTACAAATGTTATTTTATAATCTATACAAAACCTTTTTTTTTCTACTGTAAGTTCCTGTTTACTATCAAACGGTCAAAATTACATCTTTATATTCAATGCTGCAAATTTTTTTAAAAATAGTTATGTATTAAACCACCAGATGTTATTGCAATATTGCTGATACAGTTCATAAAGTAAGGGATATATTTTTTTAATAATACATAATTATCTTTTCTTTTTATCGTTTACTTAATTATTGTAAGTTTGGGTATTATATATGTTACAATGTCACTTAATTTTTTAACTTCTTCGTTAAAAGAATTATAAGACGTTTAGGGAACTGAGTCGCCCTATCTTATATTAACTAAAAGCAGATCTTTTTAGCGGCAAAGTTGCACGGTTTAGGCTCTGAAGGAAAGCGTCCTTTCCTGTTGGGAGTAGTTTTTCGTGGTAACAGAATTTTAACTCTATACAATAGGCTTATTTTTAATTATCGGGAGCTCTTTGAGAGCATGCAGCAATTTTCTTAAATTTTGGCATCGTCAAAAAGTGTCCAGTCGCGAAGCTGTTCTATATACGTTAAGTATATGCATGTTATTCCTATAAAACTTGTAACCCATCCACTGATACATGTTCTAATATACCTCCAGAACAGAAAACACCAATATATTTTTATGAATTATAATTTGGATTTATGTAATAATTACTCTAAATGTATTTATCAAAATGATTTATTTTTAGGGTATATGTTACAAAAAGGCTCTAGAGCAAGGTATTGCCCATGGACAGTTACCGATAAACAAATACTTCCAAATGAAATACCGAAAAGTATTTACCGTTAATCAAGGTAAATCAGTTTTTATTTAGCGTAATTTTGTTTCTGTAAACTCAATAAATTTTATTTGTCTCATATTGACAAAACCGCAATTGTAAATACAGAGCCTTCATTTTACAAAGCAAATCGGCCCAAATAATATTAGTTGGCTTGCCCAAGCCCAAGATTACTATATTAGTAGTGCAAAACATCAAAACAGGTAATATTCTCATAAATTTTTAAAGCGCTGATCACGTGACAGCTGGGATAAAATGAAGGACCTGTACAATCACAATTATGAGTAGTAGTTATACAATGAAGAGTTTGCATGGCTTTAAAGATTTTTCAAATGAGATGACCAATTCTTTTTAGTGTTTGAAATACTCCTGCGAGTCAGTGAAGGAAAAACTTTTAAGGAAGCATTTGAGCTTGTTTTGCCAAAACGTATTAACATACAACCAACATCCTTTGATGAAACAGAGCAAGATGGAGAGCTGGAAAGTAAAACTGACCAATAACTGTTGTTGAGGAATGTATTGTAAATAAAAGAGCGTTGAATTTTTTTTTTTTATAATTTAATATACTTATTAATACTAATAAGTATTGTTAATAGAACTAAAAGTGAGAAAAAAGTGTTTAAATATATTGTTAAGTAAGTAAGAATATGTTTCATTGTTCGTTTCAATAAATTAAAATAATTCTAATCAAAAATATACATATATCACAAAGTAACTAACACAACGTCCAGTAGAAATCAAAATACTGTGGATAACGACGATAGCTGTAGAACATGGAGCACCATATTCCATTTTGTGCAACTAAATTCGTTTCTTCAACTCGAAAGCATAGTTTCTTAGCTGATGTGTACCTGCACTCAATATATTCTATTATCACAACTTTTGTCAGTATGATGGTTTTTACTGTAAGTATAGCTACACCTGCCAGTGACGATTCGATGAGCGCATAATTAAATTTTATACATATTTTATTGAACGTCCAAAAATTTTAAATATAAGCATCTTTCAAAAACAATAAAAAAAAAATTAACCAAAACTAAAAGACATGCTTTTTTTTTAATACGTTGAATAAAATGTTGTAATCTGTAAGAAAGTAGATTGTGTTATAGCCAAAAATGAGATTTTTATTTTTTTATTGTGGGCGCAAGGTCAGACGCCCGTGTATAAGTATTTCGTGTAACTGGAATAACTTTTAGTTGCGTTATTGTGTGAAATACATCGAATTATATGGGAGGCTGCACTGAAGTAACTTTAGTGGTTAAAAAAATTACACAGTACGCACACATAAATTACCATTTTAAACAACTAAAAAAAACACAAATTATATCCGTATAAAAAAAATGTCATAGTAATCGTTCTTACAAAAGTTTGCAGGTAAAGTTTACTATCGTGTTGAGATTTTTAAAGATTATCGTTTCTGCTTATTAAATAATAGATGAAATTTCGGGAACATCTAGAATACGTTTAGATTCTTATCTAACCGTCGCTTACTACTTAGGTGTACAAACACATTAATACAACAAATTATATACTATTCATTAGCTTCTTCAGCATTTATAAATTCAAAGTCGCTATCACTATCTTTTCTCTTTGGCTTTTCCGTACTTCCGCTGCTCATTACATTCGACATTATGCTTGTACCGACAGCAGTTAAATTACTGAGTAAACCTAATGCTAGGCTCTGTGTCAACGTTTCCTGTATTTGTAACTTTGCCGGCGAGTCAGTCACTTCTTGAACTTCGGAGAAACGCAGACCAGCTGTATAGTGTTTCTCGTCGTCTGAAGAACTATCTCCGTTGAAATGTGCCGTGTCAAATTTCATATTTCTGTGATCAGAGTCCGAATCGCTGGAGTGGTCCTCGGGAGTATATGCGGTGCACGGCGGTTTCAAATTCGGAACTAAATCTTCTTCCTCAAGACCGTCTAAACTGCCCTCCGCTTCCAAATAAGATGGCATTGAGTTTATACCGTTTATTAAGGAACTAGTAACTGAATCTGTAAAGTAATTAAAAGGAACTATCAAATGATGCAACGCAATACTAAGATTATGGATACATATTGTAATATCAGAGGAAGTAATATTTTACACTTCTTTCCAATAACACCAAATTAGTTGTAAAACACAAAAAAAAGAGAGACTAATACTTAATCTCACATTGTTTTATTTGTTTGACTTACATGTTTTGACCCAGTTGCGGTCGTCTTCAGAGACATCTACAATAATAATGGAGGTTTAAGGGAGGTTACATGTTATTTGGACTGGAAAAATCGATTTTGGTTTTTTGCATTTTTGAAGCTCCAAATATATAACATACATGGTTAAAGCGGTTTCGTAATATTCGCATTGTTTAAGCCGCTGCGGCTTATTAAAAGAGCGGGTGTACCGAACACAAACGGAGCAAATTTGATGTAATACTATATTCGACTCGGGGCGGCTCGGGTCGAAATATCATACTTATTGTTTGTTAGTGTATGTATAGTTGTCTTTAATGATTAGAAATGCCACTGCAGTCGGGATCACAAATAAACGACAGAGTAGCTATTTATATTACAATAATATGAAGCAAGTAGATCCGAAATAAAACGCACATTTGAAGAAACTGATCTAACAATATTTCTTTTACTTAAAACACACTTTCAAACGCTTTAGAAAACTACTTACCATAAAATGTATCAATTTATTGCAGATGCACTTACTTACACTAAATTTCTTATAAAAGCTGACTAGAATATGATGGCAAAGGTAACCGCACTACGGATCATCAGAGTAGCACAGGAAAAATGGAAGTCGATGCGATGCCTTAAAAGAAATTTTCGCACGATTTCGGATAGGCGACTAAGACAAGACAACTTTTTAAGCAATTTGTGATTTTTAGCCGTACGAAGATGTTACTGTTCAAGAAAAAGAGAATGCGTTGGAGATGTACAAAAAAGAATGAGTGGACTTTGAAGAAAGGGCGCTGGTAAACTGACTGACAAAGTTATTGATAATTTAACAATAGTGTACTGTGGACTGGCAATTAGACAACATCCAGATTCTGCATAAAATGAGGGCAGCTATTTGGGCTATTATAAATGTTCAACCGACGCGGATCCACGACACATTTATTGTCCAATAGGTGTAGACAGCCTGTGTAACTGGCGCGTTGCAGAAGCCAAGGTTGAGCTTGCTTCATTCATACATGACCCTTTTGCAAAAAAAAAAAATCAAGATGCTATTAGGCCGATTAATGAAGTTTTTTCTAGAGTGATTTCTTGCAAAGATGCATTGGAAAAAATTGTCAAAACTGAAACGACTCGTTTAGTTCATGTGTGTAGAAACTAGCTCCAAAAGATTTACACTGCGACCCATAAACAATTCAACTTGCTACCTACATTGCCGCAAATTTATTCAATGAAGGTTACTTTTCTGTATTACAAATAATGAATGTGGTGGGAATTGCAGTAGGACTTGATGCCAAAAATTTCGTCATCAATTCTGATCGTCAGCGCATACAACGAGCAGAGCAGAGTATGTCGAGCGCTGCAAAACTTGCTGTGCTGTCTAAAGGGAAGCAACAAATTTTGCAAATGCAGAAGTATGAAGAAGAAGAAGGATTAATGTATGGTGCTGGAATAGCTGAACTAAGTGTATGTTGAACTATTTGTAAAAATTTTTGCTGAGAAACTTTTGAACGCGTTTTCTCTCGAAACATGATTTTTCATATCTGCGTAAGTTCTAGTTCTTCAAGTGTTCAATATATCAACTTAATGCTTTTGTTTCTTAATGTAACAGTTTTTATTGGAGGTTATACCTATAATATACTAAAAATTGCAATATTCCACATTTTTATATCCACATACACACAAAAAAGAAATAGAAAATAGTCAAATCAAAGTCCAGGTATCTGCCACATTGTTTGCTTTCGACTTATTTGGTTAAATTTAGGTATAACCTCCAACAAATTTAATATATTTCTAACTCTTCTTTTTATTTTCAATTTCGGATCACTTTTGCGTATGCTAGAACTTACGCAGTTTGACCGTGTTTTCTGTACACATTGCTACCTAGATACAAATAGCGAACGTTATAGTGGTCTTGTCTTAAAAAAAAATATATTTTTTTAATGTTCAAATTTTAATATTATTATTAAGAAAAGCCTTATTTCGTATATCTTTTCCTTTGTCTGAAAAAAAAAGCTCAAAGTTTTTGGACTTTTCCGATATATATATGTAAACCTCCCCTTAAATTACTTAATTAGTAGTATAGTAAACATATAAAATGTAATAAACATAGTTATATACAAAATATTATTTACATGGCAACGTTTAACCTGTTGTTTATCTATACTTTATGTGTTTTATATTTTATTTGTTATATCTTTTATTCTTATTTTTTTAACGTAAGTATTCTAGATAAATTAACTAGCAATTAAATAATTTAAACCTTAACTACCACAGAAGATGGCTCTTAAGATGATCCGTCTCAGTGAAAACACTCGGCTAAACAAATAAATCAATTCGAGATTGAGTATTATTTTCTTTTTTGTCTTTTACAATTTACCACTTACAATTTAGAATAATTATAATAATAATAATAAAGAATTACCAATAATTAATGTTTTCCTGCTAACACTGTTAACAAAGCAAAATTTATTATAAAAATTTTCTTGTCTCGTGTAGGATTTCAACCGCGCCCTTTTGTTTTCCGGACAAGTCGCTCTACCAACTGACCTACCGAGGTACCGAGGGCGATGAGTTTTGCCGATTTGAATTGTATCAAAATACAATCAAATCCCACACGAGGCAAGAACATTTTTATAATAAAATTTGGTTTGTTAACAGTGTTAGCAGGAAAACATTAATTATTTAATGATTTCAGAATTAGTTGACAATTTTTTAAGTCATTGTAACATATTATTGTAATTAATTTTGTTAAAAAGTTTTATGATGATTATAGTGAATTTAACTTTTTTTGGTTTTACATCAAAAGATCGAAAGGAAATTAGGTATAATGTTCATAAAAAAAGTAACATTTTTTTATGAACATTATGATTTATGAATGTTTTTTACTATTGTTTTTAGGTTTTCGTGACAGTGTCATACTTTTTTTTTGTACTACTTGCAATTTAAACGGATGATACTTAATTTTTTTTTAGAATTCTTTGGTCGTCAAATTTGCTACATCAACTTATTCTTATATTTGTCTACAGGAGGTCGAATTCGTGGTTTCTGCGAAAGATACCACATCTGTTTCCTTCTTTGACATATGTTTTCGGACGCGGTTAAGTAAAACAACCGTGTTGAACTTTAAATGAGCAAAAAATGTTTAGGGTTGGTTGCCTTCTTTCTGGATACCTAATATGAACAAAACGAACCCTAAATGTGAGAATGAGAAATTACGCTAATAGTAGTACTAAATACTTTATTTATTGAAGTATAACTCGAAAGCTGCTTGAGAACGTTCGTCGCATAAAATCATATAACATTTCAGCATATCATAGTTTTCATAATTCTCGTAAATAGCCATTGTGAGTAATTAACAAGCAAAAAGTTCCGTACAAAAAAAAAAAAACATTTTTAGCTTATTTGGCAAAATAAATCTGAACTATGTATTTTTGAAATGCCCAAATTATGTTTAATCTAAATAAAAAATAATATACAGGATGTTCCATTTAAACAATCATAAATAAGAGCCATAACTCTAAAAGTGTTGCACTCAGGAAAAGACTAACTGCGTTCTTGAATTTCATGTAAAAAAAAGAACTACTATTCTTGGGAACTTTCGTCGCATTGTGTATAACATTTCAGTATATCATACTTTTCATAATTCTTGCAAATAGCCATTGTGGGTAAATAAACAAGCACAGCACAAGTTCGGAACAAAACACTTGAATATCAAGAATAATTCACTACAAATCTGTCAAATTTTGAACATTTGTTTATTTGCCTAATAACTATGGTTTACCATATATTTAATTAAAAAAAAAAACATTTTTAATTTGTTTGTTAAAGTAAATCTGGACAACCATATATTTTTGAAATCCCCAAACTATGTTTAATCGAAATAAAAAATAATATACTGGGTGTTCCAGTTAAACAATCATAAATTCGGTCCATAACTTGAAAACTGTTACACTAAGGAAAAAACTAACTGCGCTACTGGATTTCATATAAAAAAAAAAAAACTGAATCATACACAATTTTTACCTTTTCGCTAACTTCTATGATAACTAAGATAGTAGATGTACGAAAATTGAAAATATATTTCTGTATCTCAAAAACTGAGGGAAGTAGTAATAATCTGTTTGCGGCATCTTTTGTTTCACAAAAAAAAGTAGGATGCTGTAACGAAAATCGCAACTCTCTATCTCTTTTAGTAAATTAGATTCCCCCAAAGTGCCTAAAATAGGATATTTAATTCTAAATTATTCTCATTAACAGTAATACCCTTTTTATCAGCTTCAGCTCTTTTAGTTCCCTTTATCTTTATGTAATTACAATACACCTATCTGATTAAATCCACTAAGTACTCTACCCATACGTTGAAACAAAGTCACTTCCGAACACTGTAATTATGTTGACAACATAAAAACCGTAAGTAATGCATTGCAATTCATTTTATTTTTCTTTTGTATATCTGCTGCATATATCTGTTTATAGCTGTTTTACAGAAGAAATTTTATGTACTAAAATTATTTTGTAGACAAAGAAAGGCAAGTGTTTATATTTTTAATCCTAAATACAAATAATTTACTGTACATTATGATGCCAAGCTATTTTTTTTTTTTTTTCAAACAAGATAACTTTCAATAAATCTGAGATTTTTGTTTGTATCTATAATACAGTTATTTATATGCTTCTGGCTTTCTTTAGTTATAAATAAAAATCTGTGTGACTAAGTTCATCTATCCTCCAGGATTAACAAGTATATGGACAATTTATATGTATAACTCATGCATACATATTCATTCCATTAGCTGTATAGTCCTAACTTGAGCCTAAATGATTTACATCAGTTATGTTATACCTAGCTGTTTCTTACCTACGGTTTTATCAGTCAGCAAACTTTCTAATTCAGGATCCTTTTCGTTCATTTCTTTGTTGGATATAAATGGAATTAATTCTGTTTCTGCTAAAATTCCTGTAAAATACAAAATATAATTTTTCTATGAAGTTCATAAATTGTCTCAAATAAAATATACCATCATTATCTCTTAAGGACTGTATAGTATTCGCTATACCATTTTTATATTGAGTTGGTAACTTAGATATTATTAAGGGGCCAAAAAATTATGTTAATAAGATAACATATGCTAAAAAATATCCAGGTACGTTCTTTGATAACATACTCATTGTTAGAAATATTGTACACATTATTCCGCAAAACTGAAAATTGAAAATATTTATTTTGGTAAGATTACGAAATATTTGTACCAACCATCGGTGGATTATCTTTACGTAAAACTTTTAAATATAAGAATGCATTCAGAAGCAATTTGAAAATATCCCTTATGGCATCAGAATTTTCATTCCTAGGCGCACATAATCCTATTCTTTCAAAATAAAGATCTGATAAAAATCCCACCAATATTGTTAAAAAAACAATGCCATAAAGTCGTAATTGAAATTGTACAACAATCCTGGAATAACAAAAGATAGATAATACACCTAAAGAAATATAATAAACATACCAGAACAAGACATGAAAAACTCCCACTGTTAACCAACTAAGCATAGGATCTTGCCATAATACAATCTTGTAAATTGTGTTAAAATATGCATCCAACCTGCTTACTTCGGGAACAATTTCTTGATTAGGTGTTTTAAAAATATTGTGGGTAAATTCCCTCAGTGTCCGTCGGAGATATTCCATGCTTCTTGTGATTCTTCAGGCTGTCTTTGTTTCAGGTCAGTTTTTCCAAAACCTGGTTAACACAAAGCAATAATTTTATACTTTTCACTTTTTGATATTATATAAATTGATATGTAGTTATACAAGGTTTTACTTTGAATAGATTTATTGTTTACTTGAAATAAAAGCAAACTACGCACATTTTTTAGGTTTATGACGCGCTGATTACAATTTTGAAGTTATTATTTTGAAAGGATCTTCGCAGTTCGCAGATCATTGGGGAATTTTATTATTTCGGTAATATTCGACTAGAATCACCTGATCCGTCGATGTTATTTTAGCAGTGCGTACGTCATAAAGTAGATGTAAATATACAATAGTTGCAAAAGTATTTGAACATTTTCTTTGTTAGATTTTGGATTTAAGATAAGTATTTATATGAGTGAAACTATAGGCGTTGAAGGACACCTTTAGATTTTCTTTTAAACCATAGTTTTAAACAAAAAAATGATTACTCTAAATATTATCACTTTACACATGAGATTTAATTAGGTTATAATAATTCTGGTTAGAATTATAACCATAAAATTATTGTTAGGTAATCACATGTAGAATATGTTCTTTTTGTGCATGGTCCGCAATTTATTATAATCGGAGTTATAAAAATAATTATTTACAATATAAGACAGACTTTAAATCCCGATTCAACAACGCCTGGAGGGTAGGTCACCAATTTTACTTAAACTTAAAAGTTGGTTGAATTGTTTCATGCCACAAAGGTAAATCTGGACGATTGCCATACATATCGTCCCTGTTTACCTTTGCACTATGATGTATTAATAATGTTTGACATGGGCTCCCTATTTCAAAAGCATTTTGAATTAAATTTAAGAAGGCAACATTCTTAAATCTCATCTTCTGGTTTAAAGTTATCTTTATTTATAACGTTTTCAGTTTGTTCTTCCATAATTAATGGTTTATTTTTGACAAACTCACAAATAATCGCTAAAGGTGATCTTCTAACCTTCCTTAAAAATAATAAAATTAGAGAGTAGGGCACGGCAAGAAGTGATACTCCTTATTGGTACCTTTAATATTGTGTCGCCAAAAAAATGTCAGGCAACTAAATTTAAATTTTCCACAATTATTTTTGTAAACTTCTACGTTGAAACATGAAATTACTTGCAATTTTGTATTACATTAATAGTTATTTTAATTCCTTTACTAGTTACTAAAAATAATTGTGGGAAATTTAAATTTGGTTGCGTGGGATGCTTTCCTCCTTAATTTACACCAATCAAAAAAAAAGTTCGGTATGGATAAGGAACTGAAATGGTGGTTATTTTTCGCATTTTACGTTTTGCTTCACGCCTTTTATAAAAATAAAATAATACTTTTATAATTCTTAATTGTAACATCACAAACTTTGGTAATATAAAGTTCTGATTGGTGAATAAATTTGAATAAAATAAATTGAAAAACAAAGTTCAATTAAAGGATCATCGTCAGGTTAAATACGTTTTCTCCCCTGATGATATCAACTAAACTCATACATTCAATCTTTAAATAATAAAATTAAACAATATCGTTTTATGTTTTGTGAAATTTATATTTACAATTATTTTAATGTGTTTGTGATTGTTTTATTTATATTTTTGATTTTTTAAACTTTCATTGATGTTTTTATTCAACCTGATAATTAATGATCATTATTAGATCGAAACATACCGTTTAAAATATACTAAATAAATAAATTATTGAAATAACTGGCTTTGCTGTTAAAAAGGTTATGAAACATTCACTAACAGTTGCAAGATAGAACTCGTTGCTGAATTTGTTCACCATCGTATCACGCATGCTTACTGCACAAACTTTGAAATTCCAGTTGATTAGATTTTTTTGCTTTAGCTTATGTCATATTTTTTTTACAGCATAAACTGTCCTTTTAAATAATTAAGTACCTTTGTGTTATTACTATTATAATTATATGATTATGAATACCTACTATGCATTTGCCTGCGATTTCATTCCGACATTTTAGGACGTCCTATATTACTGAAATAACCATGATTATTTTCTTAAATCAAGCACAGTTGTATTCATAAATAACATATATTTAAACGTACTTACAATATTACAATATTTCGAAAATATTAAAAATGTTACGTTACTTTAAATATTTTAATATTATATCTAAAAATATGATATTTCCATTGTTTATTAAGTACAGTGTTATAATAATTTATAAAGCACAATAACAAAATAAGTAGCATAAACTTTTATATTACAGCAGAGCATCGATTAATAACACTATAAAAAAAAGTTATGACTTTATTACTACACCGCGGATTTCTTACCGTCCCTATGGCTGAGGAATGAAGAGTATGCCACAATAAATAACTCACTCTCTCACTAGTTGGGCGATAGAGACAGTGAGAAAACTCCACCCGAGGTATTATATTACCACGCTTTTTCTCCCGGAATTGAAGAAAAGCGCTTGTTCGAAGTTTGTTTACACCGATTTTATACAAACATACGAATATACCTAAACAGAAATTTTGTATTGTCCGCTTGTGATTTACCCCATTCAACATAGTGCTCGACGCTGTACTACAGTTTACAACTTTTAAAATTTATTTATTTATATGATATCCTATTATTAGTTTATTAGGCACGTATGGAGATATAAATTAATTATTAATTGCCAGTATGATTGTATCTACTAGTTTTGCTATTTTCGTTCAAATTACTACGACTGTATTATATTATATAGTACATACATGTATCATAAATTATTCAGTATGATATCTATGGATATCTGTTCTATAAAATTATAAAAATATGTTTCGGTACGACTCCGTGGAAAATTACAATAAATTTAAAACACAACATATTTTGAGACATTTAAAAATGTCATAGATAAAGCAGTTTTTGTGTACAAAAGTAGGCAGTAACATAGCTTTGGTTAAATTTATTCGAGATTAATTGCCCATCAGATCAGAATATTACTGTGGTGTTGTCAAAGAAGCATTACTTTATCCCTTTCCTGCGTATGTTGGATTTTTAAATGTGGACGTTGCTTGTTTATAAATTGGATTTTCGCTCTAAAAATATACATTAATTTAACGGTTTACCGCACAAGTAGATGAGTAAATCGAATTACCGCATCCCACCGCGCCATCATTCGTTCCTTCTCAAATTTGGCAAATTCTCTTCGGTCGTGTATCGTCGTCAACAGTTTCCATAACAGTAATATCGCCAAACCCATAAGGACGATAGCCGCAATTACACCAAATATAATACCAGTTAGGACAACCTTGAAGAAAGTGTTCATGAAGTATATCCTAAACGTAGTTATTATTTATTTTTACCGGTTGTGGGCATTCGCGATGCGTTTGGACTTTAACGTGAATCTTCTTTTGGTCGTCGAAGTAGTACACAAAATAAAATCTACAATCATCTTCGTCAATAAACGTACACAGAATTTCGTCATTCTCTTGATTTTCTGGAACACAACACATTTAAAATTGATTATCTGATGATTTGCTGCTGCTTAATAAGTATCAAATTATAGCGATTTTAAGTATGCTATTTTTACTTTTCCAGAATTTAATACTGAACAATAATGCTTACTTTCTATATAATCAACACTGTCTGGAGTGAACGTCGTGCAGTTACTTAAACAATCTGCGCCTTTCAGAGGTCCATTTTTGAACATTTGACATTGGACACAATCTTTAAATTCTGCACATCTGTCCGCACATGTCTGTAAATAAAATATTCATGAGTATAGTGTATAAATTATAATATGAATAACATAGAATGTGTAGGTCTTTCAAGCTACAAACTACGTTGGTCGTCATCAGTTAATAACGCTGTCTTTTTAAGCATTGTGAAAACCATATGTTTATACGTTCAGCTGATATCAACCACGGCTAATAGCCAAATTTAAATTCTCCGCCAAAATTTTTAATGATTTCAACGTAAAGGCATTAAAATAACTATTGATGTAATACAAAATGGTGGGTAATTTAATGTTTTAAAGTTGAAGTTACTAAGAATAATTGCGGGAAATTTAAATTTGGCTATTAGGGACAGAAGTTATAATTACAGTAAACTGAACTATACTATGTAAAGAGATAAAAATATGACAGTATAATTGTATAATACTCTGTCACAATTAGCGCAAGAATTATATATAAATAGCAATATTTTTTTTGTTGATTTACTACTGTTGATTTACATTTTTCTTACTATTGTATTTTGGTTTATTTTTATTTTTTTTGGTATTATATTTCCGAAATGTAATAAAGACATGTTATTATTATTATTATTATTATTACTTACGGTTTACGATACTTTGTCTTCTATGTTCGTACGAGTGATTTGAAAAAAAAAAAAACCTGCATGTGGCAATATGTATGTGTATTAAGTTTGTATTGATTTGCGCAGTAATTGAAGGTGCGCAGGAAACCATCATATGTAGCCCGCCTATTTTTAAATTTTGTATTTTTGGGGTTCCTGCTGCGCTACTAGATGGCGCCACCTCTTTAGAGCGTAGATCGTGAAACTGCTCACAGAGTGTGCTATTGTCTACCGTGTCAATTCGTAATGAAAATTTCTGGGTGCGAATCTACTGGAACATTCAAGAAACATGTAGAGTTACGTGAGCTGGCAGTGAACATAAATAGTAGTATTTAAGTGAATTAGTTTAATAACAGTATTTAGTAGTGCTTAGATTTTTATTAATGTTTTTAGTAGTGTTAATTTATTTTTTATTAGACTTTGATTTTTTAAACCCTGAAAACGTTACAGTATTCTTAATTTTGTTTTGCTGTAATAAATGGCAGAACACGCAGTTTCAATTCAATGCAGGAATGTTATTTATTTATTATTTTATTGCATTAAATGTTGAAATTGGAAGCCGTTGGTTTCAATATATAGTTGCAGCCTTCATGCTAGAGTTTCAATCACTCGCTCCAGTATTTCTGACAAAATTTTCCACAGTGATGCTATTATTCGTTCTCACCTCCGCCGGGACTTAAGGAAGGTATAACTTACACTTTTTCTTTGTTAAAATCTCGAACAAAAAAGTCCAATTGATTAAGATCGTATGACCTATTTATCGTTTATGCCTAACCAAATGTTAACAGAAAATCTTCTTTCGTGACCATACTCACGAAACTGGTACGGATTGTGAAAATTATTAGTATGCTTAGACTCCATTGCTAATAAATATGTATTCACCGCTCTAAAGAATATATCTCATCTCATTTCAGAAAACCATCGTCATCACGAAATCCATTTAAAATTGTTTTGCAGATATTCAGTTGGAGACGATAACCGTTTTCGTAGAGAGGTTGAACTTTAGCAAGGTAGTGTGGGTCTCGAATGGTTTCTTTTAAAACTGAATGAACGGTTATGGCTAGGGCTAGTCATTGCAGCAGCTAACTATCTAGTACTAATTGAAGAATTTTCGTTTGCTAAGTCTAAAATCTGCTTTTCTATTTGTACGGTGCGTCTTGCCTTGGCATCATCATACCAAGTCATCATTTCGATGACTTGATGTAAACGAACCCGTTTTTCGAAGACGTTGGTCCAATTTTTGAAAGACATTTAGTGTAGGGTGACTCCGGTTTGGGTATTATCTCCAGACTGCTACGCTCTTTCACTCTCTTGCTTGTTTTAGCAAGAAAAGTTAGATAAAAATGCATATGAAATTAATATTGAAACCTATTGACACTTCGTGTAAGTACAGGCTTATAAGATAGGAGATTCTTCAATTAAGATGAACCTTCTAAAAGAAGATCATGTATAGATTTGTCGCGAATCTTTACACAGCCTGTATATAGAGTATACAACGAGCAACTTTGCGCAGGACAAGTAAAATATTACTAACATTGCTATACGTTTGGAAACGTTTCAGTACTAAAATAGTTGGTGTACATACATTTGATGGCTGGTGTTAAGAAATTATGATTAAGGTCGTTCGCTAACTTGATATAATGATACACGGTTTTCGCCATGTTTAGGTTAGCAATTTTAAGTAGCATTAAGTAGTAGTTGAAACAATTGCAAAAAAAAGTGTATTTTTAAATACGTATAGTGAGAGGCATTATAATTATATGCGTCATAAAACATTTAAAAAGGCATTACGAAAAAGATACTTACCGGACACTTCTCACAGAAACGACCGGAATATCTAACTTTATCCGTACTGGTACATTTGCAAACGCCACATTCACATACTCCTCGGCCAGAGCAGATTTCACCATCAACCACGTCTGGAGCATAGCAAGTGTCTGTAGACATTTTACATTGACACGCTGCACCGCCCCAAGGTTCTTTACAAATGCATTGGCCGCATGAACATATTCCACGGTCGGGTCCACCACATATTAGTCCTTCGTGTCGATCGCATGAGAAATCGTCGCACTCGCAATAGGTTCCGTAAATTTTCTGTAAACATGTAAGTCTGGGTAGTATACTAAATATTTTTATATACAATTAATATCAATAAATGGCTGTAATTGGTTAAAGCTAGGTTAATGACTGAAGGTACAGTTTTAATAATAATCAGTAAATCTAAACTATTAAATTTTAATACTAATTTTTGGTAATATGAATGTTTTGCTCATTTACTTTTCGAAGAGTTGCATGTGTGAAGTAATCACACTACATCTATTAAACAATCAATTAAATCTTTTATATGGAATATTTATCTTTATCACTTTCACTGTACCGGTTGTACCCTAATCTTACCTCGTTGTCTTTTTGGTAACATTCACAACGACCACACGAACAGACGCCGCGTCCCGAACAATCCACTGTCGAATTAGGCGGACGACAATTGTCGATAATGTTGGCATTCATACCAAGTGCTGTACACTGGCAAGTTGTTCCGAAATGTTGGGAGTCGCATTCGCAGACACCGCACTTATAAGTACCCGCGTTACTGCATTTACTGGAACGTTCTTCGTAGCCCTAAATGATGTTCGTTTTTAATTTTCCTGTATTCTTAGTGTAAATACATTTTAGGTACCGGATTTCCTGGTCTCTCGCACGGACAAGAACACAGCATTTCTATATCAACGATTAAGCTTTCGTTCAATCCCACTGGGTAAATTTGTAGTGTCTGATTCCATTCTTTCGGATCGGCTGGGCACGATGTCACTTCAATCTCGATTTTGAACTCCACTACATTTCCGACCTGAAAGGAGTGCTAATTACTAAACCGTGCATATTTCAAAATTGCAATAACTCAAGAAATTTGATATTTGAATAGACAATAAGGAGGTATATAGGCTTTGTATAGGATTGCCGATGATATAAATTAAGATATAGTGAATAATATTTTCCTTTTTTCCTTCTTTCCCCTTCCAAATATAAAAATAAACAAAGAATGATCTTTGACGGTTGGTACATTATTATTTAGCATTCGAACGATTGGCTCGACGCTTTCATGGTGCTAAATATTAATGTCGGTGATTGTACATACATGTCAATTTCTTAATTCTAATTAAACAGGAAAGAAATACTATTCCGTTTACTTTTTGATAATTAAATTGTGATCGAAACTATTCCACGGGAATTTAAAAAGAGCATAATATGCAGTGGCTACCTTAATAGCCAAATTTAAATTTCCCGCCACTATTTTTAGTAACTTCAACGTAAAGGCATTAAAATAACTATTGATGTAGTACATAATAGTAGGTAATTTTATGTTTCAATGTTGAAGTTATTAAGAATAATTGCGGGCAATTTAAATTTGGCTATGAGGGTAGTTAAGGTTTTTCAGGCTTAACGAAAACTTTCACTTTCAAAAGTTTGATGTTTGCGATAGTTTGGTACTTACTTTCTTTTTAAAATATTTAAGTTTGTTACACCTCCGGTTAACCGGAAGTCACCAATAACTTTGTTATTTTAAACTGAACACTCTATATATTACTACATTTTTGAATTCAGCATAAAATTCTATGACGATTACAAGCAGGAGGGTTTCCTATATCTATCTTCAACTGTTTCTAAGATATTACAATTTTCGTGAACATTTTTTATATTTACGCTGTTGTAATTGATTAATTTTCACTTGCTTTAAGTGCCAGAGGTCTTCCATTTCAAAACTGCCAACTACCAACATTGTTTCAACAAAATGTAGTAAAAAATTCCCGTCTCATTATACAGAGTGTTTAAAAATTAGTGACATAAATTTAATTAGAATTTAAAAGTGGCACAACTTATTTTTTTCAAATAAAAGAACCTGTATATTTTTATATTGCTGGGTGTCGAATTAAATTCTACATCGAATTTTTGTAATATTCTCTTTACCCATCTTCAATATTTTTCTTTCAAATCACTCGTTTTGTTTATTAACGTTTACAAATGGCTGAATAATTTTTATCTGACAGGCTATAACTGACATTACAATAAATTATTATTGTTACAATAATTGTGTTCTGCATGTTTAATATTCAGAAAAGTGCGTATTATTGTGCAATTTATAAACCAAATAACAGTGTTGATTGACGGAGTTTATTTTGATTTCGAATTTATTCTATATTTATGGAAAATGTCAAAGAATTGCAGGAAAAGCTTGTCGAGAATTCAATCAAAGATGCTCTCCACTTACCGCTAATAGATATAAAAAAAATGGAAAACTTGAAACACTTTTTGTAAAACACTGTAATGAATTTGTTTCCGAGAATGAAGATTATTTTAGGACATTTCCAAACACATCCCGCTAGCTCAGTGTATATGCTACTTCTGAAAATTTCGGCACAAACATTTGTCCAATAAGATCTATTTTCAGAAATTCTAACGTTGAGCATTAAACACCTAATAAACAATAGTTATAACAATAATACTTATTGACAACAATAGTTTATTGTAATGTTGTAATGTCTCATTACCTACCAGGTAAACGAAAACCATTGAAGATAGGCATAGGGAATGTTAAGGCAAATCGGTGGAGAATTTAATTCTACGCTCGACAATATAAAAATATACAGAGTGTTTCATCTGAAAAAATTAAGTCTTGCAGCTTTCAAAATTGTTTGATACGATTTTTTACTACATTTTAGTGAATGGTGTGGTGATTTTAAATGATTGATTTCTGGCACTTATAGCAATTGAAAATTAAACAAGTACGTACAATAGTGTCAATTTTTTTACAAAAATCGTATTAGGTACAGGAAACCACATAGTTGTCATAGAATTTTGGGCTAAATTCGAAAATGTAATAATATAGGTTGTTCCATTATACGCAAGTGTAAAAACTTGAAAATATTTCAGTAAAAAATAAATACCCAGTTATTACAAACCTTAAGTTTTTAAAGCTGAAGAGTTTCGTTAAGCCATAAAATTAACCAGTTCCGCGGAAAACCACGTATAACTATGGATTATTGCAGCATATACATAAGAACAATGTTGTATACGAATACGTACCTTAATGTTCCCACATTTATTTGTCTTTTTTTCGGGTCCAGTGGTATTTAAGCATTGTGAGTGATAAGTGACTTTTATTGTACTGGTTGCGTTATCCTTTAATTCTACAGTTGATGAGATTTGCTGAAATTAAACGAATATTGCAGTAATAGCAGCAGTGTACCACTTAAATATGTACTTACTTCATACTGACTCTTAACTAATTCCACAATATTAGAAGAATCGCTAGACAGTTGACCACATGAGGACCCTTCGACATGCTTATGCAACCGTTGATACACACCTATCTGAGATTCAGTGACTGCGAATATTACATTAATAGCATTTTGTTTCACTTTCAGGTTGATCTGAGATATGCTTGGATAGTCTTGCACGGATGAATGGGTATAAAGTCCGTGACTATTCAAATGACATCCGCCATCATTCGGCGTTATTATGCCTCCAAGTTTGCCATCACCGGCATAGTGAAATCCAGCATCTGTAGAGAATACCAGCAACCTACGCGCTTTCTCTCTCCAACCAATCTCTTTGCGACATACAATTGCTTGCATGATCGCGTCAAAGCCGCCTTCGGGAGCATCTAAATTTCCGGAAACTGAGGCTTCGTTTACCATGTACTATTTCAAAAAAATAATAATGATCTGAATGGTATTTTGTTTCATAGGCAGTGTATATGTTTGAGAAATTAATTATTTTTATATTAAGTACTTTGTGCACTATTTAAGATGAGATTAATAGAACGGTTAAGGATTTATTACACGGGAAATTATAATTCCTAAGTTACAAGAAAAAGCAGTGAGAACATATAAAATACATTTGTACATATAAAATACAACAACATGCAACAAATACTTTATTATAAATTTGATGTTTTATAGCAGGAAACACTGTTAATTAGAATGAAAACTGATAATGAGCTATTTCAGTAATACTCTGGGCATTCAATAGTCAAATGAATCGACCTCTTTTTTAGAACTAAAAAAGCTGACACTAATTAATGTATTATATATAAATATGTGGTAGAACTTGTTTCAATAATAAGGAATAGATTTCGTCACCAAAATTTGCGTCAAATCAGTTTCTTACTGGTTCTTGCGTATTATACCAATGAAATGTCAATTATCAATGTTTTTTCATTACGCATCTTTTATTTGTGCTTTTTACTATTGAAACGCGCTCTAATATAAGATTTGTTTATGCTTCTTTTACATTATGTTACTATATTTATTCAAAAAAAAAAAATCTTTCACATTTACATTTTATTTTCCAAGGTTAGATTCCGATTCATTGTATTCTTATTTTCTTCTTCAAATCAAATTAATAGGTACATTATTTCTGAACTTCTACTGCAGCTTGTATTACTTTGATGATTGGTGATGCAATGGATACTATACAATTATTTGTCATTCGGAATGTGACCAAAGATAGTGATATTATTTCATATGCATATGAAATGAACGTGTAAATATCAGTTGTTCAACGCACGAGGACATCTGAGCATGACGATACTACTTTTGCCACTACCAGTATACATAAGCAATGTAGTACTACTAGCATTATTTCTCCTAAACCAAACAAAAGCCGGGCTAAAGTGTGCGGCCGTGCGAAGTGTGAGTAAACCAAAGATGTGCGACTAGTTAGTAACACTTGACTTACAGAAAATTGGTACGTATCCATCGATAACGGCATCAAGTTTTTGAAACCGTATGGTGCAGCGCATCCTGGGCAAGGTTCCAGTAAACTACAACCACAATGTTTAACTAACACCAACATGCATTAGCCACTATCGTATAACAAAGACATTTGAAATTCCAGTATATACACGCCTAATTTCAAGGTATTGGAAAATTTATGGGGTATTCCGTTAACTGTATACCACCTAGTTATTTTCAGTATTTTTTGAAACAGAGTTAAACTGTAAAACTCCCCGATTTTCACGTGAATTTCAAATTTGACGATTGCCAGAAAGAGCTTGATGCGCAAATGTGCACAGTTGTGACTAACTTCGTTATTTTAAGTAAGAACCCATAGCTGTTTTATTATTATTTCATATTCGGATTCTACGTAAAATTTCATGAAGAATTGACACTTTGCCTTGCTTAGAGTGTATAATGGATTCAAGGGATATGTAAAGATTAAATCTTCAACGTTTTCTCTCAAATGCTGGATGTGAAAAAAATTTTCACATTGAACATTGTCTCATACTTTTGGAATTATGTCAACGGATGGCTGTAGTCATTTGCACGGGATGCTTTGTTCTATTTTGTAAGAGATAAGATTGTAAGATATCTTGGGCGTATTTTGAATGAAGGAGAGAGTTGGTACCACCAAGAAAATATGCCACACTCTTTCAAACAGAGACCTACCTAACATTGGATTGTGCAACAGAAATCAATCAGAGGGCTTATCAAGAATAAGTGGATCTATATTGTAATACTGAGAGAGCTAGTGAAATTTATGATTGAAGATCAAGACTGATTGGGAATGTATTCGAGAATCTAATAGCTTGACAGATCGCAATAATGTTACTTTCTTGTGAGTACTCGGTCATTCGCCAATCGAATGAGAACAGCTAAGGGGTTTAGGTCAAAGAAAAACACAAAGTATACTGGAGCAATACAACCAGGGAAATTCTTGGGAAGTTGTTTATTAAGGGATCGCCAAAGAAGAAGGCTGAGGAGCTACTGCACCTATGTAAGAATCATCTTCGCAGCGTAGCAGGCGATTGGGGATGCAACCCAAAAATACTGCTTTGTATGTATACAGTGATAGTGAGACCGATCTCACTTACGCATTAGTAGGTTGGAACAAAAAAATCTGGCCAACACGAGAATTAACTTCTCGAAAGTGCACAGATTAGGATGCGTATGCATAACCAGGGCTATGAGAACTTGCCCAACAGCAGCTATCGAGGTAGTATTCGAGCTTACCCCTCTCTATATCGTTGTAGAGGGCGTGGCAAAAAGAACTACACTCAGAATGGTCAAGGAAGGAACGATTAGGCATAGGCCTCAATCTCCTGACGGTGATCAAATCTGGGTCATGCCCCGGGATGACATGTCAAAAAAATTTCAGCTTTGTGAAGGAATTCACCAGAAAGTTTAGTAACAAGAACGAGTGGTAACATAACAGCCTCTTGAAATTGAGTAGAACTGCCATCAAATGGTACATTGATGGCTCCAAAACGGCAGAGGGAACTGGAGTAGAAATATATGCGCCTAGAATCAAGTACTTCTAAAGCTTGGGAAAACACCCACGTATCTTCCATGCGGAAATACATGCTACTGAAAGATGCGTCCACTTCAATATTAATAGAAATTATCGAAAGCAGGAGATTATCATCATGTCTGATAGTCAAGCAGCCGTCAAGGCGTTGAGTTCACATGAAATCAGTTCCAAGATGGCCTGGGAATCCCTAGGGAAATTAAACGAGCTAGGCAAAAGGAATAAAGTAACCCTCGTGTGGATTCCGGATCACACAGGAGTGGAAGGAAACGAGATAACGGATACTCTCGCAAAAAAGGGGCTGGAATACTTTTTGTAGGGTGCCACTGTGTTATTATTAGCTTGAAAACTTTTTAGGTAATTGTAACACTTACTAAACATTTTGGAGAAGTATTCCAAAAGATAGTCATTGGCAGCTGACAAAGGAGGGGCCAAAACTAAGCTTAACATCCGTTAAACTGATTTTACTGTAAGTAATTAATAAATGATATTTATGGACGACTATTATGATCACAAAAAACAAAAAAAAAAGAAACTAGGTGTATATAATCTTCAGTCTTCACGGTTACCGATTGAAAATGTAAATATAGTTTGTACAAGCTTTCTTTGCTTTAAAAACGTAAAATTAGGATGTTTTGATGTCTCTCGCTAAGAGTTTTTACCAAAAACATATTTTTTACCTGAAATGTTAAATCCTGAGTTCTATAATATAATCTTAATATTAACTAAATTGAAACAATGCGTAAAAATTAATTGAAACATTTCTTGAAATTAGGATGTTCATTCAAAGCGCATACGTTAGTCCTTCAAATGCCTTTAATTAACCGTAGCGTGGATAACCCGTCCTAAAATATTGTACTAAATTGCACCATGCTTTTCCATGCCATTACTTCACGATAACCCGTACAATAATTAACATATGTATAATATAAATGTATATATTTATTCTTTTCTGTTTTGCTTTTGTACAGACCTCTAAAAGTGTAGTTACATTACAGGTGTCTACATACATACACCATGCTAAATCAATGCAGGAACTCGGACGAAGAAACAAATGACAAAAAAGAAGAATGGAAGTATAAGATGACTGCCCAGTACAAAGAAGAAAGATGGGTACTGTGTAGTGTTGAATATAGTGCACAAGAAGTATAAAAAGTGGTGAACGTTCGTGTAAGAAACTACATATGAATAATACGCAACAAAGAATTAATGAAACCATGTATAACCTAGTCAATACCAACTAACGTTAATAACAGTGTGAACTAGTTCAGCTTTAACAATCGAAAATTCCTATTATTTGTCAGGTCTTTCGCTCTCTGTCTACTATTTGAGACCACTTATAGCCACCATAGGCCATATAGCCTACCATAAGCAGCGCTTTTTATCTTTATAATACATCCCCGGCACAATGGAACAAAATGTTTTTTACCAGCTAAAACTCGCATAATAGTAAAATGAAGATATCTTTGTTATGTGGTGTTATTTATAAGTTAGCTAGAAATTATAAATAAGCATGTAGCAATCTTTCTACATATAGAAAATAAGAGATTTGTTACAGAACTATTATTAGAATCCGGATAATTTAAAGGGTCTCAATACTATCTGAGTCGGTTTTTAATGAATCCGGGTCATAGAACACCCTTATTGTCCGAATGCACGACTTTTGCATTGTGGCAGCACTGTCAATTTATTGAGAGTTTATTATTTTCTTTGTTTCTTATTGTATTTTTATTTAGTAATAGCAGTAATCAGCTCCTTAGTACCATTCCAATTTCACACAGGTAATGAATAGCGGCCAGTTTGAGTCGAGATTGTACTTCCCTCTATGACACACGTTTTTTTATGATTGGCATAAATGAGAAAAAGACAACTGCGGCATCTGGTGCTAAAATAATGCAATAATTGAGAGACCTCGAAAGCTATTAAGTCAATGATTCTTGTCTGGTTGACATTTGCATTAATTTATCATCTATGTTGGTTTCTTTATTCTTCTCGTCTACTCGCAGTCTTTGCAATAACTCTAAAATTGTTACAAGCGATGAGAGCAAGTTTTCCAGCAATTGTTTGTTCCACTATGCCCGAGGTAAGCAATCGACAGAGCGTAACGGGCTTAAACTTATCTAAAATCTAAAGCGTTATCTGAAAATCTGTCGTTATTTACACCTATGTACGTCTACATATAGTACTTCAAACAAGGTAAATAGACACTAATGTTTACTGCTCTTTTTTGAAAAATTACGTCTTTTTAGTACCTCTAAAGGAAAAGTCCTAAGTCCTACATACGAACGTTACAGCCAGATTTACAATGCAGGTTTACATTAGTTTCTATTATTCTCTTGAACCGGTGTTTGAAAAAAAAAGCGCCTGTGTGTAAATGACAGATCTTGTAAATAATGATCGTTTCATTAAGAATTGTTGGATCATGGAGAGTATGGCAGATAAACACGTTATTAAGATAAATTACCGTGATACATATGCTAATAAAATGTTTAAGTACCATACTAAGATAAAAGAGATGTGATAGTTGAGATATCATTATGAATAGACTTACTGAAAACTGAGAAGTGTTAGTGCTCAGAGTCATGTGATTTCGAAATCCGTAAGGTGCCTCGCAGGATGTACAGGGCTGTTTTAACCTACCAAGTTAATTTGTAAAAGATGTTCATCATAGCATGGACAATTTAATTTGTAAATAGTAAGGATTGAAATAATTTTGCCACTTACTTCTTGGGTACTGTGCTCACATACGGCATCACCACTTTGTCGACAAAACTGCCGAATCCAAGTCTGAAATTGGAGGTAATGTTGGACATCGTTTCCGCTAAAAGGCTGCCCAACTTCGATAACTTCTCCTTATCGTCCTCCATAGACTTACTTAAATCCATAAGATAGTACAAATCTACGGGGTAATCTTCGGCTTGTTTATAACTCATTTTCAGAGTATATGCTTGTCCTGAAGGTGAAAAGAATTTTGAATTGATTGATTGATTCTACTGATATATTTCAGTCAACCGTAACTATATACTTACTTGCTCTTAATTTCAAGTTAACTCTTTGAGGACTTATTTGCACAATTTCCGATTGAGAAAATGATGATGACGATCCGGATTGCGAATGTTTGCTGGAGAATGAGGAGGACGATTCGGAGTGAGAATGCATGCTACTCCAAGATTGCGAAGAAGAATGGGATGATCCAAAGCCACCGGATTGATGGGAGGAACTAGATGTTTCAGAAAGTTTTTTCTGCATAAGGATCTGTTGAATATTGTCCGGATTATATATGTACTCCTCTGGACACACAACACTTTGAGGATTTGGACTGGATGGTTGGAAACATCTAGCTCGATCGAACGTCTTGAAAAGCACGACACACATACTTAATTTTCCGATTTTATCAATAATTATATATGAAGTATTTCTTTGCACATGTACTTAATACTTACAGGACTAAAACACCAAGCACATGACGGTGACTGAATACATTCGTGGCAGGTCGTTTTCGAAACGCAAGGGTTTAAAATCATCGTTTCGGGCACTTGACATTTTGCTAACGTTAAAAGATAATATAATATTTGGACGTATATGGCGGAGTGCATTTTGAATCTGAAAATTAATTATAACTAGCTACAATATGGCAAATGTTTTTTAACGATTTCTTTTTTAATCAAAAAGATGCATGGCTTGTCGCTAACAGTAAGAAATTGTATTTACCCTGGAAAAATTCATTCATAGCTGAGCTAAAAATGAAACGCTGCATATTTTGTTTAGTTTGTCAGCTTATTTTGGGCTTACAGCAGAATAAAAGTATACCAATTAATGACACAGAAATTGTTTTTATAGTTTGATTCACAAGCCATTAGAGATAGCATGTGATTTTATCACAGCATAATAAAGCAAGTATTAAAAGTCTTTAAATTGGTAACCAGTCTTTATATTATTCATAAATCATTCCTGTGTGGATGCAATCCTGGAAAACGCATTCTTTTTTTCAAGTGGAGCATAGTATTTCTGATTACGGTATTCGGTATAAGTAGTTATAAATTATGAATCAATAAACATTTTATACTTGCTTTTAGCTTATTTCTACAATAATACCAACCAACGCTGCTAGACATAAACGGCCTTGCACCTGTTAATTGCCTGAATTATGTGTTAATTAAATGCGACGAGGGAAAATATGAAGAGTTGGTTTTATGATCGCTAAAAGCACCGCATTATTTAACAAATGAGAAATTGTCTGAAATGGATGGGATTCCACCCGAACCATTCAAATTAGCTCATGATCATGAACTCACTCCTCGAACAATAATGCGTCCCTCTAGAATGTAAAATGGCAAAAGTTATACTCTCAATTAAAAAAGATAATACATCAAACATCCATATCCATCCCAGTAAGCAAAATTCAAAATTCCCGCAATTATACTTGGCAACTTCAACTTAAAGGTATTCAAATACATGCAGAGAAGTAACGTCATGCGTTAATGTTGAAATTCCTAAAAATAATTGAGGGAAATATGAATTTGGTTTGCTGGGATACTTCCACAAGTCTTATTGGCCACTATGTCTCTTGAATATTCTGAGCAAGCTATGTAGTAAAAAAGAAATTGCATGAGAAATGAAACCTAAGAGAAGACAAAAAAATCAATACGATTTCACCAAAAGGGGATTAGAGCTTAGCTATACATGCTGTGCAAAATATGAAAAATACAGTCCCGGATATCTCCAAGTATTTCATAAAATTAATTAGTGACTGCCTCAATGACTAACACCGCAAAAAAAAAACAGCAAAGATCACAACTGATCGTAGAGTTTGTATTCCAGACTCCAAATCGCCGAGCATGCCATGTAAACTAGCCCGATTTTGCATTGAAAAGTAAAGCACTTAGTCGAGTTGCAAACCCTCAGTTCTACCTCCAAACAAGAGGAGCGCTACAATCGGAAAGTTAGTATTTTTATTTTTTAAACGTTTACGTAGCGTATGCATGTTTTTGTTTGGCCATAAATTATCTCTTATCAATAATAAATTATTTGAAGACCAATAATTAGATTTTCAAATTAACGCGGTAAAAAAAACGCCGTTGGTGTCTGGATACCGAACTAATTCCCAGATGCACAGGATTTCGGCTGAGTTCAATATCTTTTCTTAGGTGATCTGTGTCGTCGAGTGTGCCTGTGTTCACACATTCACATGCCATTCACTATTAATACTATAAGCTGCTATGGCTTTCTATATGTACTTAAGGGTGGGCAAGATTATAAAAAATTTCATCACTGTCAATAATGGTAAAATTCATAATTCTTTTAAAAAATAGATGTCTCTGTAGGTACCATTTCTAACGTTCCTAACAAAAAATATTTATGCTTACAAATAGGGTGGTTATAGAGAAGTATTTGATGAAATAAGAGGGGATAGGAAAGAACGGCAATGGTGGAGTAAGGGGCGCATAGTATATTTGAACCGATTTGAAATGTGTAGCATATCTACTATTTCCAACATATTTCCAGTGTGTCGAGTGGTCGAGTAGATTTGCAGTTGGATACATCGTACCAAATATAATACTAGTATATATATTTATATTGTATTTGATCGTACAGAGCAGGTAGCGTAGGTACCCAATGCGTACAGCAAAGGAAAAAAAGCTATCGGGAATAATGAGAAAAAAACATATTTAATTGTTGGGGAATATATGATGATATAGTGAATATTAAATATGAGAAATAATAAAAATAGTTTATTAATTGTTTCGACTGCTGGAAATATGTTATGTTATTTTCTTTCACGGTTTTAACATTCGATGTTAAAAAGATGCCAAAAATTATTATTTATTCTTATATACATATTTGGTAAAAGTATTTTTTACATTCTCAATTATTAAAGAATCGGGTATAGTTATCTTAAATCTTATTTTAAAAAAATACCCCAATCTAACAGTCAGCAGATGGAGATTAGTACCGTTACACTTTAAAAACTGAACTTATTCTTCTTAATAATTGGCACGGCAATAAATATAGCGGTGAATGTATTTTTTTTTTAATAAATAAAAGGGTATTATGTATATTTTACATTGCAAGTAACTGTGAACTGAGAAAAAAATGCCATACGCTTTATCGCACTAGTCACTCACCGTGTTTACAGTTGATCAGGTCAAAAAAGGATTTGACATTGGGTAACTGATTGAATACAGCTAAAATGCGTAATGTCAAAATTTTGAATTTCCTAACCAGTAGTATGAGTTATGTGAATAAAATTATCCGCTAATAGATAATTAATAAAACATACCTACATCAAACGCACTTTATTTTTGATGTGTATTCTTTATTTCTCCTTTCCGAATTTATCGGCAGTCCCGATATATTCAACCACGTATTAGTTTCTAACGGGCGACATGCTCCTTGTGTAAAAATGTTGTAAAAATTTAAATTGAAAGCAAAAGTTATATAGTTGAGTGTTTCAAATTAATGCAATTTCTAATAATCAAGAATCAAAAAATATTCGGAGGAAGCTTTATTGAAGATATAGATGAACACCTTGAGCGTTCACGTAGGTACCATTTGCAGGCACTTTTTCAATCTTCTATGATCTTATTTTTAAAATGACAAAGAAAATTTAAGATACGGCGGTTTCTACTGCTGTTAGCCGAAAAGATATAAATTCTTATTACTATATTTTATATCCTGTCATATCTATCTCTATTCTCTAAGGCCAACCATTTACAATCCCACAAAAATTGTATACGCAATTTTCCCTGATAGGCAGACACGGCGGATAGTTTTTTTCCTTTGTTGTACTAAGGACATCGTAGGCAAATAGGTATAGTGCGACTGTTGTCTTCGTCTGTTCAACATACCCACATATCTACGTAGCTCACTCGTATGCCCTGGAACACTTGGTGGTATAGTACTATTGCAGTGGTTTTATACGTAATACGTATATTAAATTAAATATATAAACGAAAATATAGATTTATCTTAAAATGTAATATATTGCATCATTTATTAGATGGATTATTTCATAACTTCAATATTATGTATACATTTACGGCAAAAGGACAAAGGTGGTGTTTTCTATGTAGGGGTGTTCCAAATACTTCCTTGTATATGTAATTGTAAAAAAGAGACCAAGGTCAATCTTTCATTTTGAATAGGTTTTGGCATAACCACTGTACGATTTCATTTTCCTTTTTGTAAATATGATATATGTAACATCATCTGCGGGCTTAAATTCCTACTTCGTATTTTTTATATTAGTTTAAAATTAAATTTTATTCTTATTTTACTTTTTTTCAACAGTTTAACTTGAGACTTCAAATAAACTAGAAAAATATTAACTATTACTATATAATGTTACATTAATTCTTCCTTAAAAGATGCAAATCCTGTGAAAGTTTAGTATTATTGCCGCTTATGCAGGGATCTGTAACAATCTTGCCCAGCCTTAATGTAAATAAAAGTACTAAGCTGCTTGTTTGTTGTAGTTTATGATTCGATTGCAATGGTAAAGATGTTAGTTGATGAAGATGTATGATATAGGCACCCTAAAGAAAAGCTCATTATGTTTGGAAGAATAATGTCACAAAAGGAAACGATGAGGGTCTAAAAAAAAATCATATTTCAAATACTAGCGGTCAAACATAATTGTATAGCACACAAAAATAAATAATCAAATATTCGAAAGTATGAACGAAAATTAAACAAAAACACAAACAATAACTTTAAATCAGTGCTGTTAATTGTAATTAGACGACCAGCTAATCGGTTATAAAGGCCTGACGGTTATAAACTATAGTGTTTTGTATTTTAATCGGATTATAGACACAAGACGGTTATAAATTATAAGTAATCTATTGTTTTGATTATGGACCGGCATCTTGAATATTTGTCTGTTGTAAGTTTTATGTTAATTTCGATTGTCCTAAAGTATAAAGTTCTTAAGCAGTAACAGAGCCGTCTGAGTTTGCTTAACCAAAACAAACCTTATATATTTAGTGGTGACTAACATTTTTATTTGCATTTCGGAATTGAGTCGTATGCGTATTTTTATTATTCATATTACTAATTTCAAAAAAAAAATAATAGTATTTAGGTATTTTAAAACGAGGCTATTTTTGCAGTTTCATGAAGCTGCATTAATTACTTCTCTGCATGTTTTTGAGTAAAAATAGTAACAAAAGCATGTGTACTGTATTCCACAACTTTTTAAAAATAAACTTCTTAGTAAGTCGCAACTTGGCACTTGGCAGGCAATAGGGTTACTTGATGTGATTCACATATTCTATTTATAACAGGATACACACATAATTAATTTTAATAATGAATTAATTTCGAAGAGGTTGAAAATATCATTATAATTTCTTAGAAGCACATGTATGTAGTTCAAGAGAGTTGAATAACCTAATCGTTAAAGGACAGATGAAAAATCAAGTTCTCGGCTGCAAATGTCAAAGAAAATCGATGTCATCCATGCATACATATATGTTCAATTTTAGTTGTAAAAGAAAGCTCATATCTTTACAACCTTCTCAGAAATATCATACCTACTATATTTAGAAGTGACTGTCTACGTCTGGTGACTCTAGTGCTACAGAGTAAATAACATAACCTTCCTAAAACCACATCCTTTCCTAAAATTTAAATGACATAATTCTAGCAAATACAAATTAGTCAATGAGTTGCGCGCGCAATTATTTAACACCCACACTGTTCCATTTATAATAATCAAGTAATATGGTGTTTATCTTGTGAATTTGAAGCATAAACCGATATTGATAACCGTTATCAGCAACTGAAGCTGATATACTTATCGAAAATATTATTTTATAAATCTGGGTATCTACTGTTTACATTGTTAAACGCCTTTTTTTAGCTTGCACAGATATCTTATCCCAATTTTGACACATACCTTAAAATATGATTTAATCAATATATACAAATATCACAAGTTATTATGATTACACACACTCTGGAAATCACTGCACTCCAGTCCACACCATTTTATTTTCAGGCGATAATAAACTTAAACATTGCATATGGCACAACCGCAGTACTATTATTCATTTAGTACCTGGTGCTGCTACCATCTCTGAACGATAAGTAGAACTTAGAAACTACCACTGAATAATAGTTATGCGTAAGTAGATAACGATTTTTTTATTGATATAATTAATAATGAACACGAATGAATAGTTTTTTTTAATGAACCTTATGAACTGCTACTATCTCGTATCTTTGTTTATTTATATAATAATAATGTTATATAAACAAGGTATTACATATTACGTGTTTTACGTAAATAGAATACAGGCTTATTTAATCTACAGTATGATCTATTGTTATCTTAACATGTAAACATTATTCATGAGTAGTAATGTTATGTTGTTGTAGTAATTCATTCGTATGTGAAGACGGAAACACAAAGGATTTTAGTTTTAATATTTTTAAACATACGGTTTAGCCCGTTCCCTAATAGCCAATTTTAAATTTGCCGAAATTATTCTTAGTAACTTCAACGTTGAAACAAAAAATTGTGGCGGGAAATTTAAATTTGGCTATTAGGGTTCACAAATTTAGATAGGAACGCAATGTTGATATTATCACTTGAATAGAATAAATGTCACATTAGCAATGGAAGACGGGGCTTATTAGTGACTGGGGGGAGTTTTTTTGCATAAGTTTATGCCCCTATTGAAAGGTGTATGCGTTCCGAACCAGTATATTTATCGTAAAATATTAGGCATTAAAACTGGTTCAGCCAAGTTGTTACTAGAGGTGCGCATTTTGAGAATTATCTCTTATCAAAATTAGAAAACATTCAAAAGTAGTACTAATTTATTAAATTATAATTTTCGAAATAAAAAAAAAGTAGGTACATGAAAAATAAATTAAAGCTTTTACTTTTCAGATTTATTTAAGCGCACTCCAAATATTTGGGTGCATTTTCTTGTATTGATGATGTACTAAAATCCGTGTCATTCGAAGCCGGTGGGAAAACATACATCGGGTTCAACTGGTTAAAATCTACGTATACACGTCTCCTTTTCACATCCAATAGTTCTACAAGTTCAGCAAACGACGGTCTTAAATTTTTTTCTCTTGACCAACATCTTAACATTAGACAGTAGAGATCATCTGTGCATATTTCGGGTCTCGATAACCGTTTACCATTCTGCAGGTAGTAGAGTAGCATAGAATCCGGTATTTTTTCGTAAGGAAAACCACCTGCAAATATACACAAACAGAGTTTAATTAAGAAACTTTAATGAATATAGTTGTGATCGGCCAGACATACGATTAACTTTGTTATTTGGTAATACTTTTTTTTTTACTTTTTTAAATCCTACCTAGCGTTGCAATTTCCCATAATACTATTGCGAAAGACCAAACGTCACTTTTATTATCGTAAATATGATCCTCAATGGATTCCAGAGCCATCCACCTGAGTGGCAACTTCTTCGTTTTGCTGTTAATGTAGGGTCCTGTTCTCGATAAACCGAAATCAGAGATCTTAAGAACCTTTTGTTCACTAATTAAGATATTGCGCGCCGCTAGGTCCCTAAAACGCACTTATCATGAATTAAAAACTTATCCAGGAAACCAACCAGATGCGTACCTATGAGTAATTGGAATTTGTTCTAAGTGAGCCATGCCTTTGGCTATTTGTAAGGCAAACGATTGTAGTTCTTTGTGGTCTAGAACTCTCTCTATTTCGAAGTCGAAGCTAGTGGTGGAACGTGGCGAATCTATGCTGTCTATATTTACGTATTCGGCTTTAAACAATAATAATATTAAATAGTTAGTTTTAGGTACTGCATCATGCTGTATTATAATTATATCCACATGTATTTCATACAATAAAACAAAATTTTTGTTATTAAGTGGGATAACATAAATATTCTTTGCCAAGATCTATACATCCACATATATATTTTTAGTAAATAAAGAAAAAAAAATAAATAAATAAATTAAAAATTATAAACTCACTTTTAACAGATGTTTTAGATTTTGGTGTTATTGGAGAATCCGGAGTATCAGGAATTATGTAAGCTGATGACCTAGAAATAATTATCGATTTCACAGCATCTGCTATATTGAACTATGCAATGGGTTACCTTGATGTGAAAACAGAAACGTCTAGCGGATATTTCTGATTTTTGTGCCAGTGATTTCGTAAATCAAGGAGGTACCTTTTCAAGTCCCCGCAAGGCACATATTCCATGATCATCATGTACGGTTCCTCTAACGTACAACAACCAACGAGTCTTACTATATTTTGGTGGTAGCCTATTTTCTTTAGGATCTCTATTTCGGCAGAAAAATCTTCACATTCTTCGTGAGATGCCTTCTCTAATAATTTAAAATTATTTAGGTCACAAATTATTAGACAATCATCTCATTATTTACAATTACAATGATCTAACTCAACAAGCACAGTGGCTTATAACGGACTTCAGGTGTCCATCAAGTTATATATGTACCGTCTTTTTCAAATTAAATGCGAATCTAAGCTCCACAAATCTTCAATTATTTATGCAATTTACTAAAGACCTAGTGGCTATTGAGTAATGACAAAAAGACTGTCAAAATGGTAGTGTTCTGACCAGTCATTGTAGACAGCGTAACATAGGCCTGGCAGAGAGAACATCCTGCCAAGAGGAGTAAAGGTCGTTTTACAGTTCGCAATGTTTCTTGCGTGCAATAAAAATTGGGAACTGTGAAGCGGTCTTAAGAAATTCCAGTTAATATTTTGTATCGCTGCGATAGCTTAGCAAGGATAAAGTTTCTAGTAATGGACTCAGAAAACCTCAGAGCAAATAGTTCCATTAAGGAGCACTTTCAAAGATGATAGGTGAAATTAAGAATGCAAGAAAGTTATAGAGCACCTTCCGGGCCAAACGGCCGCGGTGAAACAGGCCCTAACCTTTACTGGCACCCCAACACTAATCTAATGTAATCTAATCTAATTGTCGGAGTTATCTTGAATTAAAATATTTTATTTTTTAAAGTTTTGAGTTTTGGGATTCCGATTGCGCCGCTAGATGCCGCCACCTCTTTTGAGTGTAGATCACGAAACTGCTCCTAGAGGACGCTATTGGTTGCCGCGTCACTTTGCAACGGAAATTTCTGGGTGCGAATGCACCAGAACATTCAAGAAACATGTAAGGTTTGTTTGTGGGTACAACACTTTCTACACTGGCTTGTGATTAAAACAGGATAATTGAAACAGTTGAAAAACCGAACTTTTTCATCTTTCGAAAGTACCATTCTTATGTTTCCGTCTACCCCAAAAGCGTTTAGCACAAGTCGAAAATGGATAAAAGAGGCAGTATTGAAAATAAGGCTACATATTTTAAAATTTTCAAAATCATCAAGATATCTAAGAAACAAATAAACATAGGTATAGGGAAACCAGATGGAACACATGCTGAAATTTTCTCAGGAATCTCAAAATGAGATAATATATTGGGTGTTGCATTTAAAATAAGGAAGTTATTGGCAACTTCCGATATAACTGGAAGTGATACGATCTTGAAAATATTTAAAAATGAAAGAGAATCCTGACTGGATCCCCAGGAGTCTAAAAATTTAGAATTCTAATTTTTTTCAAAATGCGAGAACTTCTAAGGAACGGCTACCGTGAGGAACCCTGTATAATATATATCAAAATTTTAAGTTTTATATACACGATACATTTTATACTAAATATTACATTCTCCGAAGTGGTAGAAGACACACGTTTAAAATTTAAATTTTCAATTACATGGCATCCTTCTCTCTCAAAAACATTTATAAATTCCGACAATACTTTTTAAATTTGTTTCCCTGAGATGGTTTACTAAGTTAGCTTGAAGATGGCCAATACTGATCGAAACATCTAGCTAAATTAAAGAAATTTTAATAAATTGAATGGAACGAACTGATTCATATTTTTAATTATATATCCATATATATATATAGTATATATAATATATATATATATATATATATAATATATATCCATTATATAATTTATTAGTGTTTAATTATTTACTGTTAGCCTTAATTTATTTTCATTAGACTTCAAGTGTAGAAAATAAATAAATACTTTTTATTAAAAATATCGTTGTATTGATAATTTTGAACCCCGAGAACGTTACAAATGTTACAATAACTAAAATTTCAGACCGCTATCTCTGTCTACATTTTTGCCCTGTTCATTATAATAAAAAAAAAAAACGGTTTCAAAGTCAAGGATATCAACCCACGTAGCCAAATTTAAATTTCCCGCAATTATTTTTAGTAACTTCAACGTTGAAACATAAAATTACCTACCATTCTGTACTACGTTAATAGTTATTTTAATGCGTTTACGTTGAAGTCACTAAAAATAGTGGCGGGAAATTTAAATTTGACTATTAGGGAATTCATTACTGCTTCTTTGTATTTATGTATACGTTAAAAACGATACATCTATACATTAATCCTAATATGACATTTTTTGGAATCAAAGAAATAATATTTCTTTAATTTATTTATTGTAGTTTGTATCATTTTTGAGATTTGACACTTGTCACTTTTATGACAATGTCAAAAGTAAATATAACTATATTTAGATTTATATGCGAAATTTATATTTATTTAATGATGGAAATGGTATTGGAATGAATATTAAATGTCGTTTCTTTGTTTATAGATAAAGAGTTATGTAATGTTGTAAATGCAATTTACCGTATTTTTCGAACTATAAGACGCGCTTTTTTACATAGAAAAATGGACTCAAATTTTGGGTGCTTCTTATGGTCCGAAGATAACATAATATATTTTTTTCAATAAATCGTCTCTAAATTTGAGGTGCGTCTTATAGCCCGAAAAATACGGTAATAAACTATAAACTTTGTTTATAGAGGAACTCAATTAAGTTTTGTTTCGTCGCACCAATTTCCTATAGGAAAAATATCATTGCACTATATGAATATAAGACTTAAAATAAAAAGTGCTTTTCAAAATTCTAAATAATAGGTTATGATTATCTTGTTTTATGTTGGTATGAAGATAAGTTCTCTTTTATAGCTACTTTATACGATTTTTTTACCTCGTAATTTTTTAACAGCGACATATCTCGTTAACCCATCAATATATCCGTGTGCTAAAAGCACTTCTCCAAAAGCCCCTTTGCCAATTTCTTTAATTAAAACTATTCTAGCACGGGGGATTTCATAGCTGTCCTTTGTACCATCCTAAAACATATTATTGTTAATTCATAGTTACTACACACATCCATTAATAGAAGGATACGGGTATATATAATACTTGCCAAAATTTCTTTTTCCACATAGAGTAAATTTATAGTTTCCTTTTTCCTGGTCCTGAAATATTCATAATGATTACTGAGAACATCTAGCATACATATGTTCATATTTATGTCTATGGTTCTAATTTTAGTTGAAGTAGGAGTTTAATGACGCTCCGAAGTGCAATCCTAAATTGGCAATAATAACATATTTACATACTAAGCGCTGTTGAAATTTTAGCCAAAATGTCGATCTATTTGCCAAAATATTTAATTATTTAAAGTAATTATCTTTATGTATGTATAGTATTAAAATATAGATTCAAGCAAAATTATAGTCGTATAATAAAAATTAAATGGGGCGACGAGTGTATTCAAACAATTATTTTCTTTAAAGAAATGTTATGGGCTATCATTCTCCAGATTCGTGAATAAATAACAGTACTACAAAACCTTGTTCACCAAATATTTACCCAGTAAAGGTTTCCTGTCTATTTGTCTGGTTGGATGATTCGCTTTTTCCTTTTTTTACGAATTTACTTCGATACGAATGGAAACAGCAATAACCCATGATAGCCAGGAGCATTGACAATATCAGTGCTATCAGCCACTGTGCCCATACTACTCTTAATTCCGTCTGTATGTATAAATAATTAAAGTATACGTAGAAGAATATAAGTAATAACACTTACTTTTTGGGTTGGTACTGAAACATAAAAATTCACTTATAATTTTAAATCAAGACTAACATTAGATGAAAGCTATTTTTAAAATTAAAATTCCCAAAGTGCCATTAGTTTGAAAATCATTCGTGTATGAAAAATGCAGTTGTGTTTTGGGGTAACACAACTGCATTTAGGCAACGCATTGGCGGCGCCCTTAGATTTATCCATTATTAAAATGTTGTTAAGGTTAAGTTATAGAATAGATCAGGTATTTACAATATATCCCACAAAGATTATAGTAGCAATAATGTGGTTATTAACCAGAAATGCAGGTATATATTCAAAATAGGAACTATAAATTTGTACATACCTTGCTCAATAAAGTCGTACGCATGTGAGTAAGTACAATGATAAGTATTATTAAAACTAACGCTTAAGCAATACTTGTCATCAATTACATCACCGGTAACATTCAGTACAGCATAACTCTTCTCTCTCATCGTCTGCAGTGGTGTTTCCGAATAGACTTTTTTTGTGTGTTCGTTACTGTTGCAAGTGGGATCGAGGATTAAGCTAAAATTGATCTTATTTTACCTAAACGAACATGTAATAGGAATATGCAATAAATTCCGTAATTGAAACCTGTCTACAACAATTCTATATACACTGGAAAAATTATTTCACATAAAGAGTTTATTTATTTATGAATTAATACAGTAACTTAAGATTGATGTCACTGCTTTCATTGAAAGTGATTAAAACATTTCTCTAAAAAAATGTTTCGGAGCAAACGAGTACTTACTATTTTTTTTAATTTGAATTAACTCTAAAATACATCTCCTTTAATATATTTTTACTTTTATTAAAGCTTTAGTTTCATCGAAATTGAATGCATGGTTTTTTCAGAGATGTCATGTTATTGGAATATTTGTGACTTTTTAATCTTTTTGATAAATATTGCAAAGTTTGATGTACATCAAACGTAATGATAATTCCATTTTTTATTACAGTACTGTACACACAAAATAATTTCTGAAGAAGAAATAATGGTTATTTCGAAACGTCAAAATTATTTCTAAATTTGTTATTGGAAAAAAGGCCGCACGTCAAGGAAAATCAACTAAATGTTTTTTTTTTATACTCAGGATGGATGATATTGATCTAAATTTAATGAACCAGTATGTTTTATTACTGAATTTATTCCACATTCCATGTCCACCAATATAAGAATTATACTTAAGATTTGTCATGTTGTACTCACTAGAATCCAATGTCGGTAATATTATTTTCTTTACTTTCCGCAAAAGACCACGATATATTAAGTTTTCCATTATGGTGTTCAATTATGGGAGTGGTATTGGTAACTGGATTAGGTCCTAACAGTTTACAATTACAGCGAAGACCAACGCATTCTGAAAATATCGACATGACAATATATATATATTGTTCTATGTTATACTTATTATTAATACTATATGTTAATATTTTTGATATTGGTTTGGATATGTCATTTAACAGATAAATGCTGGTGCCATCTATACTGGATAGACCGACCTAAGGTTCCAGCTTAGTAATTTATAAATATTTTTTAATAAAATTGAAAATATATTGTTTATTGTAAATTTTATAATTCTTTAACATTTCGGATTTTATCGGGAATATAACTAAATCAAAAAGTTAAATATATTTGTGTTCTAGGCAATTTTTTGAATACAATATATATGATCTGGTGCTTTTTAATCAAAATAATTAATCACAGTTAATTATAAAAATCATGTACCAACCTGGAATGTAATGTTTTATAGTTGTTAGCATCCCTTCTGATTTTATTGTTATATTATAGGTGCAATTACCTTCTAATTCAAAATCATAGTCGCTTGTTGGAGGAATGTAAATCTGTGTAACATGCTGGAAAAATTTAAAAGAAATGGCTATAATTGCATTTATGCAATGGCATGCAATGATTCGATGGCATACTATCCACAAAATCGGTGATGTAAACAGAGTTTAATTTAACTTAATTGTTAATAATAATATCGTTTTTACTGGTATATAGTTGAAAGCACCTTACCGAGTTCAAATCGTGAGAATCGTAGTGTTTTTGGCAATAACTTGCATTAGATTCCGGTACTATATTAATAGAGTAAAGATTAGGCGCCGTGTCTGAAAGAATATTTTTGTTAGTGGTTGTGGTGTGTGTAACTGCAAACAAAAATTAAATATACGTACGAAAGTGCCAAACTATTTTTACTATATTAAGTGTTAACAATAAAAGATTCAGAAGGTCTGAATGTCAAACTCAAAGCTAGTTTCATTCAATAGCGTTTAGTTATTATGCGTCCTTATCTAGAGCTACAATAATTCATGTTTGAAACCTGATGTGCAGGTTTCATTATTGAGGACACACAATTTCAAACAAAATCAAAGAAATAACAAACAAATTGAAACTAATAAAAGGAATTAGATCTGCAGGAAGACTGCTTAGTCTTCCTACACTACTGCTTAGTACCTACCCACCTTAAGAGCAAAATAAATCTCTAAGAAAACTAAAATGCAGATATATAAAACAGTAATTGGAACAAGGGTATTTTATAGGGGCAAAATATAGACTCATGTAAAAGAATGAGGTTGAAGTTAAGTTGTGAGAGTGGAAGGCAGAGCATTTTGGGAGACAAGACATTGGAAGATGAATAATAAAAAAGGGACACCAACAATACAGTAAAGGGGAAGTGTGAATATTCCTTATATATTCTATGAATAGTAAAGTGTTTTTTGCTCCTACGAAAGCGGGTTGGATAAATTAGTACGCTTTTAGTCGTCAAATGAGTCCTATTAGTCCTACTAGTGTTAGTAAATGAGTAAGCGATGTGACAGTAATCGAAAATAATGTACTTGGATTTGCCAGTTGATCTACTGTTGATCACACATCTAGTTGTATTAAAATTTAGCAAGGATATTTTAGTTTGATTAAAAGAAGAAAAAACTAATTCATTATGACTACACCACAATACTATCCAATAACATCAAGAAATGCACCACCGATAGAAGAAATACCACTATCGCCACCTGAAACCATCAGAATTCTATCATCAGCAAACTGACAACGAACTTTGCCGAGAAAAAAATTGTTCAAGTTGCTAACAAACAAAATGAATAAAAACGGGGCCAAGACAGACCGTTGCAGCACGCCTCGTTCCACACATATTTTTATGTGTATCTGTGGTTGTAAGACGCATAATAAACATATATCGATATAGAAACTTCAATGTTAATATGATTTCTTCTGAGCCCTAAAGTGTCAGATACTAGATAAAATAAAAATGTATTTTTGTTACTTCATGATATGTAGGTACTCACCCATCCACGTAAGTAGATATTGTATTTTGGAAATGCTTTCATTGTAAATAGTATGCAGCGCGATATTTTTTACAGCAACGTTACCTGCAAAAAGTGAAAGTGTTGTCATTTACATTCCGCAGATACATAATATAAACAAACAACGATTTACCTAAATAAATTGTAATAAAATGCTACAACATGTAGATATTAGATGTTGCAACATTAAATATAATCTTCTTTAGTTATATGTCATAAAGTTAATTTATTTTTAATCAATAGTTAACACAGGGTGGTCGGATCCGACCCAGTGTTTAGACGCTGTTCACATTAGCGATGGGCAGGATAGGAGAAGTAACTGAAGGCCTACTAGCTTCGGGCTAAATAGCCATCTTCAGAGCCATCTAAGCAAGTAATTACAAGACTATGATAAATATAAAAATACAAAAGGTTAGTTACTTACCTAAAAATGTTAAATTTGTGTTTGACAAACAATTTATGTTGTGAGAAAAGAAACAAATATTTAATTACGTAAGCCATACTTATCATTTATCTTACATGATGTAATATTAATAGTAGTTTCATTGAACGTTGTAGTTGAAGGGTTAATACTTGAAAAAGATAATAAAAATGTCGAAACTTCGTTAAATAAGAAATTTTGTTTTCAAATGACCCATAATTCCACAAAAATTAATCGCTAAATATATATGATTTACTACTTAGGGATAATGAATTTAACAAAGGACTAAATATAATACACAAATAGCTAAAGAGAAGAAATTTCCTATTATTGTCGTAGAAAAAGTAATTAATAAACAGATAAAGCAAGACCCACTTTATTATAAAAATGGCAAACAATACATTTATAAACCCTTTACATATATTAACTATACAGACAAATTAGATATTTTTAAACAATATAAGATAAAACCTATCTTTAAATCTAATAATACCATTATAACTTATTGCGTAACAACAAAGACAAAATCAGAAAACTTGATAAATAATAATATATTGGACTTTTTCTATCAGTTAATTTGTATTGTTTTTTGCTTTTGAATTTATCGTAAGTAATTAATATTAACCTCTTTTATTTTTATATTCATTATAATCTTATAATTTCTTGCTTAAATGGCTTTGAAGATGGCTATTTTGCCGAAACTAGGAAGCCGATATTTTTTACAATTCATTGAGTATATACACAGTTGCTCTTTATCACCTCTGTTTTACTTATGTCTTACATATGCCTGGGGGTTGGAAGTACCTACCAGGCGCGGTCCCCGGGGTGGTGGCTAGGGGAAAGGCCATCTTGTCAGAGTTCGCTCAAGACGAGATGGGGTTAAGTGGCAGCTATGAAGTTCGTCCTGTGGTTAAAAACCGGAGCATCGGTGAATGAAGCCGTTGCCCGTGACCACTCCCCACTCGCCCGAGCTGTCGTGTCGTGGCTAAGGGCTTGCACAGGGTTCTACAACGATGCCAGTTGTTGCTTTCGGCTACCGAAAGCCCAACTGTTAAACCAGGTCCGGAAAGGGATGGGGAATCTTGGTTTAACTGCGAGAGGAGATAACCTCAACAAAAACCTAAATCCTAAGGTGGCGGACTAGGCTGATGGGATGCGTAGCTGGATAGAAGACCAGTCTACTAGTCCAACCTTGGGGCACCTGGCGCACCCATTGTTTTAGCCTTACCTCTGTCATAGCGGAATCTGTGGAGGTGGACCTTTCCTTCCCTAGCACTCGTGGGATCAATCATGGAAGAAGGACGTTTATTAGCGGGACGACACCACTAATAAACAGGAATTGGAGCAGGATCTCCATAAGAAGCCTTCCATTTCCAAAGTGAGATAATCTCACAAGGAAGGAACAAAGGGAAGAGCAAAACGACTGGAGCAGATTGGGGAACAGGATAGCATCCATTCCCTCTCAAATTGCGTAACACTGTGCAACCCAAGAGCGTTGCATCTGGGAGCACGTGAAATCGAAGAAGGAGACTTATCTAACTTGGGGCGTTCTGATATCCTATACTTTCTGAAAGGAATAGGATTGGTAGGCCAGCTGTAAAACAGCAAGCACAGGGGACACACTAGATCTTTTAGGTCGCAGTGTAATAATACCCTTGCAATATATATACATACATACATATGCTACTGCACAAAAGCAGTTGTTTGTCAAACAAAACGTACCTGAAATATAATTTTTGGCGTTTATTGTTCGTCCATCTGCACTTATTTCTATGAAGTAACTGCAATTATTATACAGCTCAAAGCTAGATATATCGGTTGGAATGTAAAGCTCTTCAGTGATCTGGAATATTTCTATATTTTGATACAAAATTATTTTAAAGGTTAAAATTAGGGAAATAGGAAAATGATAATATATTTATGTAACTAGAAGTAATTCAAGACCATAAAACTTACTTTCGTTGCGTTGTACTCGTATGTTTCATTATTATAGTAATTCTTGCAGTCATTCGGGGATATTTTCACTGTATAGCCATTTGAAGGAACGGTACCTAGAGGTAATTATAAAAGTTTTATTAAACGCTTAAATAAAGTTAGGATTTGAATAAAAAATACATGTCATGGTGTGAATTTGTATTATTACTGCTTCGATTATATTTGGTTTAACTAAAGGCTCATACAAATATGTAGATATCTATATATACAGGATGAATCAGAGCAAAGTAAATAAAGAAAATATCATGTAGTAAACAAGCCATAGAAAATTTGAAACGTTTTGTATGGGAAATGTAGAATTTTTTGATACACTACAAAGGGGTACAAGTGCAGAAACCTACAGGTGATGAAGGCGAAAAGAAGCCTCTACTGGCGTCAAGTACAGGAAATGAATAAGTAATGGATTAGGTGGGTAAAAGAATCTGCAGAATTGATCAAATCCTTAAGCAACCAATATATCTTCTTCATTAATTTATTGTTATTTACTTGTTTTTTTTTATTTTTTTTTTTGATAAAACAATAAATTGAATCTAGACGAGTGATGATTTGCTTTATTTTGGCTGTTTAATTCCTCTTGACTACTTTACCTTTACAGATAATCTTGCACCCACAACAGATACATATGTACACAATCCATTAGAATTATGAAGAATCTCAAGCAAAATTACTTTTGAAATAATGCACTCTAGCTGCACAAAATTGCTTTAAATTCGTGCCTGAATTTTGCCAAAAATTTTTAGTATGTGTGTTTAGTAGGTTTTTTGTCTGTAACGTAGGTATAAACAATATTTTTTAATGCGGTAGGCTATATTTGTGAATTTTGCATTACGCTTGGATTGTTTCGCTTTTGTTCAGCAGAGCTGCTGTTGTTGTGGTCTAGATAGCCGCATAACTCACCTTTGCATAATGTGGCCTTCAGAGATAGAATAACACTTTACTAATAAAACATCATGGATGCAACGTATTCATCTCTTGGGATTAATTTTTCACTAACATAAGTAACTTTTATAATACGCTGAATAATATCTTATTTTTGTTAGTTTTGATTCATCCTGCATTTTATTATATCCATTATTTTAGCCATTAAATTATATTCATTTAATATTTAATACTATTAGGGTTAAAATAATAAATAAAAAGCGTATTTTTCGGCAATGTTAACCTTTGCATACCGAGTTATTGGCATAACAATTGAAAATGCTGTGATGATTTGTGCAATGGTTTTTTTTTCAGATTCTTACCTTTCCACTTTAAAATATATTGCACTTTGCCAAGCGTCACATTGTAAATTTGGTTTAAAAATAAAGTCCTTGTCTCAATGACAGTTGAATTTATTTCTCCTCTCACATTGACATCTGGAACAAGCACGATAATTGATTCAATTTTTACATCATGAGAATCATTATAAGCAAATTTCATCCAACAGTATATTTCATGTGTGAGAAACATTATGATCTCATATTTGAATGTACCTATAGGCCTTTGTAAATTAAAATAAGAATATGTAGGTACACAAATAGCACTCAACTGACGAGGAAACGCTGCAAGCAGCCTTACATACTACGAGAAATATAAGAAAATGCATGACGTCATCTCTTAAACACAATCCAATGAAGCCTGCATGACCATGAGAAGTGTATGCTGTTTTATGTCGAGAAGAAGAAAGAAAAACCAAAAGTAAGGACACAAATTTTCGCGACATATTCTGGATGTATGGTGACTTATGATTGACTATGTTCTCCACAGTTATACATATAATGGCTAAGCACCTCAATGGAGTATCGCCGCCCCTAGAGCTCTCTAGAACTTTCAAGATACCAGTAAATCAATCCCCATCCTCTTTTATTTACATCCTTTCACACACATCCCCCACCCGTTCCTGGCCTGTTTCCTCTCCTGCCATTTATAAATAATGAATGCCAGCGTTGTTAAGATCGGTTTTAACTTTTTGTAGCCATCTTCCTCTTCTTCCTCCTGGTTGCCATTCCAAGATATTGCGAATTACTGTTCCATTCCTAATCCTCCACACATGTACCAACCATTTTACTCTCTGCGTCTTAATTTTTTTAACCACGCCACCCTCCGTTAGCTCCTTTGCTAATTCATAATTGGTTCTTCTTCTATATTCACTGTCGTCCATTTTTATTGGGCCTAATACTGTTCTTAGTGTTTTTCTTTCTTGTGTCCTAAGTTCTTCTTCTTGTTTCTAGGCCATCGTTATTGTTTCTGCAGCATATAGTACTGTTGGTTGTACATATTATCGCCTTATAAATTCTCATCTTTATTTTCTTTTCCGATATTATACTTTTTAATAGTTTTCTATTTGCTTGATACGTCTTATTCATATTGATTATTCTCACTTTGCGTCCCTGCTCCCATCATTTGTTATTATTACTTCTAAATACTTAAATCTGTTCACCTCTTCAAATGTATAGTATCCTATTTTCGTACCCAGTCTAGACTCATTAATTTTGTTTTCTCTTAGTCTATATTCAGTCCCATTTTGTTCCCTTTTCTCAACTGTCGGTTTTTTGATGCAATTACGATATAGTCGGCATACATTATTATTTGTGCTGCCTTTGTTCTATTAATAAATTATATATGAATGTTATTTCTTTCAAGGGCTTTACCATTTCGGCTTTTATTGAAAATTTCCTTTATTTCTTCTCTTGTTGGTGTCAGCATCATATTGTAATATTGTCCGATTTATTTCACCTTCTTTCCAGTGGCGGAACAATAATTTTTTGACCCTTCCCCTACATTTGTTTAATTTTATGGTAGTTTTTTTCAGAAAATTTTAATGTTTTAGTATGTAAACCAGGAGAGCTTAATGATCATGAACTACAAAAAAATTAAGAAATTTTGTCTTATTTCAATTGCAGTTGGTTTGTCTCTTAAGCCAATCTATTACCTTTTTAACAAAATTCTGTTACAAATAAATTTAACCCAGTGGCAACACTGAAAATTTTATAAGGTTATATTCTTAGTAAAAACCGACAAAAACCGACATTTGAGTAAAAATTAAAAAATAAATCAAGAGAACTTGGGCCTCTTCTAACTTTGAGTCCTTGCGGTATTATAGTTCCGCCCCTGCTCCTTTCCCAATTGCTATATTATCGTCGTGGTCATATAATAATTATTTCAGTGGCGGCTCGTGAGTTATGAAAGAGGATGGACACAATATAAGAACTTGCCTATTTTTTGGACATAAAATACATTCTCCTATTTTTCATGCTGGAAAAGACGTCTATGACTTTGTTGTAAAAATGCGTTCAATCGATCTTCCGACATTGTGCCTCTCAGAAAAGTTTTAATGCGTTAGATGGTGGAAAAACATCGTTCACATACTGCTGTCGACATGAGGGTTGTACAAATAATATCCAACAGTTTATATGTTTCCGTCAAAACTTTTTTTTACGTTGTTGTACGTTATGAAGACTAAAAGCGGCAAAACACCACCTACATGTCCTCGCGCTCATAAATTACTGAAAGTTCACTTTTCAATTTTACGCTCTCCAACATAGGATAAGATTTCACATTTTTTATACACATAATCAACCGACGTAAAATATGACGATTTTTTTCCACATCTTCGTTGTACTTAATTTTATGTGTCCACGCATGCATTCATTTGAGAAACGAAATTTTCGTGTTTCATTGCCCTCTCTGCGATATGCTTTAAATGATTTAACCCTTGTTTATTCCACGTTTATTCCTCTTTTTTAAAAATTAAGCAGATAAAACAAAATAGTTTATTTGTTAGTGAACATCCGCACATCCACTCATATTTTTATTAAATACTCTGTTGTAAGTTCGAGCTTTACTTGTGGAAGTGTAGCTTATTTAAAGATCAGGAATATGCCTTCCTTTCTCTTTAATTAAAAGTTCTTCCTCAAATGAGAGCGGGGTGTTTTTTTTTAAGATTTTGCACTCAATTAACTTCCATCATTAATAATAAACGTCACTTCAAGTCTTTGAAATCACACATGCGCAGTACGCGTTGAAAACGATGCAGTTGCAACGAATGCAAGGCGTTAACTGGGGACACGGCATTGCGTGCCCCGAAACGACCGTATAAGCGCATATAGCAAAGATAAACGGAGCCGTCCGATTCATACTCCAAATAGGTACATCGGAAAGAGTGCCCCGGAACATAGCTCGCTTCGCATAGCGTTCGCATATCGCTAGGCGTCTGCGTGCAGAAGGAAACTTTGATACCATCGTTATAAAAATACGTAAAAATAATAAAATAAAATAATGCACTGAATTACATGCGAATTTCTTTCTGTGTTTATCTTAGTGGTTGGGTGGGCACGTGCCCTTGTGCCCTTTAGTACCAGCCGCTACTGAATTCTTTAAAGTATTCCCGCCAGTTACTTCTTAGTATTACGCCAACATACACTCTTTGAAACCAAATTGTGTTGGATTATATTTAAAAGATGACGTCATACATTTTTCCTTCACGAAGGATTCGCTACGTGAACTTACCTGGAATGTAGCTTAATATGTTTAGACTATGTCCATGCACTTTTACTTCTATATCGTAACTGCAATTTTCCTGTACCCGAAAATCGTAATCGGGGGTTGGGGGAATATAGAATTCAGCTACACTCTGGAAACATAAGTAGGTAACATATTAATTAAAAAATAATAACGGAACGTACAGAAAAATAGATCAATTAAATAAAGCCCCACAAATATTTAAGCGTTTTATTTCAAAGTATTTGATTGGCTCCATTAATGGGTCTTCAATGGGTCATGGAAGAAATTGTAGCAATTTGAAAGTGTTAATTTGAAGACTTAATTACTTAATCTAATATTTTTGTAGCACTCGTTTTGTATTGTTTAGATTTGCTGTATCATCAATCTAAATTGCAAATTAAATAATAAATAATTTTGTTTTGGTATTATATAGATACCAGATAAGATAACCGCACATTATACAAATAATGTGTAAAAAATAGCAATGAAAAGGAGAAAAATCGAAATAGCTTATTTACCAACTATATTGAAAAAAGAAGGAATATTTTCTAGATTAATCCTTGGGTATGATACGGAGAATAAAGTAATTACCTTATCTGAATCGGCGCAATATGGTTTATTATAAAAAGTAACAAATTTTATTTTTTTTATAAAGCCTATTCGTGAAGAGATCCATTGTCAATTAGATTTTGCGATCATTGCAGGATTAAAAAAATACCTTCGCCCTTCATGGCTTAAATTAAAGCAACATCAGATCAATCGTACCTTTCCATTTGCGATGTTCAAAGAAGCTTGAGTTCACAACTTTGTAAGTACAGTGGTGGTCTCAATTAATGTCTCCCCCTATGATGGAAAGTTAGTGAGAAATGGTAGTGTACGTAAACGATAATAAGCTTCTATATATGCTGTCTAAGTAAGGTTTATACCTGCGCAAACCGATAGAAGCCAAACTGTCTATGATATCCAAGGATCGTGGTTTTAATGTTCTCAGTCAAAAGGAGAGACATTAAATAAGACCACCTCTGTACAAATAGGATTATATACTTACAACATTTAAGTATTCGAGAAAGGTGGTATTTGTTTCGCAGGGGGACGTCAGGCTTGCTGCTACAGTATAATCATCTGGAGCACCATCTGCAGAAAGAAAATAATGCATGGTAAATGTGGGCACAGCTTAATTTTTTTTTTGTTTTTATTTTATTTGAAAAATTTCCTACAAATTTGAAGTATGTGTTTTCCTATGTGCAGTTTATATTAGGCACTGTCTAACAAAAATATTTAAATACACTTTTACATGATTTAATTTACAGAGAGAAAGAAACTAATCTTTTTTACTAAGGTGGTCTGGTGCTTTTGAATCAACCTGTGTGTATAAAGCCTTTTCACGGTTTAAAACATTTAAAATTTTACGTTTAAACACGTTAAAATCACACAATTCACAATTTAATTGAAGAATTAAATAACGTAATAGAAAGAATGTACATTGTATAGAATAAATTAAGGTTGGGAAATGTTTAATTCTATAAAAATAAAAAAAAATCTGTATGACTAAAAATAGAACATAGGCCGCTATCTCAGGATTTTGATTTAATTATCAAATAATTAGTAAATATCCATTTATAGGGGGGATTAGATTAATTGAAAAACATATTTTTAAATAGGAATTCCAAGTAAAATTAAAATTTATAGGTAAACAAAGAGGACTTTAAATGTACTTTTCGAATTATATTTAATCTTTTCTTAACTTTAGAACAAACTAATAAAATCTCGTTTATTTTAGAGATATCGCGAAAATTAAGAAAATAATTGATATAAGAACCGATCATATTATTTTGTTACTTCTAGTCTATTAATTCAATTAACAAAGTGAATATTATTAAGAAATAAGGATTACGCAAACTACAATTATACTTAATTTAATGTAATTATTACGTGCAAATTACTTTTTTCCAAACCTAGCCCACACTTTTGATCACAGGTTCTGTGATCTAAGCATTATTATTATGGCGAAGTTTTCTACCCATATAGTTACGTTCAATAGGTATATGTATGTGATACAGCCATTGTTGTAAAGATGGCGCCTCTCCTATATCACCCAAACACGGTTATAAAAAGTTGATTTGGTGCATTTACCGGAAAAACATTGTACATCGGGCAAAGAAGAATTTGCGAACGTCACAGGTAAAGAAAGACATGTGTTAATCTAACAAAAAACGCCGCATTTAACTACGAAATTTGGGTTAAATACAGTCAAACAAAAATCATTGTTAAAGTAACAAAATGCGAATGTTAAAATAATTGTGGTAGATTTGATATATTTTTAGCATTGTTTTTAACCATCAAGATAATTTTATTAACATCAATATTATTAGGGCAAAATGTTCGTGTAAATAAACAAACTATTTCATGTTCAATTTACCAAAAGAATTCATTAAAATAAAAAGCAGAAGTTGCTAGGTTAAATACACATTTTAAGTTAAATTGAAATAAATGTTATCTGTTATGTCAAAAATAACAATCTTGTGGTGTTAAACAAAAAAATTATGTTGAGCCAAAACAGAAATTGCTCTTTAGTTAATAATATTTATTGCTACAAGCAACCTGTCGGGCATTTTTTTGATTCGCTTTACAAGGAAATGTTTTCAGTATCTTGGTATTGTACATTTATCATTCACAACATAAAGTGTAAAATATCTGTTAGGCGGATATATTTAAAACCCTCAAAAAATAGCAGTTTTACTAACATTCACTGCCATTGCACACCACCAATGCTGCTTCTTATGTCGCAACTTCTATTGAATGTTGACTGGCACAATGCACTAGATTAATATTGTATTAACTCTGACTGTTGTGCTTTATGACCCTTATGTGTCATTTGCTTGGTGTGAAATGGAAGGAAATGCCATCTTCACTGCGATTTCTGAAATACATATCTACCTATTATTTAAACGTATTTGCTACTATGTGAAAGAAACTGTTATACACGTGAACCCATTGGCTCTTAAATTAATAAAAACGATATGGTGCCTTCATTATACGGTTTTCTTGCGAGATTAACTAAAATTTTAGGTTACGCAACCAAACATTACGAACATCTAATTATAATTATATCAATAGAACAAATTTTTATAAAGTAATTAAAAATGTTTCTCAAAATATACTACTGTGAAGTGTTCTTCTAACAATTTCGATGTAGCTAAAATAAGAAAATGCGAATTTCAGATATACTCCTAAAGTTAAAAATATAGGAAATCTTAATTTAATGTATTGTATGTGTTTGATTGACCATAATTTTTTGTTGAAACAACTTCCAAGAAGCTTAGTTTGATGATGATATTTAGTAATTTTAAAAGAAATTATTTGTTTAATACAAGCAGAAAATTCTTCATTCATCAACAACACGAAAATGTTTCTTTAGTTCAACAAAAATATGTTAACTAAAAGAAATTCTTACTGTAAGAATAATTATGTAGAGTCAAACAAAAATATTGTTACATCAACGCATTTGAGCTTAACAAAGTGATTTTGATTAATTCAACATCTTTCTTTCTCTACGTGCACATACAGAACAAACTAAATTAATGAGATCAAAACTTTTCAAATTAAGGACCCCCTATTCCTTGATCCAACAGTCCAGCTTTACTGTACGCAAAATTCTACTGAAAAGCCACCATTGCGTTTTCCGCAAGCAATACGCAATTTATTCTCCCTTTATAAGTAGGTTATGTCAACAAATTGTGCAAAAAAACTACACATTATACAGTAAATAATTATTCACAACTAGGTATTACCTAGGTATATTAATTATCACAACAGCGTAGTTAATCTGTGCGCAAAATGTTAATGTCCGTTCACTACACAGATTTGTAATAGTAGCAAAAATACTGTAAATATCTTGTTGACGATTGGTTGCAACTATTATCACTGGCCCATTGATTATATATAATCAATGCACTGGCCCAAAACGTACTATTTGTAACGAGTGATCTGCACTTAATGCTACTGTAATATTTAGGGTCTGTCAACATAAATTGTATAACAAAAATGTACATTTTGTTGCACAAAATGCGATAACTCTCGTCAACAATTTTGTGGGAAATTTTAATACAAATTGTGCTCGTCTCTATATGTTCAACAACTTGTTGTGCGAAACTTTATAACTGTTTGAAAATTTACATTTTTTTTTCAGTGCAGAGTTTTAAAGAAAAATAAATATTGATTATATAAGTTGAATAAAGAAAATGAAATATTTTTGTGAAGCAGTTATCGAATGTTACATCAACGACAAAAACTTTTTATTCACTGACGAATCCTCTGTCATATTGGAATGGATGTCACAATCCCTTTAACACGCTGTTAGTGATTTTATTAAAGAAATATATTTAGGTAGTTAGGTTTATTTCTCTGATCTATTTGAAGAATATTTATTTATTTTTGGAATTGTTTTTATTTCCATAAAAATAACACAATTATACATTGCATTACTGCAGTAGTAGTTTTGCTCGCATACAACTATTTTGCATTGCATTATGTGATTATGAGAGCCGTTTGTCCCAGAATTGAGCGCATCTGCGGTGTATTACACACGCGTTCGGATGACATCGACTGACCCTAGGGCGGTCGAACGTACTGTATATAGTTATATACATATAAGCTATTACACGAATGTTTATTTGTTGATTTCCACTATACTGGCAATATTTATTCTATTTTAATCTGAAAGCAAATATCACATCAATATCAATTTGGATATGATTTTTTATCTTGATATCATCAAAATAGTACTTACTTTAATATTTCACATTTGATTCGTACTTTCATAAAATTGTTGTTGCGATCTATAGATCCTTATAACTTCTCTTTGTATTTGGAGGACACCGACAAGTTTCTATAAAACATCAAAAGTGCCGACATTTACGCCCACAATGTTATACTGTGTATCTGTTCGCTTGCTTAGGCTATACTTACGACAATTACATCCATGTTGCTTCTTAAAAATTAAAAAGAAATCAAATTAAATCCGAACCTTTGATCAAGTGCCAGTTTTTTGGTAGGTACTCAACTATATTGTCTTCTAAATATTAATAGGTAAATACTTCATACTTGGAGATAATTTAAAATTACACATTTCTTTAAGGTCAAGTAGGTATTTACACTAATTTATATTTAGAGTTACGTAGAATGCCCCTTTCACTTAATATTTATCTATTCATTATTACGCATGTTAAAAAAACATCGATATCTGAAACAGTAGCAGTAATAGATAACGCTCAAACGTAAGTATATTTGTCCTTTATTATCTTTTAAATGGTATTTAGACATGCTCAATTAGTTATCCACATTTTTTTTCCTTTTGAAGTATAAGCGAACATTGTTCTTATTTTTGTATACAAGTGAATATGTATAAATTATAGTTTCATAACAAAATAAATAAGAGTTAACCACTACATAAGTTTGTGTAATTGTGCCTACAGTGGTCTATTAATTATTCGCAGCTGTTGCAAATACCAAAAGAAAAGTACTGCCGTCAGTAACTAGAAGATTTTTTTCCATTAAGTAAAAGAACTTTTAAAAAAGTAAATAGTAAAAAGTAATTTGACTTGAAAGAAAAAAAATCGAGCACTTAGGACAAGGACAATATTACTCCTGTGAGCACTTTAAAGTATTTTAAATACTTAGAGTAAATGTAGAGTACCGTAGAGTGGGGCGATTCGATCGCATGGGGTAAAATCGATCAATCCTGATTTTACGGCAATTATTTAGTCTGGCATCTATGGAAAGGATAAGAAAGTTTTGCAACACAGTCATTTAATAAACTTTGTTTATAACATAGATAACTAACTGGCTTTTTAAGTATTGCATTAAAGTTTCCTGTGTTAAAAAAATAATTTGCGATGGAATGACAACGAATAATATTTCATACAGACGGAAACAAACTACTACTGGAGAATCCCACTAGGACTAAGCGAATTTTCGAAAAGGGATAAGGTGAAAAGAATCAATTGTCATTCATTCTTCACCGTTTCTTTTTTTGACTTTATGAAAGTGTTGGAATAACAAGAGAGTAAGGGGAAAATTAACACCTCATGGGTAATACCGATCAGTTTGAAAAGTAAAAGAACAAAGAACATGCTCATAGACCAACGTTAGAAATATGACATACTCATGTTTCTACGTTGGTTTTATTGAAAATTATAGTGAGAAACTATAAAAAAAAGTATGGCCTGGCGGGAGACAGCAATATAACCCCAAATACCTCCAAAGCGCTATCAGGACAGTAAATAGAGCACTTCATCCATTATGAGATCTAAGGAAGAGAAAAGATGACTTTTGTATTTCTCCAAGTTGACGAAATTTAGGAAATTTCCAAAAACCAAATTATCCAGCTGGTCATAGAAGGGAAAGCTACGTTTTTGAACTGAGAGGGAAGCGTGTTGAATGAATTTTTTTTTAGTTTTAGTTTATTGAATTATTATAATTTATGTCATTATTTATCTGTTTGCCATTTCTATAATACATATTTTCTGTTGTTTCCGTAAGGTTTCTTTTTTTAAATTCAAATTTTTGTTATTGGATTTACCTCGTGTAGCTTTCAAATCGGTTTTTATAAGAAAATAGATGGGTGATTGGAATTGCCCCCTATTATGGAGCAAAACCGATCACGCTTGATATATTAAAAAAAAATAGTGTTTTAATACATTGGGTTAATATACATGATGGTATGTGTAGCTAAAAGATGTATGATTATATACAATTTTTTCAATTTTTTCGATTAATAATAATAATTGCAACTCAGAAATAGTACATAAAACTGATCGGAATTGCCCCACTTTACGGTACTTAAAAGAACCAACTATATATTAGGTATATATATTTGAATTGCTTCAAATATTAAATTGCTTAGAATAAGCGAATGTATTTTAATTACCTTTAAAATATGTTGATATTTAGATACTCGCAATGTCAAAATTTTCTAAAATACATACTTAAGTATTTTTTTTGTGGTTGTGATCTATACTGTATATAGAATTGCGTTGTTTCGTTACACTATTATAAGTACGTCAAATGGAGACTCCATGCAATTTGCGCTTAAATTTGAATGTATGTGTGCATTCATTTGTCCGTCGATATAATTTTTACAATTTAATGGTTCATTAACACGTAGTTCGTGTCCTAAATTCACGTGTGTAAGTAGATATGCTAGGCCGGTTTTGACGCAAAATCCCATAATGTTTAAATAGGAGATCTAAATTTACTTTACTTTCGGTTTTTCCGAATGCCTACCACTGTTTCGCTGCGCTAGAGAGAGCAGCTGAGGCTCCTCACCAAGTGGCTCTATGACGGGGTACCCTTGGGTCTTCAACTTCAAACGAAAGGGGCCGTTAGAACCACCCTCATGGGAGGCCGATGATGATGCCGGAGTATGTGAGAGTATTGTAACTATAACCCTTGAAGCAGCTTAAGAAACTCCTGGACAGCTTTAACAACTTCTAGAGCAGCTTAAATAGCTTGTAATAGCTTAAACAGTTCCTGTAACAATTCAATAGTTCTTGCAACAGCTTAAATACCGCCAATAGCTTCCGATGTTACAGGGGCTGGTTAAGTTTGTTCTAGATGCTGTTTAAGCTGTTCCACCAGTGATGTAAGGTGCACCGGGAGTTGTTTGAGCTATTGCAGGATATGTTTAAGCTGTTGCAGAAGCTATTTAATCTATTCCAGGAGCTGTTTAATCTGTTCCAAGAACTGTTTAAGTTGTCCCAGGAGTTGTTCAAGCTATTCCAGGAGCTGTTTAAGCTGTTCCAGGAACTGTTGCAGGGGCTGTTTAAGCTGTGGCAGGAACTGTTGAACTGTTGCAAGAGCTGTTCAAGTTGGGTTAGGAACAGCTTAAACAGCTCTCACGTACTCTAACGTCATCATCGGTTTCCCATAAAGGTGGTCCTTACGGCTCCTCGTGTTTGCATTTGGAGACCTGAGGTGCCTCGTCGTCTAGTATAGGGCTACTTGTTGAGGAGGCCCAGCCGCTCTGATGGTCTACCGCAGCTAGACAGGATATACATCCGGAAAAAAACCTGAAGTAAAGAAAATTTAGACCTCCTATGTAAACCTTATGGGATTTTGTGCAGAACTGGCTTATTTACTTGTGTACATACGCCGTTGCAATAACCAATTTTTGCATAATTTTCTTTTTTTTTTTTGCATTCTCCTCTTTTCATTCTGTAGCAAGCTTATCACTAGCGCAACTGTTACTTTTTTCGAAACGCTGGGTGCCATGGCGACAATCGTGTGTCTATTTTATTATTAATTGTGCAACTGATTGATGCCCAAGTCGTTACATGTGTGGGCAAAACGCTTTTGCCATGATCGTTTCAATTGTTTGTGCAACTTACCGTACCGTTAATTCAAAAATCGGTTAAACGTTTGGTTGTACGCTGCACTAAGAATGATTTTCTATGTATCAGCTGCTAGATATTGTTTCTCTAATTCTTTAGGAATAATATGCACTATTAAAATATTGTCTTAGTTATGTACGATGAACTTAGCCCCTATTATTAATCTAAAAAAAATAGACAAATTATGGGGTAAAGTGAATCACTATGAAAATTAATTAAAAATCGGTCGAATCAGCGTTGATGATGTTGAAACATCGTAATAACGCTATTTTGACATTTAGTTAAGATTTTATATTACGCAATATTTCCAATTTGTATTTATTTTACGGCTTTATTTTCTCTTCTAAAGGATATTTCGTTTATCATCCCCAAATATCTGAAATTGACGCAGAGCAATTTTACATAGCGGTGCAATGTCATTTAAAAGGGGACTATGCTATATATCTGCAATTAGTGAAGAGGATTTTTTGATATTAACATAATTAAATCGGCATTAAAATTGTTTTAAATGTTAGTTTATTTATTGTTTTTCTTTTCGACTTTCTTTTCCCTCAGCACTGCTTTTATGAGCATTTTTGAGGAAATATTCAACTGAATATGTTATATAATGTTATAACATTCAGTTAAATATTTCTTCAAAAAGATATGGAAGTAAATAAAGAATAATGTTTTTATTTTAGTACGTTACTTTTTTTTCTTTCGGCCGTTTTCGATAAAATTAATTTTTCTTGACTAAATCAGACCTCAAGAAACTTTTAATATGGTTCGTTTTACCCAGAACCATGCAACAGTGAAAAGAATATAATATTTATACGTCTGATTCGCTTTACCGCAACGTATGGGTAAAATGAATCACGCTTTGGGCAAAAAAATGGGGTAACATACTTATTTTGTAGCAGTAACAAAAGTGCTGATTATGTTGAGTAAATGATGAATAAATTTTTAATATTTTTTAAAAATTAATTTCTCAAAGGTTTCAAAAATATTAACGAAAAGCTTATATTTTTGATTCAATTAACCTCTAAAAGGTTGAACTGTTTTATGAAATATAAATTGTTCGAATTAAAAAAATTCAGAAACAAACTGCTTTTTATGATTAAATATGACAGAGTTGTTAAATTCATCGATAGATGAATTGATGAAATCAACTCTCCAACAGATCTTCAGTAGTCTTCGTATTAGACAATTAAAGCTAGATATTTAATTTATCATACACTGTTTACTCCCATTATTACCAGTTCCTTTGACTCAAAACGGAAATTGTTAGCTGTTGCAACCGAAACGGTACGGGCTTTCATTAATAAAAAAAAGATTGACATATTTACTCTATCTGATACACTATCTATCTGTGAACGATATAGTATCTGTTCTGATATATTTGTATATATATTCCACCTGAGTAGTTACTTCCTTCATCCCGGTAGATGTATTTATTATTATTACCATAATTATGCACTTAACACAGGAGACCTATTTTGTTTTAATATGACACGGTTATGTTATGAAATTACAGGAAAAAAAAACCAAAATAAGAATTTATTAAAAGAATATATTGCATTTAGAAGAGATTTATTTTTACAAGTTGGACACAATTAAATCGTAATATTTGCCCCCTCTTTTGTTAAATCACCCAAATTTTGCTCAGTTTAATAAGTTCAAGACACTAGATTTTGTTAGCCAAATAACGTTTTTTTTACCATTTTATCGTTAAATTTCATATTAAATTAAAAGGAACAAGTATTATCTGCCATTTTAACACAACTATTTTGTTGTATTAAATCGCAAAATTATGTTAAGCCAAACGTGGAATTGTTTTTCTATCAATAACATTACATTGTCACAGAAAATTAAAAGACATTCTTTTGCTTTTGGCATGTCACACGTGTCATAATATTATATTATATTATTATCACCTCATATATTAATAATATGAAGTGTAAAACATATCTCTAAGACGGGATATTGGTGGAGGCGCCGTTTTAATGATCACGATTTTTCTTGCCTGGAAAATTCACCGGACTAATATATGATAACTAACCGTGCTATATGTGCATAATATGCGTTATTGTTGGAGTGAAATAGGAGAACCGCCATCTTTACGACAATCTCTATAATACATATATTTAATACATTTGCTGCTACATGAATAAAAAACTTTGTTGTAATAATACTTAGATTACAGCAACTACTAGCCAAGTTTAGGGAAAGCGTAATTTCATCACCATAATTATATTGAATTAAGTGCATTTTTTGTTTGTCTTATTTGTTTGTTAACTTATCAACTTATTGCTCAGATGAACTCATTGGGTGGATTGAATTAATAAAATACAGATAACAAAATAATATGATTACCTCCGCTATATTTTTCTTGTTAGATTTACAGCAATTTTGGTTAAGCCAATAATCAGTGCACGAAGGAAAATTTATTTGAGGCTGAGATATATTAAAACTAAAGCATCAGTAAACCTAGTAGCAAATTGTCCAATTATATATTTTTTGAATCTTTTACTTCCTCAATATGGTTAACATCTTGTAAAATCAAAAAAAAAAAATAGTATGTAGAGTACACACAACATAAAACATGAATGTTTCAACATTATTTCGTAAAACCACAAAAAAGAACCAAGTATATTTGCAAAAGCACTTCAAAAGATGTTTCCTCTCCAACATTATTCAAAAAGAGAAAATATTATCATGCTTATACTTACATTCCCATTTGACCAAGTATTGCAGGATGTTGAGATGGTTGTTATGAACTGTCGATACTACGATGTCATTTAAATAGCCTTGGTAGAACATCTCGATGGTTCCTGAAATATAATTATATTTTATTAAAAAAAAAAAACATGGTTATACAATACACATGACAAATGCATTTCTTTTTTGCTTGATCTGTCCATTTTCGAGACATAAATTATTAAGCTATTAACAGTACTTATTGTAGAATTTTTAAAATTAAGAAATAAAAAAAGTGTTCAACATATCAACCATGTGCAGTACTTCCTTGGCATTGTTTAATGAGAAATACTATTTTTGTTTCTACCACCAAGAGATTGGTAGAGTTATTGTTATCCTCTAAACTCTAAAAAATAAATTCAATTTTTTCATAATTATTTGTCGTAACTTTAACATATGTGTATATATTATCAGTTAAAATAATTAAACTGGCTTAAACTTTTTTCTTTTCTTTTACTTTGACAATTTAGTGTATCTAACACTATGTACTTCTTGTATGTTGTACCTGTATTTTTTAGTGTAATCTTTACTTTGTATTTTTTTATGACAATGAAGCGCATTATTATTATTATTATTAATTAAATTAAAATATTTTAAAATATAAAAATTTGGTCATTGTAGAAGACCAAATATGCAAACTTTTTTGCAGTTTGACGAAATATATCTAAGTACTGTTATGAAAAATTAATAGAAAAAATAAATTACAGCAGTAAATTAGCCCAGTTGTTTATATATAAATAAATAAATATATAAATCGATATCATTTCTAAAACGGAAGGTTTCTTCATTCCCATAAAATCATATATACTTATACATATTTCACTACTTACCATTTCCTACTACATCGACATAATTGGTATACGTCTGAAAAAAAATATTATATCAGAAATATTTTAACTATAAGTTTAAATTGTGCAATTTACGACTGATAGTATTGAGTCTTTAATTAAGAATTTTTGCACTCGACGGGCGCCATAACTTGATTCTACAACAATTATACCAATCATAAGTGTGAGACATAAGGTTTGTGTTGGTTGGTAACAAAATCGTTCTGGTCATGCACAGTTAGTAAATTATGTTTTGGTTATTTTCTGGAATTATAACGGAACTGTTTGGGAACTGTTTCTTCAGTACCAGCAAGTTCTAGCGGATGGATTTTCAACTTGTTATATAGGAATGAGGAAATAGAGATATACTTGTATGTGTGTTAAATTGGTAATATCGGTATTGATATTTTCGATAAAAAAAATGCTGTTTTGGTTTTTTCTAAGATAGTTCCATAATTATCCAGAATTTTTTGTTACAGCACAGTCAATATTGCGCAATCCTAGAACAGGAATAGAACCAAAGCAAATCTATAGTTACATCTCAGTGCCATTCAGTGTTTGTAAGTACATGACTTCTACTAATAGCATGTATCTTATTTGTTATGTTGCGTATGCTACTTTTATCTGTGAATAAATACTTTTCTACAAAAAAAGATATCCAAAGATGATCAATATTATGCTAATAATGTATTGTACGATATTATACTTGGTTGCCCTAATACATGGCTCATATTTTATTCAATATTATTCCTCAAATCTTTAATTTCTGTAGCGTTTCTGTAGTTAACATGTTTAAGTGATGCTCAAATTCTCTGTGAGGCTATTATATTAACTGTTTGCTTAAAAAAGAAGAAATATAGAGAAGAAAGATAATCTGTCTTTCCTCTTCCTTAGCTTTCACAGCCATATTTTGCATTTAACCACTAAACCTATTTTCTTTCCATTTCAGATAAACTGAGCAAATATTGTATAATCCACCCTTAGATAATATAATTTACGCCACACTACGTAATAAAAATCAAACCAATTTTGGATGAATTCAATATATTGAGCAACCTATTAGTATGATCACCAAACCATCAATACCATATCAAATATTGTGCAATAATATTGAGCGTCTAAGGGCCAAGTAGGTAACAAATAGAAAGAGCAAATGAAACGAGTTTTTAACGAATTTTAATTGATTATTACCGTTTGTAGATGTATAATATGTTCTAGACCAATCTGAAGGTTATAAATGACGGAAATAGATATTCACTTAATAAACATCTTGTGGAAAACTTTACCCGCAATTTAAATTAAAGTATAAATATTTACAGTTTCAGTTATGATTATGATACTATCCAGAAGATTTCTGAAATATATATAATTATTTGTTCTATAGATAATTCTTCAATGGTAAATTATAAGAAGCACCATCGGTGAAAACTATAAATATACTTATTTTATTTTATTTTATTACGTAAATGTGAATTCCATTTTCAAATGCAGAACGCCCACAAATTTTTCCTGTAACTTTTAAATTGTTGCATAGCGAAAATCGTATGATTTTTTTGCCCCTCTACCCAAAAACACTACTTTAGATTAGTTTCAATGTAAAAGTTTATAAACACAATATCTTAAAATGAATAATAATGGCTCACCCTGTATATGTAATGATCTATCATAAACTTTCTTCACATGGCATGAAATAAATTCTTTACTAGGAACGGTGTATTGTTGATACTAAATGTAAAGGAAATTATTTTACAAGTGACATGTATTTTCGTCTTATCAATATGGTATTTTTGTTATTTTTATTAGGAAAGCCAATAATAAAGAGTTCACCATTTGGAATTCCTATACACTGAGAAAAACTAGGTAATAAAGACAGCAACAAACAAACTTCATAATTAATGACATTATAATTTTATTAATCGGTATAATCTTTCTATTTGATATATGGATTAAATATTTTATTGTTGTCTCTGGGTTAATACCATTTATTATATTAGTAACACGCTCTAATATATCTATTTTTTCCAGTGTTTGCCTATACTTTTATCTGAAAAACTTTATACATAACAGTATTTTTTTATCAATATTGCCTTTAAATTACATTCGCTAATCTTTCTTTAATGTTGAAAAATGCGGAGACATTAGTATTAGTTATGTTTATTGATCTTTTTTGCATACAGAAGATAGAGATCTATGGCAGGAAGGCAGATTTATTTATCGTTTACGGTTTGTATATAAACGACATTTGTTTATGTGTGAGAGATTTATACCAGTGATCTTTGATTTTAATAGTAGATTAAATGCTGTTTCATACAGCGCAGCTTCTATTTACTTGCACGTGCACATACAGAGTGTTTAAGACCACTTAACCATTTTTTTCTGGGGCGACTTACTGCATTTAGAGTAATAAAATTTAATATATCAAAACCCTACCTGAGCAACGTATTTATTTTGCCTCAATGAATTCTACGAATTATTCCGACATAATTTTGGGTTCTCTATCTCTAAATTCAAGGGTTTTTCAGATATCTATATGGATTTTGCTCAAAATTTTGACATTTGCATAACTTTCGACAATATTTGTGTTTTGCAAGCATTAGATGTCATTTTACTACGGTAAAAGAAAAAGTCTCCCGCGTATGAGATTCTGTCAAAGAACTATTAAATCTTATACAGTCTGTTCATAAATCGATCGTCAATTCGGATCCTAGCCCTAGAAAAGTAAGAAAAATAAAACTTTTTTTGCCAAATATAACCAATTTCTGGAACGATAGGCAAATGGCCGAAAGATGAAAAAAAAAAAACTATTGGCAGCAAGTGTAGAAAATATTCAAGAACCGGAAGATGCGAATACAAATATGGATAAGTGACAGAATCAAGGAGGAAATAATAGACCAACCCAAAAACAACAAAAGGAGGAAACAGAATAACAACAGAAAACATAAAATATGTCGGAAAAGAACTTACACAAAAAAAATATTTGGGCTGGTATTGAAAATTTAAAAGAAGGCATACCTGAGACTTGCAACCACGCATTGATTATACCCATTAAAAAAAACAGAATGGAGGAGCGAATTGCAACAATGCAAAGGGATGTCTCCATTATTCCTATTGGAATTAAGAAGAAATATAACCGTACTCCGAAAAATATCAATCAGAATTCTCCTTTCTCAAGTGAGCAAGTGATCATAGTATTATATGATATTACCAAAGCATTATAACATCATTTTTATGAATATACAATACCAGCATCAGCCATCAGCAGTACTTTTCCTAGCCTTTAAGAGGACGTAATATGATTGTGTCTCTAAAGCCAGTCTGATTAAGGCACTTAATAAATTCGAAATTTCGTGAACATTTTGTGAGAATCGTAAAGATGAATATAACGGAAAGCATCAGCAGTGTGCAACAGCAGGAAAGCAAACTCAGGAAAATTTCAATTTCAAACAAAACTCGAGCAAGGCATTTATCAACATTAGTATTTTCTAGCACTGGAAAACGATATGAGCAGCGGCCAATTAAATAGAGAGGACATATTTGTTGCAAGAGTCACAGGTGATTTTATTATGCTGAAAATATGGTCATAATTTTAAAGAAGAGGAAAAATCTGAAGGAAATAGTAAAGAACTTAGTAAGTGGCGTCAAAAATTGGATTTGCTCTTAATAAAAACAAGATTGGTGTCGAGAGACAGTTGGATTCTGGATTCTGGATTGTTGGTCAGGAAGGGTGGCTAGCCACACGCACTTAGGCCACTCTAACCGGGCCCATTGTGCTACTTTCTCTAGGCGGGGTCACTCACCCGCAGCCTACTCGAGCCAACCCAAGCGAAGAACAGTGTAGCATGTGAGGTGCCGCCAAAGTTGGCCATACTGGGCCAGAGCTCCCCCAGGATGGAACCTCTAAGTTGGACAAGCGCCGGGCAGTCACATAAGATGTGCTTCGGTGTCTCATCCTCTAGGTAACATGCACGGCAGAGTGGGCTGCTAGTCAGTCCTGTGCGGTGCATGTGTTCATTAAGTTTGCGGTGACCAGTCAATAGCTCTACAACTTGACGTAGTTTACTGCGAGAGAGCTGCAGACAGTATCTTGTTGTCCTGGACGACAGCCTGGGGATGGCTTTACGTGCATGACAGCAGGTGCTTATGGATGCCCATCTCTCCTCGTGTAGAGTAGTGGGCCATTGATTTATTAGGGTACTGAGTGTAACCGAACAAATGGGAAGAACAGGCTCCGGTCCCATGTAAGCCATGCCAACCTATCGGCAGCCTCGTTTCCCAAATTACCTTTATGACCTTTCACCCATTTGAGTATCAAGTCATTATCAATAGCGATCGCTTCCAAGACATTGTGACACTGAAGTACTAGGCCTGAAGCGATCTTATAATTGCTGAGGGTTTTAAGGGCAGCTTGGCTATCACTGTAAAGAACAATACGTCGTCCCAGCATGCAGGATCGCCAGATCGAGAGACAATTTGCAGACGAAAAATTTTAAGTGGAAACACATAGAGGAAGCCTGGAAATAGAGTATGCGAAAGTATGTATATATCTAAGATCCTTACTAACCAACAACTGTAATGACAAGGAAGAAATTAACATGAAAATTCTGAAAGCTAACATTTTTGATCACCAAATTGAATTCTCAAAGTTTGTGACAAATATATCTCAATTTTTTAAAATGGTTCATATTAGTTGACACTCTATCAATTAAGCAATTATTGGGCAAATATATACTTTATTATTAATAACACAGTGCAACAACCAATATGGGAATTGGATGAGACCAATTGCAAATGAAAGTTGACATTATCCATAACAAAACCTTGAAGGGGTTTTTTTATTACAGTGCGAGATGTTTTTTTACACGCATTTGAAGTTGTGTGATTTTGAAACGCTGTCTAACAAGGAAAGATCATTGAAATTTGATAAAATAATGCTTTTTTATTTTTATTATCCTGGAAAGTTGTGGGTATCTTATGTTTTTTGGGGTCGAGGAATTCATTTTTCGATATTTAATTTTACCTAAAACACGCTATTTCAAATAATGGCTATACGAAAAACGTGCTTTATTATGCTGTTGAATACAAGTTGCAAAGGAAATCAATATCAAAGTGTGACTGGGAAAGAGAGAAGTTTTTCGTGTTTGGAACAGCTAATGTTATCCATGAACTCTTGTACCAGCAGATAAAGTATTACTACCACCATCTCATATTAAATTGGGTCTTTTCAAATATTTTGTAAAAGTGTTTTCTGTAGATGGACCAGCTTTTACTACTTTAAGATCTACATTCCCACGTTCAGTGCTAGCAAGTTAAAGAAGTATTGTATAACAAATAAAATAAATGATTTAAAAAATGAATTTACAATATTTTTTTCTAATTTTACAGGTATGTTTAATGGTCAGACATTAGAAGATTGATGAAAAATAATGATTTTGATAATTCTTTGGTCAAAATCAATAATTGCATGGAATGCAATTAAAGACGTAATCGAAAATGTTCTTGGTAAAAACGAGAAGCAGATAGTGCACAAAGAGTTAAATGTCTCTTGAAAGCCTTTGAGGAACTTGGTGTGAATATGTCATTAAAAATTCATTTTCTCCATCACCATATGGATTGGTTTGAAAACCAACTATCCACCGAATCTGATGAGCAAGGTGAACATTTTCACCAAGTAGCTTTAACCATGGAAACTAGGTACAGAGGAAAGAAACTAGATTTCTATGTTAGGTGATGGTGGTTTAAAGAGAAACAACCGATGAAGAGGATACTGACGAAGAGCAAGAACCAGAAACATACAGAAAATCCACAGCCTACTACTTCTGGAGCTTTGCTACTTCAACATGCAATTGAAGTGATAGTGATGATGATTAAGCGGATCCAAAATGAGATCCAAATAAGACATAATAAGATATAATACTTTAAAATAAAAAAGTTATTTTTGTAAGCACCATTTGTATGACAGCGCCATCTAGCGTCAGTTTTAGGTAAAAATAAATATCGAAAATGAATTCCTCGACCTCAAAAACAGTAAGATACCACAACTTTCCAGGATAATAAAAATAAAAAAGCATTATTTTATCAAATTTCAATGACTTTCCTTGTTAGACAGCGTTCCAAAATCAACAACTTCAAATGCGTGTAAAAAAAATCTCGCACTGAACTAAAAAAAACCCTTCAAGGTTTTGTTATGGATAATGTCAACTTTCATTTGCAATTGGTCTCATCCCATTCCCATTCGGAAAGTTCGATTTTATATCACTGTGTAATTATTACTGACAATAATGAAGTATAATCTAAGAATGCCAATTCATTAGAAATTTTATTTATAAGATTGTTTAATATATATAATAACAAAAACTAGGTTGTGTGTTTTATTTTGGAATGTAGCCATAGTTTCGCCAAATGAATTTAAATAACGTCATATTTTACCACCAAATTAAAATTTCAGTCGTATGTATTCAAAAAAAGTAGCCATTTTGGCGAGAAATCACCACGGTTGGCATCCATGATTGGATGTAATGGATTGTTGTGGAACTTCATACTAATTATGTATAAACAAATATACATTTTTATTATACAGCAGAGACTGTAACCAAACATAAACTTTATATAAAAATGTAAATAACCTACCTGCGCTATCGCGAAGTAATCCGAGTGAAAGAAGCTCACCTCCAACAATAACAGAAAGAAGTTCAGAGATCCTTTCCTTACTAAAGCATTACTTTTAGCCATTACTTCACAAATTCATTAAATGTCTCATTTTTTTTTTCACTTAAAATCTTTAATAGTTTTTATCACCTCATGCTTATCATTCTTGGGCTTCTGAAAATGTATACTGTCTTTATCTGATTTTAAATTAACGATTTGCGCCCGCGCCGCATTAAACGATCGTACATCTAGTCGTTTAACCGTTATTCGCCTCATTGAACTAAAATTGCGAAGAACATTTTTAGCGTCGGCGTGTCGTCATTAGTTTACATTTGTTAAAAAACTCGTGTAGAAACAATAATTAATATCCGTATTAATAGTTAAGATGATTTTGGGAGCAGGAAGCTATAACCTTCATTCATTAAATAAATCAGATGTTATGATAATGTTAATGTAAGTATGTGCTTACATACGTGAATATTTCCGAGTATAAACAAATTCACATGAATTACTTGCATACATACTCTGCAACACTAATCGCATTTTTAAAAACTTGTTAACATTTATTGTAATTTATTCCGTTAAATATTTGCAACATCGATTTGGCAAATATATTTTTGGAAGTAAACTTGGGACTTAGAAATACATACTAATTTATGATCGATATTGAAAATAATGTATTAAGTATTAGTTATTATTTAGACCTAAGACGATTAACTGAAAAAATACTTAAATATTAAATTATAAGGTCATTTTAGAAACCAAGCATGGCTACTACAGGTGGATAGATCAAATATCAACATAGCTAAGGGAGTATATATATAGACAGAAAACCGATATCACATAAATAAGAAACTGAAAGCAATAGGAGAAAACTACACTGAGAGAAAAAGATGTGTTAAATTAACAAAAAAATAGCGATCCAACAAAAAGATTTTGGTTAAATATAGTCAAACAAAAATCATTGTTAAAGCAACAAAATGCCAATGTTAAAATAATTGTGTATATTTGACAATATTTCTTGCATTGTTTTAAAAATCAAGATAATTTTATTTTAAACATTCAATATTGTCAGGGCAATAAGTGTTCGGATAAAATAACCAACTATTTCCTGTTGAACTAACCAAAAGAATTCATTAAAATAAAAAGCAGAAGTTGCTAGGTTAATAAACATTTTAAGTTAAATTGAATAAATGTTATCTGTTATGTCAAAATATCAAGAAAATTATGCTTAGCCAAGCCAAAACAGAATTGCTCTTTAGTTAATAATATTTTATTGCTACAGAAAGCTATCGGGCATTTTTTGATTTGCTTTACAAGGGGAATTTTTTATGATATTGTACATTTATCATCTCATTCATAACATAAAGTATCTGTAAGGCGGGATATACTTAAAAACCCTCAAAAAATAGCAGTTTTATTAACATCATTGCACACCGCCAATCGCTGCTTTAATGGTCGCAACTCCTATTGAATGTTTGGCTGGTAAATGCACTAGATTAATATCTTATAACTCTGACTGTTGTGCTGTATGACCCTTATGCTGTCATTTACTGGTGTGAAATGGAAGGAACGCCATCTTCACTATGATTTCTGAAATACATACCTAACTATATGTAACGTATTTGCTACTATAGAGAAAAGAAACACGTGAACCTATTGGTTTTGTTAAATTAATACAAGAATATGGTTGCCTTTATTATACGGTATTATTGCAAGGTTAACTAAAATTTTGGTTCACGCAACAAACATTACAGAACATCTAATATACTTAGATCTAATAGAACGAGTTTTGTTAAAGTAATTAAAAATGCGTTTCAAAATATACTAATTTCGATGTAGCTAAAATAACAAAACGTTTTGTATTCGTTCAAATAAAATATACTGTAGGTGATCCCGCTAACCAACAAACAACTGTTGAACTAACAAAATACTGTCAACATTTTTTTTTAGTTATTTTAACCTTATGTTTTGTTCAATTTAATTAAAAATGTTGTTAATGCAATAATATTTTTCCAACAAAGTGATGTTGGATCAGAAGAGCACTGAAGGATAAAGGGGAGTGTAGTGATGGAAGACTTAAAAGCTTTGGGGGTTTGGGAGTGGAAAAGTGCAAGACAGAACAGAAATTAGTGGAGGAAAATTGTGAGGGAAATTTAGGAAGCAGAGTGATAAAATAATCCAACTTATGGACCTTAAAGGTGTTAATATATAATTTTAAAATTAAATTCAGAAAGTCATGGTTATATTATCATCTACTATACTATAATGGTGGATGTAATTTAGAAGTATATATGCTTAATTACTTAATTAAATTAATTTTAGAAGTACATTGAAAATATGGTCCTTGCATTTGTTTAGATAAGTGATACACCTGTTAGTATTGTTAGTAGAGTTTGTGTAGGGAAATATCCTAGATAAGATGTACTTGTAATTAAAATTTAGAGATAAGAAATATCTTCAGTTATTTCCAATAATAATGATGCGTTATCCTGTAATCGAGGAAGTTTAAATAAAAATATTGTCATATCACAGCAAAAAGTATTATTTTACAGTATCATTACGGCAACATCGTTTTTAAAGTAAGCTTTGCTTTATTTGTGTGATATGAGCTGTAGATTTACAAACATCAATGCATTCGGAGTTTATTCTGTAAATTTACTACTTACTTATTGTAATACACCGAAGATATTTGCGGTGCCATGTTAGTGTAATTTTACATTCAATTACTATAATTATAAAAATATAAATTTACAGCTCGATGTAAATTTCCTTGGCGATTTGTAATATTCCAAGCATACAATTACCAGGAATAATACTGTAATCTTTTTTTACTATGTAAATTAGATGTGAACGCAAAAAGATGATGACATATACAGTACACACACATAGACAGTGGGTCAGTAAGTCAAAATCTTATTATGTTTTGTGTGACTTTCAATATTTTTTACTAAACTATGGTTGTTATAATATTACATTCTTCGGAAGTATAGTCAAAGAAAGAACAATCCGTCCAGTTTGAGTGAAAGAGAAGACCTATATCCCTTCCTATCACAAACACTGTAACGGAGGATACGGCACATTGTCTTCTCTCTCACACAAATTATATGGGTGTTGTTCCTGTATATATATTTTTTAATCGCTAAAATTTTTAAATACGTATATTTTGTTTTAAACACATAACTATGATATTATAGTGATTATAACGAGCAAACCTCTAATTCCATCAAACAGGTTGGATAATATTAATCCGATGTTATCTTGTTGTGCAGAAGGTATCTAAAATCTGCATACGCCTATTATATACTATATTTTCATTATATTCCTGTTAGATGATTTATGGGTTTAAACCCAACATTTTTCATCTATAGGATTATGTCCTTAAAATGGATTTTGGTATTTAGAACTTATTGTATAAAATTATTTTTAAATTATGTAATTGTGAAATAGCTGTTATTATAATTTCCTCTCTGTAATGAAAATTTTTGGAAAATATGGATAAGTTGTGTGAATACCACTAATTGTCAAAAGAAACTATAATACCAATATTTCTGTAATTCGATTTATGAAGCTAAATAATATTTAGAAAAGTTTTGTGTTTCAATACAGCTTTGCATTCAGTAATTGTTCAAATTAACTATTTACAGATAGATGTTTTTTGCAAAAATGCAGAAAATATTTGCTCGGAAAAGAGTTTATAAGGGTAACCTCTTAATGCTTTACTTCACCAAATTTTGAACTGAAGACAGAATATGGGTACCCTTGTATTCCCAAAAAAAAAAAACCTGAAATTAAGGTTTTTTCATCGGATATTTTATGTGTCTGTAGTTCTCTAACATGTTCTGCATATGCTTTTTAAATTGTGTGTTAAATCAGGATTAACCCTTTAATGCTTTTCTCCAAGTAACTATTTTCTGCATTTGGAAAATAATCTAGTTCTAGTATCTCTCTATACAAAACTTCCACGTCATAACTTTTTATTAATTATTTTTTGTTTTCGCATTTATTATCAATAAATTACAAGGAAATTGTTATAGATATTTAATTTTAACGTTAATTTTCTCCAGCAAAGTTCAATTAGATTAACTGCGACAGATTTTTTATAATTCTACAGTTTTAATAATGATAGATAAGTTTTTTGTGATCGTACATTATAATCCAAATTACGTGACTTTGTTTGATAGATCATCGCAATATGCTGATTTTAGCAAAAACACTGCATCTTCTTACTCTGCCTGGTTAAGATAATCATAACTAAAAACAAAAACAATTAATTTATAGTTAACTCTTAGATAAAAATAAAAAATATTTATAGCTAAAAAAGCGTTGCTACTGGTTTTTAGGTACACCGCTGCTGATTTGCTTCCTTGTTTCGTATGAATTGGTTAATTCACAAATTAACATTAGTTAACTGTTTTGGAAGAGTTCTTGAACAGCAGACACATATTTACAAAACTTTAGAAGCGTTTCTATAAAGCTGATTTAATTGTAAGCAACATGATAACTCAATGCCGGACTTTCTTATTATTCGATTTAAACCACTAATTTAATATGTATGCAACGTTATTTAAATACCTATTCCATCGTTTCATCTTATTACATAAAAACATAATGCGATAATATGTTTGCATATACGATATTTTGGTTCGCATTCTTACATAATGTTATACATATAGCAAATATTTTTACACTAAAAAAAAGTTGTTTAATTTTAATTAATTGCTTATGGAATACTTCGTCACTGTTTCACTGTTTATGTATCTAGGTTCTATCTGCGTTATGTTATGTTGTTACATAATACTTGAAGCTTTGCTCCGGCAACGAAAAAGATGTGTAGTGTAGCATTTGTTTATGTACTGTAACTATGTTTTTTTCTAAATGTACTGCAGTTTGATAAAATCGTTCGGTAACTTACTTACAGTTAATAATAACATATTTTTAGTAAGATTGGTATAATTATTGTTAACAAAATACCATACGTTTTTAAAAGAAATTGGAGTAAATTAATCAAAATAGAGCCTTCCAATACTACACTTCTCACAGGAAAAATCGGGACACTAGCAATCGTGAATTTTAAAATTTCTTGAGTGTAAATGCAGCTTTCAGAGGATATATGCACTTATCAAAGCCATAAATCACTTTCTTGTGCGTATTATTGCGATCAAAGATAAAGACTAAAAATTTAAACAGAAATATAAATATATATAGAGAAAAAGGTTTATACATTAAATAAACACATTGGAATTTCGGTGGCGGTGTTTCCTTAGAAATACCAAATACGGAAATATTAATGCAAAAAAAAAATACATAACAAATAAAAGGCCTTTTGAGTAGACGGCACCATTTAGAAATACACATATATTTATTTAACTTGTTTGATGTTATGTAGAGATAATTTTTTTTTAAGGAAACATATGGGGATGGGATTTTATAATTATATTACCTATTACTACGATATTAGTTACTTAGTTTGATTTATGCTCGCGAGTATTGCTTTAGCAATGGACAATATGTCAATCAGCCTCCTGAGTTTTTGAACAATGTCATTTTCGCATTGATTAATTACACTATTATTGATGTATTCATTATTGTTGTTGTTTAGTATTCTTAAATATTGTATTATTACATACATATTTTTCTATGTTTTAAAAAATTACCAAAAACAGTTTAAGATTATTTACAAAATTTTTACAGCAATTAATTTCGCAAAGAAATTATTTATTTTATTAACCCTCCGTTTATTGTATTTTCAAGAAATATATCTTAACTATCGCCTGTGTAATCCAATGTCGTTCTATTTTATTGAAATATAGCTAACACTTTTAGTCTGTAACACAGCTTCGGGCAGTAGCAACGAAAAAGTATTAAATGTATCAAATTCAAAAATAAATATTTTAGCACTAACTGAGATTGACGAACAATATGCTTTCTTACAATGTTTGTTATGTATTATAAATCCAATAATATTTTAAATAATTGTTAATAAACCTGTCCTTTTGTAAAGAGACCCAGTGTTGGCCATATCTCAAGAAAATACATCAACGACGTCAGATCACACAGGCGATAGCTAAAATATATTTCCTGAAAATACAATAAACGGAGGGTTCATAAAATAAATAATTTTTTTGCGAACTTAATTGCTTTATTTAAGAATTTTATAAATAATCTTAACCCTGGTTTTGGTATTCTTTTATAGATAGAAGGAAACTTTATAGTAATACAATATTTAAGAATATTAAACATCAATAGTACTTAATACATCAATAATAGTGTAGTCAATAAATATGTGAAAATCACATTATCCCAAAACTGAGGAGGCTGACTGACATATTGTCTATTGCTAAACTAATACTCGCGAGCATAAATCGAAGTAAGTAACTAATACCAAAGCAGTATTAACAAATAACATAATATTAAATAATAAAATCTCATCACCACATGTTTTCTTAAAAAAGAATTATATATACATAACATCAAACAAGTTAAACACATATATATTTCTAAATGAAGCCGTCTATTCAAGAGTTCTTTTTGTTATGTATTTTTTTTTCATTGGTATTTCTAAAGGAAACGCCGCCACCGAAACTCCGATTTGTTTATTCTATACATAAATCTTTTTCTCTCTATATATTTGTTTTTCTGTTTAAATTTCTAGTCGTTACCTTTAATCGCAGTAATATACATAATTAAGTGATTTATGGTTGTGATAAGAGAATACGTCCTCCGAAAGTTGCATTTACAAACAAGAAATTTTCAAATTCTGAATTGCTGGTGTCCTGATTTTTCCTGTGAGAAGTGTACCTATCAGACGCGCATTTCGACGGCGAATCGAGTGGTGAAAATCGCGATCCGATATCTCTAACAGTTTCCGAGATATATGAGGTTAAAGTTTTCAAGATGAAAATCGACGCTAGAGCCTTCTAGTATAGCCTATCAGAAGCGCATTTTATCGGGGAATCGAACGCAGAAAACCGGAACTCGATATCTCTAAACGTTCTGGAGATATTCGCAAAAATGTGTAAAAATCGCTAAATTTTTCAACCTAAAATTCTTAATTTGCGAGCGAACTACCGCTCCGATTCGGTTTTAGCTGCTTCCATCATGTTCCCCTGGTCGCGCCGGATCTTTTGAGACCAACCAGAACCCCCTAGCTACTGTCGTTCCGGAGTTATGTTGAAGAGACAGAAAAAACACGCGTTTCTTGAGCGCTATTTCTTATCTAGGCACAATATCTACCGTTTCGAGCCGCCAGAAGGCGCCGCAATCGTAACGTATTATATACTGTCGGGCGTGTTTTTCGACGAGGATTCCATATATGAAAACGCCCTCGCGCTAGCGGTAGCCGTTTCTGAGATATGGGCAAAAAAGTGAATTTTGACGGAAAATTTAAACAAAAATCGCTGAAAAATAGCCTAAACGTCCCCGAGATAACCCCAACATAGTATATAATGCACTTAGCAATACCGCAACGTTCTACTGAAAAGTAATTTTACATTCACCTAACAGAGTTGCTTGATGAAGGTATTCCAAAACTCATTTTATGTTATGACAACTGTCCCCTCAAACAATCAAATTTAAATTTTCGGCAATTATTTTTAGTAACTTCAACGTGTTGCAAAGCAAATATAATTCTTCTTATAAACCAATTATTTTCGGAATGGGTTATAAACGAAAATTTTATATTTCTCGTTTTTTTTCAAAAAAATTGAAAATTCAAGAATGAATAGGAATGCCGGATAACTTTTGATGTTTTTTTAATATCATATTTTATTCTGTATTTGAATAGTGTATTTACATTACCCTGACTCGTGTTTGAAACATCTACAAAATATTAAGTTTATACCCGGGAAAATAGAATGAAATAGTACTCCGCCAGATGACTTTGTTTACAACAAGCACTTTTCTTTAATAGGATTCATGCTTGCGTAAGCCCATCAAATAGCGGCGAAGGAAAATCTGAATATAGAAGGCCGTTCTCAAATGTAATATATAATCAATAACTCGGAATACATATAGCAAACAATTTTATAAACCACTGTTAGAATACTGTGTCTGATTGTATACACAGATGGAAGTTATTTAAATTAGTTATTTAGATTTTCTTTTGTAAATTCGTTCAATACATTATTGTATAAATAAAAGAGGTAATACAGCTAAGGTTAACGTTCAGTTGTTTACAAATTGAGAAACTTTATACTCATTTCTGTTTGTTTGTGTTGTATTATTTTTGAAAAATAGGAATTTTAAAAAGTTGGAATTTCGAGTCGAGTTTGGAAACCGTGGCTTATGTATGTACCATCGCCGTCACTCATAATGTCTGGTTGGTAACGTATATCCAGGGGTACAGTCACAGTCTACCGTTTCCAGCGTATCGGGCAGGCGCGGCAAGCAGAGATCTTATGCAGGTGGCCTTGGACACTCGGAAATGATTCGAATCTCTTTTTAAGGAGTAAAAATCGTTTGAGATTATATCTAAAGGAGAAATACTAGGAATCAAACAAATTTTCCAGTTATTGCGTTGTATATACAGGGTGATATACAGAAATAGAGGTAAGTATTATAATATGTAGCAGCTGTAATCATATACAATCAAAAAGTCTTAATGCACAGGGGGTCTATCTGTAAGCATTAACAAGAAAAAAATATTTATAAATGCCGTGGCGCTAGAGCCGCACTGTGCCCACCTAAATGCTGTCCCGAGTATACCCCCACATACCACTATCATTCAGCCATTACCGCTGTTAGTTTTGTGTGGATCGCCGCTTGGAGTGCAAGCCACTTCGAACATTTTATTTAAATTCTTCCCGTCTCGAAAAAAAGGATCCCTTTCAGGACCATCATGATTTTATATAAAGAAAATCGAAGCTTGATGCATCGGCAAAAGCCCGGGAATGTATAGATTCATTGTCGCTCGATATCATAGTAAAAAGGCGTGTTTGCAAATTTGTATCTACATGTATGTATCTACATTTATTTCTGTGTAATTCGATTCAATTCATTTTGCGTTATATGATTAAATAAATCCAAAATAAATAACTCAGATTCACGTGGTACCGTTTATTAACAACTAACTCTCGATTCGACAAAGCAAAGGAAAATATTTACGTTTTTTGTAACTAGTGAAGTCGCATATCCGGTGAAACTTGAACGTCTTATCAGGATATTAAAAATAATACTTTGTAGACTTACATAGAATGCTCTTAACAAAAAAGGAATGTTCATTTTATAAAAAGAAGAAATTTAAAATGCCTCAGTTTTTACAAGCGCCTTTATTTATTCAGAATGACGTTAAATGAACTTACGGCATACCATTAAGAATAATACTAAATGAGTGCAATGTATTCTACATAATACCACGTTTAGCGGGTGCTTAACATGACGTTTCCTTGCATCAGGTCCGGACTAAAGAATTTTTGGCTCTAAATTTTACTTTTTTTTATTCTTTAATGATGAAATCCGATTTCGGTGGGCTTGTGCTTTATATGTCGTATAGTTAACACCCAAGCAAAATTTACTTTTTTTTTGATACGCCCTGTATAATTACAGAATATATTTAGTATTTGATTAATTAAATATTTAATATTTTTTTAAAATATATTACACTCGGTGTTATCAAATGGAAAAGACGATGCAGTATCTTCTCCATTTTAATAGATTAGTTGTTATTTTCACTTGAATATTTCGTGTTTCTCGGCATTTTTTAAAAACACCATATATTATTTTCATAAAATGCTTTACCGTATTATAGCAATAAAAGTAAGAAAACTATCGTAGTTTTGGGAAGCGAAATATTAGTTAGGCTATTTTTATATATTTATATACGCATATTCTTCATATTTGATGGTTATAGAAACAAATACGTATATTTTATTTTGATTTTTCACTAATTTAATATTCTAGGAAAATAAGAAAAACATCCGTGATTACGGACCAGACAATCATCTCGAAAGATAATAAGTATTCTTTCCGGCATGCGACAAAGATGCCGCAACCTTTACGGCTTGGGCAGAGATTTCCGCTCGGAGAATTTGTCCTTCGTAGTACCCGTCTGAGAATTAACCGTAGATAATTTTAATTTAGAATCTGTGCATGCGCAATCATAAATAGAGTTTTTAATTCCCTTGTTTACGAAATTTTGTACCAATCGTATTCTATTCGTATTTTCCCTCATCGCATTTCATTAGTATTTAAACGATATATGCAATTAACGAGAGCAGAGTTATCTATCTACTAATAATAAAGATAATATTTGATTGTGCCTAGTCGTGTTTAAAATTTTATTCTTATTCAAGTCAGTAACATTGTCCCCCTGGGTGTGTTAATAAATGTGCATTGAAATTTTTAAAATCGGTTGGGTTACTATTCTTATCAAGAGGGAGGTTTATTTGAACATTTTATTCATTTTCATTTAATCAATAATTAATGTATTTCATTTTTTCCTGACGATATTTTGAGTCATTTTTATTTGATTGTAGTGGAATCTAAAATTTTAGGAATTTTATTCCAGTTAAATTTAAGCTTTCATATTTATTAAATATTAGTTTTATAATTTTTAATTATTTATGTTCCTTTTTCGACGTTATTTATAAAACTGCGATAAAATACCTGACTGAAATTTGCCAGTGCAATATGCATGCAATCTGATGCTTTAAAAATAATAATTATTATATTTCCACAAATTATTTGCTTGGAAATGTGGCTTTATAAATTCTCTTCCCCAAACTATTATAGTTTCCTCTATTTGTGGATATTACTATGATAAAAGTATGTTACGAAAGTAATATATGGTGTTTAAAAAAATATCCAGAAGCACGAAATATTAAAGACCAAGTAACAACCAACATTAATATTAATAATTCGTCAGATACTTAATATTCTTCATTTAAAAACTACAAATTTTTATCAGATAAATCGATAGGAAAAGAAAAACAAATCCACAAGTTCCAAATTAAACATCCTACTCAATAAGTGAAACGTTTGTTTTGTTCCTATATTTATCCTTCAGATATAATCTTAAATGATTCTTAATCCTTAAAAAAAACATGCTGAGAATGATATACTGCAACCGTGCCCCTGCATATATGTCACCGACCGGATATTATGGATGACGGCGATGGTACTAATCTTAAGCCTAATAGTACTTCAATGTTGCACGCAACTTTTGATGACGACACATGACGTACTTCCCTAAATAATTGGAGTCTATATTATAATAAGGTCTTATATGTTAGATGGTTGCTTAATGGATTAATAGAAAATATTTATTCGGTTGGGTGTATTATCTCCCAAAACCAATATTTACTTATTTGTTGATGTTTGCACATGACAGGTGCAGAGTAAAAATATCAGAAAAACCTTAAAATTGGGTCTATCCGCGTTTTCAATATATAATTCACAAGGCAATTTATCTTTTTTTGATTTATATTAAATAACTCTCGTCGCAATATAACACAGAACTTGTGATGGTTGTGTACCTTAAGGGCTTGTAAATAACAGGTAGAATTAACAAAAACTGAAAATGTTCACCATGCTATGATTTATGCGAGTAACAGCCATCAAGCAAGACATTTTTTGCTTTGGACAACACTGATTGTAGGTTGAACGTAATGTTTTTTATCTATTTTCATTTTTTAGAAACTTTTACAAGTAATTTATTTATTTCAAACACCCAGAATTTATATTAACAATGTATGAACATTTACTCCCTGTTATATTTGAACTTTTAATCCAGTTGATGAACGAGATTTTTGCGGTAAGAATTCGAATTAAACATTTTTCCTTTTTTTTCGAAAAAATACAATCGCTCATTTTGCATATGGCCGATAAACGATAATATGTACGTATATAATCTAATTCAAAACATGAGATTGTTATGTGAAATGATATTGATAACCGTATAATCAAATTTAATCTCACCCACTTGTTTTACTTTGTCCATGATTAGGTTTTTATTAACCGTATAGTGTTTACTTATATCTATCAACATATTCGAAAACGATTTGTGTCGAATTGTTTAGTAATGAAATCTTCTGGTATACATCATATATCTATTATATAAATCATATATTTCCATTGAAGACTGGATGTTTGACAACAGTTCTAGGTATACAGAGACTGCAAGCTTTTTACAGTAAAAAATTAACAAATTAATGATTAATTTCATTAATTTGTTAGTTCTAGGTATTTTTTTGTACGTTACAAGTAATGCATAATTAATTAATGCATTGCTACTAATGTAAGTTTAAAATAACTAGTTTTTTTAAATAGCACCCTGCAGTCGATTATTCCTCTAATATCCTAAATCTCATTCTTCCATATAAAATATTGAAACATATATAGGTACAAATTTGCGATTCCTAACCTTAATAATGAATAGGAAAGAAAAAAAATATTGATTGTATGCTCCTTTCTTGTACATTAATATATGAAATTATTTTACACTTTTTTGCAAACAGCCGATATGTAAGTGTAATATCCTATATATTAAAACAATCCTATCGGATTTACCACCCTTACTGCAAACAATTTGTGCATATTTTTGTTATAATCGTTAATAATATATCGATAAACAAATGAGCTTTTCATGGAATAATTATATGAAATAAGCCACCATATGGAACTGCAAGCGACCATATGGACTTTGTCATTAATAATGACGGTATATAGAAATCAGTGATGCAATCAATCGCATAATTTCGTATAAATTATTGAGAGATGCTTGAAAAGTTTAAACTGCTTGTTGAAGTTTATTAGTTAGCCCATTATAGTACGAATGTTAGTGGATTTTTTTTTGGCTCAAATGCAAGGCAAATTTTAAGTTTAACGATCTTTCAACATTTCAAAGTTTTTCAAGTTATTGCAAAGTCTACATGATTAAAAAAGGGTTAGATGCATTATAATTATAGCTATAACTAAGTAAAAACTTAGTTGAATTATTAAACTGGGGATTGATGACTTTCGTTAATTTTATACAATCGCAACATAATGTTGTTTAGTCAACATACTAAAAAATGCGGGTAATTTTACTTAGCAAAAATCAGTTTTTTTGATAATTTTCCGCACTAAATAAGAGTAAATGCACAGAAAGTTAAGGAAAATTTCGAAATGTTAGAAATTTTGCCATAATACAAGTATTTTACGTGAATATTATAGAAAAATTTTTGTTTCTTAGAAAAAATCTCTAACATTGTAAAATCACCAGAAAAAAATATTAATGTCTCTTAGGAAAAACCTAAAATTTCTTACAATATGGAAAATTACAGTCATAAAGATAGTAATTTTCAAGTGATAAGGAAATAAGCAAGGCGCGCATGCGTTAATTTAGAATGTTCTAGTTCGAGTCCGGCGTGGGCAGAAATGACATGGCGTTATGGTGTAAAAATATACATTTTCAAACTTTTTTTCCTTTAAAAATACTAATCTCATAAACAAAAAACCTGTATATTCGTAGTAATTTGAAACTTCTCTTACAATAAATGAAAAAAAAAAAATGATTCCCGACCCTATTACAATGCATCTAACGCTTTCTTAATCTTGTAGACTTTACAATAACTTGAAAAAGACAATAAAATGTTGAAACGTCGTTAAATTTCCGTTTCATTTGAGCTAAAAGATCCATTAAAAGTTTAAAGATTAAAGATAAAGAACTAAATTTGCGTTACAGTAGGTAACAAACACGATGTCGTCATAAATAAATCCAGTACCTATATGTGCCTATATAAATAGTATAGTTAAAAAATATGGTAAATCAACTGAAGTCAATATAATAAATTTAGTCTATAAAATATTTGTTAGCATTAAGTATAGCTGATATGGCCAATTAGGTAATTATTTAGTGCAAACAAACGGTTAATTTGTAATAAAGAGCTAAGTTAAGTGGTTCAAAAATGTAGATATATTTAATTTAATTTTCTACAATATGTAACCTAATACATTACTGCTTTTAAAACAAATACTGCAAAAATCTGAATCGAATATCAGATGTTACTGACAAAATTATTTGAAAGAAATAAGTATTTGTGTGATATGTATATATACACAAGTTACCTATTTGTATCAATGAAAATTTCAATGATTTTCTTTTACTCTCTGTGTGTGGAAATACCAACTACTGCCAAAAAAGAAAAATAATTGATATGAGTATGTATATACAGGGCATTTCAATTGAAACGTGCCACCTCAAATAACTCTTTACCTGCTGAGATTTATATAAAATTCAATTTTCATATCAAGGGCGACAACTTTTAATGACGGGCCTGACAATTTAAAATCATTCCTGGGCCGTAGCAGCCCCTACCTTTTAAAATTGGATTAGGAAAGATGCTGGGTCTTGTGACTTTTTTTAATCGGTAAGCAAAAAGTATATTATTCCCAACCTGTATTAAAACACGATTACAATGAAATAGCTATAAATGCTCTCCCTATGTGCTCTCCTAATATTTCGCAATTTTTTGTGGTAAGCAAGGTATGTAACTCCTACCTGTTTTTGTCACATTCACTCAAAGTTTTTAATGTCGTGTTTCTCCACTTTTTTTGCGTCTGTTTTCAACTCATTTTGTACAATATTATTTTACATTTGCACCGTTTAGTGGAATGCTCTTTAGTGGCAGATGAGCTTATTGGGGATGCAGCTGAGCAGAGTATACAGTCAAAAACTCCTTTATTCATTATCTAAGCTTTCGCCAACATCCTTGGCTTCATCAGAGAATATCAGAGTAAAGTACCTACTAATTCTACTCTAATTCAACTCTAATTAGTAAGTACTATACTGTAATTAGTTGTATATTTTATTGTTGCCTGATTGTTAATTCCCTGATGAAGCCAAGGATGCTGGCGAAAGCTTAGACAATTAATAAAGGAGTTTTTGACTGTATACTCTGTTCAGCTGCATTCTCAATAACCTGATTTCCCAACAAATTTTTACAACCATTCTTTCACTCAAGGTGTGCAAAATCTACAGCTCGCTTATTCAACGAAAATCATACAGGCTATAATGTGAGATAAAGTACTTATTGGAATTCATCTAAAAATTTACGGAATGGGCTCTGTATATAACAAAAAACAACATTTTCATCGGGTTGCTAGTAATGAAGGTCTGGATTCTGGATTCTGGATTGTTGGTTGGGAAGGGTGGCTAGCCACGCGCACTTAGGCCACTCTAACCGGGCCCATTGTGCTACCTTCCCTAGGCGGCGTTACTCACCCGCAGCCTACTCGAGCCAACCCAAACGAAGGATGAACTCGTAATGAAGATATTAACGTTGAAGTCTTAGGTCAGGTCCCAATGCTTGGAAATGCGACGTCGATACAACAGGTATCTCTAAGCCGTTCATCGGTTTGTAGAATACTTAAGAAGTTCAAGTTTCATCTCTTCAAAAATTGCACTTTTACACCCACGAATTGAATGAGGAGTTTGGAATTTTGTCAATTAATGACCGCGCGCTTCAACAATAATTAAAACTTACTATATCATATCTGTTTTTTTTTTTTTCTGGCGAATCATCTTTTTCATTGAATGATGAAGTAAATCGTCACAACTGCAGATATTGGAGTGACACCAACACTCAACAGAAACTTAATGCATGGGTTGGCATCGTTGGCGATCATCTCATAGGACCCCTATTCATTGACGGGACTTGGTGGAGAAATGGTTAAATATATGTAAACATTCATTCATTCATTAAGTTAGGGTGGGCACTTGAGCTAGGTGCTCATTGCTATTAAGTCTCTTATTTCCACTCGAGCAGCTTGGTGTTCTTTATAAAGCCCAGTATCTTGCCCAGTGGAAACTTGAGAACGTTCGCGGGTTCCAATAGAACTCTCCCGAAATATTTCTGCCTGATATATGTGAACATGCCAGACGACACAATCAATCCTTTGACGCAAGATCCAAATTTATTGGAGAATTAGATAGTGTTCAGAGCGCCTCCACATAATTTCTGGATCATCACTTTCGCGATCGTTGGATTGGTAGAAGGAAGCCTATAGAATGGCTTGACATATCGCCGGATCTTACACCACTTAATTTTTTTTCTCTGTGGATCATAAATCTACGGTGTATGCTACGCGTCGACCTTCCTTACAAGAGTTACGCCAAAAAGTTGTTTGAGGAATGCCAACGAATAACTCCATAAATACTGTGAAATGTCAGGAGAGCATTTGAAGCAAGTGGTACTATTGTGTGGAAGTTAATGGTGATCATTTTGAACATTTAACAAAGTAAAATCCATACAATTATGCACTTTTTGCTTATTGATTAAAAAAAACATGACTTTTTGGTACATGTTACCGTAAAGAGAATTAAGGGACCTTTTGAAAGAGTGATCACAAGACCCATCTTCTCCTATTCAAATTTTAAGGGTGAGGGCGATTGCGCCTCCAGGAATTATTTTAAGTCGTCGGGCCAGTCATTAAAAGTTGTCCCCAGTGATATGATAATTGATGGAATTTTCTATAAATCACAGTAGGTTAAAAGTTATTTGAGGTAGTTCCTTTCCTAGTATAAAATAGTGCTAATATATTTTTTATCATTAATTATGCTTCAGGAATGAAATAAATCAAATTACAACACTGCAAGTAAGTGACAACACAATAATTAAGTAAATATGTTAAGCTATTTTTCTTATTATTTGTTGAGGTAGCCGACTCTATCGTAGGTATTACATTTTCGCAATCTTATTTAATACTTTACTTTCTCAATATCTTAATCCAATATTTATTACGTTTATATATTTAAAACTGGATTTATAGTACAAGTTTTATTATTCGATTGTATTTACGTTTTCATTTTTCACCGATAATTTCTGTTTATCTATACATGTTCTTCAGAAATTGGACATTTTTGTTTGTAATGCTCTTAACCAGGGGCGGCTTGTCTTAAAAAGCCACGGGGCAATGGCCCCACCATTGCAAATCACAAATTAATCATTAAAAAGCTTTTATTTTTTTGTAAAAATACCTATAAATACACACAAAGGAGTTATTCCTGAAAAATACATCATAATAGTGTTTTAGGTAAACAAACAAAGAAAATAAAAATTGTGTTTCCCATTATTTGTAACAAACATGCCCGCTTATGCTTAGACTATTCATTATATTTTACTCGACGATCTTCGCTTAAATGACTCATGTGCTCTGTGTTGTGTTATGTTTTCGTTGAGATAAAATAACAAATAAACCTGAATAAATTTGCGTTAGTTAGGTGGGGAATGTAAACAAGTGACCCATGTATGTACGTTCAGTTTATAAACTAAATTTATACAATTCTGAAGGAAATACGTTAATATTTATACTTAGGTAGATAAATATTCGCGATAAGAAATTAATGTATTTTTCATTTTAAAATAGCTTCTAATGTGTATATTAAATTTTTGGTGTCGGTATTATTTTAGCTAGGGCAATTATTACCAATCGCGGTTTAAACCGTAGATCAATAATCTTCATTTCAAACTTCACTTTAGACTTACAATCGATATAAACGCATCCTAACCTTGTGGGCCTACACTAGCAAGAGTGAAGACATTGGCTACCTTCTTTTATCAATCTTGATTAGCTGTTTATGTATACTTCTTTATTATATTTGCATCCTTTTGCCTGTTTTAGTATATAAGTACCAATTTCACTTTATGCACTAACGCATAAAATGCAAAAGGAAACCCTAAATATTAAGTGCATAAGTTATAAATCTCAAAAATTTATAAAATATCATTTCAGGATGGTGATCAAGTATCTATTGCACAAACCAAAAGATCAAAATCAAAACGCGTTATACAAGGTTTAACGAATCTAATGTAGCCTTACGAGAATCATAAAGTAGACAATGTAAAATTAGTTAAGGGCATAGATGTAGACAATTACACACAATCGTTATGGGGGTATGAAAATTTCTAAAAACAAATACATTTTTTGGATTCAGATTTAAGACATTTCAAATAGGGCTGCGAAAATCGCCAGATATTAACCTGTTAATCGATCTTTCCTAAAATCAGTTTTCAAAACCGATTTGTAAAATCGCCTATTCTCTTTTGATACACACCAAATTTTGTTAATATTATACTTTTAACGGTCAAATTTCTCACAGATTCTTTAATTAAATACAGGTGACTCCGGCATCAAACAGTGATCAAGATACTCAGCAATCACGGGGTTAACAAGGGGCTACGCGATGCATTTTGAATAATATAGTAACTGTGCCGTGGCCAGGTCCTATGCCGGGTCTTTCTACAACCGCTCTTCATCCGAGCGGCACGTCCACTCACTTTGGAAATTTATTAGATGACAACATGTATTAAAAAATATAACATTAACAACATTGGATGTGTGTCAAGACAAAATTAATACCTACCTAATTCAAAAATACAGACTTTATTCACAATTATGGATTGCAAAATTGCATAACAGGTATATGAATACTGAATATCATTATATAAAATTTGTTACCGTTTCAAAAAACAAAGATTATAAGAACCGATTTTTATAGCCGGTTTTGAAACCGATTTTAAAAACCAGTTTTAAAACGGTTACAGTTTTATTTTGAAGGCGATTAATCGCCACATTCAAAACTGGTTTCGATTCGCATCACTAATGTCAAGTCTGGCCTTTATGGTTTGTTAAGTAAAGGAATAAGCTGGTGAAGATTTTTAGAGGTTCCCGATATAATTAGAATTAGTTATGCCTGACGACATTCAATCATGACTCTATATGATCATTCCACGTAATCATGTCATCTTTAGGCATAAAAAAGATAGTTTTAATGTAATCAGTTGTGGTACAAATGGAGTAAACGAATGCATGATGAAGCGTTATAAGAAAACTGGTCAAACTAGCAAACTATTCGTTGACAGGAATTAACCAAAAGCTCACTACATACGATGCAAATACAAAAATGATATTAAAATTGATTTTTGAAAATTCAAGAAAAAAATCTTACGGATTATCTCAGGTGAAAATTCAATCTGTTCGATAGATGGAGTTGGATATAGTTCAGTTTCGCTGGCTAATGGTAATACCTATTTTTGTTAAATTTGTCGTATAATTTATTTTAACTGTGGTGTAAACCAAGTTTTTTAAATCATTCTTAGTTAAGCAATCCATATTTAAATAATTAAATGCAACCGCCTATTTTATATACAACAGCAATCGATGCGACTAATACTTTAAAACAGCTTAATTATCACAAATTTCGCTAAGCTGAATCCACATTTCGATGGCAAATCTATCATCAGTAGTAACACTGAACGGTCTCTGTCATTCCTGTACACTGTCTTTCTAGTCTTGGTCTCTCCAGTGTTGATCCCAAATTTTCGTAAGTGTCTTATCAGTGTGCAGTAGCCTGTAAGAAGATCTGTTTAGTTATGAAAATGATTTTTACTAAGCTGCAGTAGTTCTTCTTCTTCTTTGATAGTCCCTTGATAAAGGTCTTTCTATGAATTTGCCTGGATGTTTTATCCCAGAGTATAATTTGTTATAGTAATTATAAGCGGTTCAGTGTTATTGCTGATGATGGTGGCTTTGCTAATACTGAAACGTGCATCCAGTGTAGTGCAATTTATTTATTTTAGGGTGTTTTAAAGTGTGTAGTGTCATCAGTGCCACAGTTGTGAGTATTTTTGTCAATAATTTTTGTGTTAAGCTACCCATCAGTTCCCTACAAGATATTAGATAATTATAATTATTATACTCACGTTAGAAAATCGCAATAATAACAATAACGCAATATTGTCATTATTTTCACAATACCTGTTCGAACATTTTTACGGATATTAAAATTAAAGATTTTCTTAAATATTACCAAACGGTTGAGAAAAAGTTATACTTCAGAAACCCAAGAATCGAAAAGATCAGTTCTGGCGTGGATGCCGCTCTATTATTCTCGAAATTGAGAAGACAGAACACGTTCTGGATCCATCATAATCACTAAGTACCTGCGAAGGTTTTATCGCAACGCGCACGCACTCTACTTATTGATAGGTGACATTAAACTAAATTTGATTAGCAAAAGTAACGGCATACCTACTCTAGAAGTTATCGCAGCGCGTTAATGATAAGTGAAAAATCGAATTAAAATTAACTGATGCCTATACAAACAAGGGTAGGTGAATGTATGTATATTAGCCTAAATAAATATATGTGCACTCGCAATCATTAATCGCAATTAAATTAAACAGAGCCGGAATCAGGTTTAGCGCACCTACGGCGATTGTGGTCTCTTCTAGACCTTTTATTTTCTGGCGATGTAGGGGAAAGTTGGGTAAGTTGATGAGACGCAGGAAGATGACGAACCACATTCCCTTTATATGAAATAATGCAACAGTTTGCACAGGCAACGCTATATTCGTGCTATTATGCATGGACAAAGATTTCGTTTCTTGCCATATTACTCCTGGTATTGTTGACAACGGAAAAATCCACTAACTTTTTGGCTTCCATTATTATAATACCAAACTTTCGCTTTTATCTGTTTAACACATCACTAATGTTACACTAATTGTCTTACTTACCAAGTAGCTATAAACTATTACGAATCTAAAACACTTCATTGTTAATAAGAAGGTATTTGCAAGGTTTTCGGTGTGGTGGTTTTTTATGGCGTCTGAATAAACACCTCGTATTGCGTTGTATATTTTGACCAACCCACACAGCACAAAATGTCTACCATACGTTCATTAGATATCCGTTATGGATATCCAGAATGTCCATTAGACATCAGACATTCTATGGATGTCTCATAGATCTCCAAATGTCCGTCTATTAGATATTTAAATAGTACATCTAATGGATATCCCACAGAGCACAAGATGTCTACCATACATCCATTAGATATTATTTGTGGATATCCATAATATCCATTAGAAGTTACAGACATTCTATGGATGTCTCTTACATCTCCAAGTGTCAGCCTATTTAATATCCAAATGGTACATCTAATTGATATGCTATATACGACACTGGTCCCCTTGAATTCGTGACAAACATGCTCACCAATAGCGACAGTATTGGAAATACTACCCATTTAGGGCTTTCTATTTGTCGGTAGAGCTGTATCGGAACTGCTCCGAGTTGCACCAGCACATTTTTGAGCGTTCTTTTTGCAAGGTGCATTTTGTAACGGAACAGCTCTATTTTCCCTTCTCCTTTCCCCTACTGCACCTGCTATTTACAAGGGGTGAACTGTTCCCGCATGCGCATTTTCATAAAAACGGTAAAAATTTTAAATAAAAGTACCTATAACCGAAATTACCAGGTAATTACGAAAAATTGATTAAAATTTTATGCCGCTATACTTAAGCCTTCAATATTTTTGAAAAACGTTGTAGAGGAATAATGGACAGAAAATAAAATCAAATTATTGTTAACCATTATTGTTAATAACTTGTTCATATTCCTCTCTTGAAACATTTATACAATAACTGTTGCTTGTGATCGCGTCAAATAAGTTTAATTCTATGTGATCACTCATATTGCTTCTTTTTAACCTTTTTACAAACTCGTTCAAATCACAGAAGTTCAAATTCAACTTGATATTTGATACAACATGCGATAATATACAGAGTATATGAGTTTATGAAATCTACATAAGTTATGTTGCATCAACTGTCATCTTATTTTTATCTACACCCGTTTGCACCCCGTTAGCACAAGTTAGTTCGTTTTATTTTGCATAAGAGTTGTTCCGGAGCAGTTTCGGAGCAACTCCTTGAGCCAAATAGAAAGCACTAATTATTTCCAGCACTGTGCCCACCGCTCAGCATACCACTCGCGAGTTCAAAGGGATCGGTATCGTAAATAAACCTTCCATCCGATGTAATACATAGCATCTCCATTACATTAGATATGTTTAGCGTAAACTACTTTCAGCACAGTCTTCACTGGCAAGCACGTCTTCCAAGAGCTCCGATTTTTAAGGAAAAGAAAACAGGTATAATAGTACAAAAAATAGTTCATAAGTGAAGATATTTGTTTTAACAAGTTTACAAACTACAAATTATTCTTGTTAATCTACTTAACTCCTGTCCCTTCCTGTAAAGAAAAAGAAACCATTAACAGCTAGATATACATACTAGACGTAGTAATCTTAACGTAATATAAAAATAATCAATTATATTCAGATGCAGACTGATTAATAATTTTATTTTTTAAATTTTTCTGGAAGTATTTGTAATTGCTGTATTTTCTTAAATTAGTTTTCACATGAATATGGAATATAGATTGTCTCACTACTCGGTTATAGTTTTGTATTATGTATTATGTTCTTTGACCTGACAGAGTTCGAAAAACTTAAATGAATTAGATGAGAATCAATTCAGCACGCAACGCACGAACGGTTACTACGGAGGGTAACTACATCCCTAATAGTCAAATTTAAATTTCCCGCAATTATTCTCAGTAACATCAACGTTGAAACATGAAATTACTAACAATTTTGTGCTACATTAATTTATATTATTTTAACCTTTATATTGAAGTTACTGAAAATAATTGTGGTAAATTTAAACTTGGTTGCCTGGGGATCTTCTCTCGTATACAATTAAATTTTCTGCAGATTTGCTGAGTGTTATTTTAATTTAATAACATGCAGAGATAATTTGCAGGAAAAAAATACTAAATTCAAAGACGAAAAAAATCCTATATGCTGCGCACTTTCTGCCGATCACTGATATAACAAAATTTGTGGTAACATTACCGCCTACGTCTATATAACGTATTTATTATCTATGGTTATTTATGTTTCTGGGCAATATATCTGCATCTGCAACACGCAGATTTATTGATATACTTTTATGCATATAATAAATAAAAATATCCTATGAGCAACATAAATCTTAAAAAATGTTACATATTCAATTTACACCTTCGACCTATTTGGACTATTTTTATTTTAAAAGTTACGTAAATACATGTAGCCAATTAAATTTAACCATGCAATTCTGGTGCAAGATGCAAGCAACCACTTAAACATGGCAACGCAGAGAGTGTTTTCCATGTTGACGAATTTGCCGATTCGTACATTTTGCAGTAAGAGAAAATACTTATTTCAGTACTGTAAAAGAAGTATAGCTTCAAACATGAATGAATGGCAAGCAGAAAAACAGAAGTTTTTGAATATGAAGGTAGAAGATAAACGCCAGTTTTACGATAAAAAAAACTTTTACACAGTTAAAGATCTGCCGACTTGGAAAGAATACGCTCATATAAGACAAAATAAATTACCGGAGCCAATTCCACTTTTACTGTCGCACAAAATAGATTCGTCATTAAATAACATATTAGCAGATAAGATTTCTATATTTACAGGTGATATAACAACCTTAGAGGTATATAACCTAATCGACAATTAGATTAGTTATTCTAAATGTAACTTTTATTTTAGATTGATGTTATAGTAAATGCTGCAAATAAGGCACTACGAGGAGGTGGTGGCGTTGATGGTGCTATTCATAGGGCTGCAGGCAGGAATCTTTTACAAAGTGAGTGCCAAACACTTGGAGGTTGTCCAGAAGGAGACGCAAAGTTAACAGGTGGCTACAGATTACCTGCAAAATACATAATCCATACTGTTGGTCCACAGGGTGAAAAGCCAGGCTTATTACAATTATGTTATAAAAATAGCCTAGAATTAATGTTGGCACAGAACTTTCGCACAATCGCATTTCCTTGCATTTCGACAGGAATATATGGTTATCCGTTAGAGCCTGCGGCACATGTTGCAGTGATGGAAGTTAGAAAGCAATTGGAAAAGAAGCACGACCAAATTGAACGAGTTATTTTCTGTTTGTTTGGTGAAGCTGATGAGCAAATTTATGAAGGAGTTTTACAATCATACTTCCCAATTTCTTAAAATAACTGCCAAATATTTATGTTAAAATATGTACATTTTGCAGGGTTATAAATTTGTACCATTCATATCAGCATCAACTATTATTTTTCATTTGTGTAAAATATATGTATGTATTTAATAAATCTCGAAATATAAGCGTTTTAAAAGTATTTTATTACAAGTAACTTTTATAAAGAATTTTAGTTTAAAAAAATTTGTCAAGAAGTCTAATTATTCCGAAAAGCAGAAAAATTTAAATAGCGTCTAATACATAAGATATATTTCGATAATACCAAAATACATAACCTTTGTCAATTCATTTCTTTGATATTATCCATATTATTCAATGATTCGGTATCGATAACAAAAAAAATTGGAAGCGACTTCTTTAGGGTAACTATAAAATCTATTACATTAACTCTTTAGAAAACCCCCAAGTTGCAGTCTTTAAAAAAATATAAGCAATTAAAAAAATTTTATTTTTGTATTTAATTTTCCATAATTGCGTATAATTGGTTGCATTACTGTATTCTCTTCTGGTATTTATACAATACAAATATTGGCAACATGCCAATTTGAATGACTGCATAATTAGCAATCATTTATCCATACATTTCTTTAAATCAGTATTTGTTGTAGAGAGTTTACATAATTTTAAATAAAGTAAGCAATAAGCGCATGCTAGTGTTGGTTATAGTACGTTGCCGATACCAAAGTATTGCCTGTAGCTACTTCTTTTATGTATTCATACATTTAATTTTTATTTTTAATATTGTATTTAAACTTTGGATTTTTTTCATTTCTATTTGTTATAGTAAAATACGCTTTTTGATAGAAAAAAAAATATCCAGACGAATTTGTATCTTATCTTGCACCCATTCGCATGCGCGTCACTAGAGAAGTTTCCTAGTATAGAAAGAGAAGGGGAAAGAACAACTAGTCGGGAAGAAAGAACACCGCTATCGTTTTGAGGTTTTTGTGATTGATGAGATATGTATTGCATTTTTCAATAAAATTCGTTTTGTGTGTAGTTTTTTTATCAAGTTAAGCAAGTTCTGTGTGTAAGAAATGGCATCGGACGAAGAAGTAGAGGAATCTTTTCCCGGTATGTTTGTTTTGTTTAGTTTTTCGTAGGTGAGAATGTAAGCCGACTTCAAATTCATGTGTTTGCTTTTTTAATGATCAGTGATAATTTTACATTAATGATAATTTCGCCAAGAAAATTAATGCAGCACCAAAGAAATAACATTAGTATTTAAATATTAATATAAATAGGTAATTACTATTTGATAATCACATATTAGTAATAATGGGGAGGGAGAGGTTTTCATTATTTTTGTGACAGCGCGCGGGCATATCCTGACCCTTTACAAAATGGAGGCCATCAAACAAAAGAGATCGGCACATTGCAAATAATTAAATTTGGCTTGTAATAATTGCTATCGTCTAGGGGTTAGAAAATTCATATTTTCCCTCCAAAATAATGTTGTGATGACACTGACCAACGTCCACATGTTTAGCACATGATATTGATATGTCATTTTTAGGGGAAGAGGAGCCTGCTGAAGAAGCGGTGACTGAACCAGTGGAAAATTCGCCGGAATCTGATGATGCCGGTTTAAAAGGCGGCGTAAGTGCACATGAACAACCTTTTAAATTGGTAGTGTAAAATAATCAGATGTATATTATGCGATTTAGGAAGATGACGATGATTATGATCCAGACGATGGACGAAAAAAGAAAAAGGGGAAAAAACGAAAAGCGAAAAGTGAGGAGAAGAAAGGCAAAAAGAAAAAGAAAAAACGAAAAAATGACAGTGGAGATGTATGTAGTTTTGTTGATATTTTTTTTTTAATTTCTTTTTAATTTGAATTTTTCTCTAAATCTAATTCATAATTTCATATGTCCAACTGAATGATAATCCATTTGTAAATGCCATTCTCTAATTCGAACTCTCCCTTAAATAAAAAATTGCAACATTTCATGAAAATTTTAAGCCAATTCCTCTCCGAATCGAACATCAGTTTAATTCAATTAAATTTTAATACTACATGAGAATTCGATATAGAGAGAGTCAAGTGTAATAAGAAAAACACTAATTATACAGAACAAATAAGTTAGTTCTTTTTTACTTTAAGAACATAAGTATATAATACTGTTAGAATTTTCTTAGTATTGTCTGATCTCCAAGAATTATCTACTTTTTATGCAGGAAAGTGACTTTGGGGATGACGATAATGGAGACAGTGATTATGCAGGCAGTAGTAAGAAGGCCAGAAAGTCTAGGAGTTCTCTAAAGCATTCGGCGCCATTAACACCAAATCAAGAGGCCGGATCAGGTACTACTACTGGTGGAGGTGTGTGCAGCTTAAAATTCATTTGTATCAATATTGCATGTGTGACTTCGAAAGGATTGAGAATTTTTGCACAAATTTGTTTGCTACTCTACAATAACCAACTAACACAATAGATATTAAAGTCTCATTTTCACAATTTTATTCAAAATATCAATTAATTTTTAAAGAAAAATTGCATCAGGATCTGAGCTGGTGTAATAATAATTTTTTGTACAGACTTAAAACTTTTGCCATCAATTATAAAGCAAAGCTTAAGAATCCAAGTTCATTATAGTGGGACAATCCTGCATTTCTAGAAAAGTATTTCTGCTTTATGATATTCCTTGTTGCCAATTGTGTATCCAATGTTACTAACAAATTTATAGATTTTAACAAATTTATATTTATTTCATTTCAATACTATTTACTATACCTATATCCTTCAACTGAATCACATTTCCCGCGATAATAGTGTAAAGTAATTGCGATAGCTTTTAAATGACCTATCAATAAAAATGCTAATTAGTACACATATATTTAAATTTTATTTTAATCCATAGCGGGAATGCCTACTATAGAAGAAGTTTGTTCAACATTTGGTCTAACTGACGTCGAAATGGAATATACCGAATCAGATTATCAGAATCTAACAACTTACAAATTGTTTCAACAGCACGTTAGACCTCTGTTAGCGAAAGAAAATCCAAAGGTTTGAATTTGCTTGTGTATATTGTCATATACTGAATATAATCTCATGATTTTTTAGGTTCCAATGTCAAAATTAATGATGCTAGTGGCCGCTAAATGGAGAGAATTTTCCAACATGAACCCCCACTTGCAAACTGAAACATCAGATACTACTACTTCTGAGCAGACTGAGTATTCTAAGCCAAGTAGATCTCGTGCACCTAAAGAATCGACGAAGGTAAAACACAAAATTGGCTATTTTATTTTATTGTTGTAAAAAAATATATTCAAGGAATAATTGGTATTGACTTTTTGTAAATACCTCATATAAGGAGAATGAAAGGCGGTTTAATCTTCACAAATTCTGTATTAACTTATTTTTTTTTGCAGGGTTTTGTACTCGAATGCACATTTTCAGGTCAGAATTTAATTTTTTCATACAAAATTTTGACCTGAAGATGTCTGTAAGAGTACGAAACTGGTCACATGTTAGTATAGTAAAACTTTGTGAAAAGTAGACCAACTTCCATTCTTTTTATATTTAAGTAATAACTATTATTTAAAAAAAAAGTATGTTATTCATTCTAATTAAAGTGTAAACTTTGTATAATACTAGTTTTAAGGTTTACATATTGTATTTAGATTGATGATTACGATGAAGATGATGAGGATGACGACGACGATGACGGAAAAAGCAAAAAGAAACGTAGTTCTAGAATCAAAAAATCGAAGAAAGCTAGTAAAGTTCCAACGTTGAAAATAAAACTTGGTAAAAGAAAGAGGGGTAGCTCGGTTAGTTAAGACTTATTTTCTTTTATTTTTATTGAAATATATATATTTTTTACAGGAAGAAGAAGGAGAAGGTAGTGCCAATGGATCTGACAGAGACTCTGATGTAGAGTTTGAGCAAATGTTGCAAGCTGCTGAAGAACCCAGTTCGAAAACTACAGAAGAAGGCGGATCTTCGCAAACTACTGAAGGAACTGAGGAAAGTGCGCTTCCAAAAAGAAAAGCCAAAACAAAAATTGGCAATAAAAGCAAGAAAAAGAGAAAAGTTAAGAGCACCGGTAAATTTCCTGATGGTGAAGAACAGTACGAAGTAAGTGGCGGAAAATATTAATAATACCTGGTATTTATTAATTTTTTTGTTCCCCAAGCACCAAGATTATTGCGAAGTTTGCCAACAAGGTGGAGAAATTATCCTTTGTGATACTTGCCCACGTGCTTATCACTTGGTATGTTTGGATCCCGAGCTCGAGGATACGCCTGAAGGAAGATGGAGTTGTCCGCACTGCGAAAACGAAGGACCCGCCGAACAAGACGATGACGAACATCAAGAATTTTGTAGAGTGTGTAAAGACGGAGGTGAACTACTCTGTTGCGATTCTTGCCCATCGGCGTATCATACGTTTTGCTTAAATCCACCACTGTCAGATATACCTGATGGTGATTGGAAGTGTCCTCGATGCAGTGTAAGATGTGTGATGTGTTACAATTAATCCGTCAATAATCTTAATTTTTATTAGTGCGCGCCATTACCTGGCAAAGTAAGGAAGATATTGACTTGGAGGTGGGTGGAAGATCCTGTGAAACCTGACGACCAGACTGCTGTGGCAGGAACAAATAAGAAACCAAAACCACAAAGACATCGAGAATTCTTTGTTAAGTGGCATGAGGTATGTAGCAATTTACTTAATTTAATTATTAACTTTACAAGTGAAATATCTGTTGTTAAAGACATAGCAATAAGTTGTTGTCACTACTTAAAAATATATTGCAAATAAGAAGAAAAATTAGTTGAAATTTGATGTATCCTCTTAATTAGTTGATAAATAGTTATTCTAATATCTTACACACTCTTTATCATTATCAAATGTACATGTAGTGAGCTCTCTCTTAAGCATCCATGCTATTAACGTACTCTGGGGGTGGAAAAATTAATTAGGTGTATATAGTATCAATAATACTTACGAATTATTTCTTAGCAATTATCTACACTATACAACGCATAAAAATACATATTTTCGCACATTGATAGAAAGGATTCTTTGACCAAAGAACTATTTTTAAGCATATTTATGTGTTTCAAAGCAATATTTTTTCTTTTTAACTAAAGAAATAGTTTTTTCAGTGATGTTTTTAGCCCATCCAACAATGTTGAAGTTCCTTGAATTTAGGAATTCTCTATTCATGTTCGTGACAGAATCATATCCAATATAATCTAACTACCAGAAATAATTTTTGTTAATACTCAAAATGGAAGAGAAATCATTATAAATTGTGACGATTATATTAATAATATGTGTATAAGTTTGCAGTTTTGGCACTTTAGATCTTGTTTTTGTTGCACATATGAGAAAGAGCTGATCATAGTTGCGCTAATTTTGCATTTTGGTGCAGACCAAGTGCGAGTAGTGCGAGTTCGGTTTTTGCCTGATACTAGTTGATGAATACAGTGCAATTTGCACTATCCTGAAACTTCTGCAAACGAAGGCCGAACCTTGCACCAAACATCAGCCTTTTTAAATATTTGGCCTAATCCATTATGAGGTAAAGATAATAACTTTGTTTTCACTCGTTTAGCGCTCCTATTGGCATTGTAGTTGGATAACGGAACTACAATTAGACGTTCATCATCCGCTTATGTTTCGTAATTATACAAGAAAATATGACATGGAAGAACCTCCAAAATTAGAAGAGCAATTAGATGACGGGGAGAGTAGAATTAAACGGTTACAATATATGGGACAATCAAAAGATGATGAATTCGAAGAAAAGTTTTATAGGTATGCAACAATAACACGATATGATTTAAGGCCTAGATGAAACAATCATGCAATAGATATTAAATAAAAGCATAATTGCTGTTTTACTAAATCTTTAATTATTTAAGTATTGGTATACAGCCCAGACCATCATCAGGTATAAACGTCAATCTGAATAAAAACTTGGAAAAATTCAAAAATCATTAATATATAAAAAAACTACTGATTTATAATTTTACTGTTTAGTATCTTTCCAGATTCAACATATTATACATTTACATACATGCATTGTTCGTGGTAATATTATTTCCTCTAAATATTAAATTTTGACATATTTGTTTATTTTCTAATTTTTTTTTTTAATATTTATTACTTAATTTTCAAATTTTATTCAGACTGATGTTTATATCTGATGGTGGCTTAGGCCGGAACATGTAGCAACACTTAATTGTAGATTGATTAGAACCGCAATTTTGTACTATTATTTAATTTCTGCCATATTAGGGTACAATTTACAGCAATCATGTTAGAATTAGGGTTCAGAAATAACATATTAAACATTTATTTTACTCTACAGATATGGTGTTAAACCAGAATGGCTGATAGTACATCGGGTGATTAATCATAGAACTATGAGAGATGGACGCACATTATATCTTGTGAAATGGAGAGAACTTCCGTACGATTTAGCGACATGGGAAGAAGAATCGGATGATATTCCTGGTCTTAAAACTGCTATTGAATATTATAGCGTAAGTTTGATATTCTGTGAAATTGAATTGAATTACATGCAACGTTTCTAGGATTTGAGAGCTGCATATTGTAACACCGTCAATGAGAAGAAAGGTAAAAAGGGGAAACCGAAGAAAACTCAAAAAGAAAAGCTTCTGGATGAGGACGAAAGAACGACTCCGTGAGTTCGTTGTATAGTAAAATAATTTTAAGATGCTAGTTATTTAAATTACAATACTTTTGGTTCCAGATTTGTTTGATTGATTCTTTTATTGCTCTACTATAGTCACTATAATATTAAGTATTACAAGCAGCAATAATAGTGTTTAATTGTTCATATTTTTGCTTTACAGTCGTCGATATACACCACCACCTGAGAAACCTACTACTGATCTAAAGAAAAAATATGACAAACAACCAGAATATCTTAACGAAAATGGAATGCAGTTGCATCCTTATCAATTAGAAGGCCTGAACTGGCTGCGGTATTCTTGGGGCAGGGTATAGATACTATTTTAGCAGATGAGATGGGTTTGGGAAAAACCATACAAACCATAACGTTCTTATATTCATTGTACAAGGAAGGACATTGTAAAGGGCCGTTTTTAGTCAGTGTTCCTTTATCAACAATTATCAATTGGGAACGAGAATTTGAATTGTGGGCGCCTGATTTTTATTGTATCACCTATGTGGGTAAGTTTATCACGTACATTTTGTCTATTTTATGTTTTAACCTACGTCTTCGATGTTTGTTCATATCAAATCGATACTTCTGAGTCAAATTAAAAACTGTATAAACAAGATACCTTACGCCCGGTCTTTCAGTACTAGTTTAAATTCGATTTTACATTCCCTTTAATCTAAATAACTTACCTACTAAAAACTTTTCAGACGGTTTTGTGTACTAAAAAGAACAATTTTTTCTTGCAAAATATAGAAAATATAACTGAGAGATGCCAAAACGGAAAACGGAAACGGTGCACTATTTAAGTATTGTACTTAAATAGTAAAGAAAGTAATAGAGGTATCTCTATCTGTCACATTCATGAAATATGCATAAAATCAATCCTTGTACCCTTTTCTGTGAGACAAGCGGAAACTTTGCTTCTTTTCTTTTCCGAAAAAAAAACCTTAAATATTCAGACGTTAGAGTTAAACATTAGATACAGACATACCAACAGAAAGGTTTTTTTTCATTGAAAACAGTTTACATCAAAGGAATATAGTGAAATAAATATTTATGCTTTTTAACAGAGAAATATAAATGTTGGCTACTTTAAGATTTCATTTTACTTAGGATGAAGTTTCCAATCCTTGCAGGGATATAATATAGTATGATATATGCCGTTATAACGTTTGGTAAAGTCGTCGGATTATAATTATATATGAGGCTTTTTGAAGTTGTTTTTTTTTTACCAATAGATAATGACGTCAGGTATTGGTTTTAAAACATTTTTTTTTGTTATGAATATTTAAGCAAAATTCTATACATGATGGTTACAAATTAGTGCAATTATTTAATAATCTAACGTTTGCTTGCCGCTCATGTATTTATAGGGCCGTTCTACATTCTTCTATGATCTTAAAACCGCAAACCAAAGTAGCATCAGGCACATCTATTGCCGCCGTCCGAAATATAAGTTATCAAAACTATTCATTGAATACAGTTAATAACATAAAAGAATCATTGACAAGAATATTTTTTAAATTCATTAAATGAACCGTAGTGTTACGAAATACTGAATGCCATTATTAGTTTCTAATAAAATAATAAAAAAAAATAATAAGGTGTGTTTATTGTAATTAACTATGCATTTCTTTTTCAAATAATTATTTTTAAATGCTAACATTGCAGAGATTATTTAATGCATGTAAAATACATGGCTTTTAATAAAAGAAATCTATAAGTATATATTTACCTCTCGTCTGGATATTTAAAGTTCTCACATTTTTATTTTCGATACAAAAACACAGTTTATATTTACGCAGATTTTACGAGATCTTATCGCTTTAGTTAAAATTCTCTTTGATGTGGCTCTGTCATATTAATATTAGAATGTTACCCTGTCGGAATAATCCTCTGATTTGCATTTTATGGCGTGTGCCTTCCAAAATAATCTGAGTATACATATTTTATATCCGGTTTTAAAAAGAACTTGTATTTTAAGATAAAACTTAACTTATCATATTGTTGTTTTTTTTTTTTTCTATTAGGCGACAAAGATTCACGAGCAGTTATCCGTGAGAATGAATTAAGTTTTGAAGAAGGCGCCGTAAGAGGCAGTAGACCCTCAAAAATCCGGTCCAGTTCAATTAAGTTTAACGTCCTCTTAACAAGTTATGAACTTATTTCAATTGACGCAGCATGCCTTGGTTCAATTGATTGGGCTGTTTTGGTCGTGGATGAGGCACATAGATTAAAAAGTAATCAGTCTAAGGTATATTATTTGATAAACTAAATAGATGTGTTGCAATTTTAATCAATAATATATTGTAGTTTTTCAGATTGTTAGCTGGGTATAATATTGCGTATAAATTATTATTAACTGGTACTCCACTGCAGAATAACCTAGAAGAGCTCTTCCACCTTTTAAATTTCTTAAATAGTAGTAAATTTAATGATCTCGCAGCTTTCCAAAACGAATTTGCTGACATATCTAAAGAGGATCAAGTGAAGAAGTTGCACGAGTTGCTTGGACCGCATATGTTGCGGAGACTTAAAACCGACGTTCTCAAGGTAGGCTGGATTGTGAATGAACGGTAAAAATTAACTTATATAAATGCGTAATTATTTCAGAACATGCCTTCCAAATCGGAATTTATAGTCAGGGTAGAACTTTCACCTATGCAAAAGAAATATTACAAATACATTTTAACTCGTAATTTCGAAGCGTTAAATCCGAAAGGTGGCGGCCAATCGGTGTCCTTATTAAATATAATGATGGATCTGAAAAAATGTTGTAATCATCCGTATCTATTTCCAGCAGCCGCTGAAGAAGCACCGTTAGGGCCGCATGGCAACTACGAAACTCAAAGTTTGACAAAAGCGGCTGGAAAACTGGTGCTTTTATCGAAAATGCTGAAGAAGTTGAGAGAACAAGGGCACAGGTATGTATATAGATAATTAGAAGTTTACCTCCGTGTTTTTTTACAGTATTTTAATAACATTTCTGGTGCATTTAGGGTATTAATCTTCTCGCAAATGACAAAAATGTTGGATATTTTGGAGGACTATTTAGAGGGTGAAGGCTATAAATATGAACGTATTGATGGAGCTATTACAGGAACCGGACGACAAGAAGCCATTGATAGATTTAATGCACCTGGCGCTCAACAATTTGTATTTTTGCTTTCCACAAGGTAACACAGCTTTGTAAGAAAAAAAAATTATAAAATAATTACATCAATTTTTTCTGATTTTAGGGCTGGTGGTTTGGGTATTAATTTAGCTACTGCCGATACCGTCATTATTTATGATTCTGACTGGAATCCCCATAATGATATACAAGCTTTTTCAAGAGCTCACCGTATTGGTCAAGCAAACAAAGTAATGATCTATCGTTTTGTTACACGTAATAGTGTTGAAGAACGAGTTACCCAGGTTAATTTTTCCTTTTAATATTAAATAAAACGTTACTTATGCATTCACTTTAGGTAGCAAAAAGAAAAATGATGTTAACTCATTTGGTAGTACGCCCTGGTATGGGTGGTAAAGGTTCTAACTTCACGAAGCAAGAATTAGACGATATATTACGATTCGGTACCGAAGAACTTTTTAAAGAAGATGAAGGAAAAGAGGACGAAGCTATCCACTACGACGACAAAGCGGTAGAAGAATTACTGGATAGATCGAAGGAAGGCATAGAGCAAAAAGAGAATTGGGCGAACGAATATCTAAGTTCATTCAAGGTGGCGAGCTATGTCACGAAGGAAGGCGACAATGAAGAAGAAAACGATACGGAAATTATAAAACAAGAAGCTGAAAATACCGATCCGGCTTACTGGATAAAGCTTTTACGTCACCATTACGAACAGCAACAGGAAGATTTGGCCAGAACCCTGGGTAAGGGCAAACGTGTTCGCAAACAAGTCAATTATAACGACGGAGGCATGACAACGGATACACGGGATGATACCAACTGGCAAGAAAACCTGTCGGATTACAATTCGGAATTTTCCGCTGGATCGGATGAGGATAAGGAAGACGATGATTTCGATGAAAAGAACGAAAATGATCTTAGCAGAGAAGTAGAAGGCGAATGGAACGTAAAGATGAAAGAGATAGGCCGCTACCTCCACTTTTGGCTCGAGTCGGTGGTAACATTGAGGTTCTTGGATTCAATGCGAGACAGCGGAAGGCATTCCTGAATGCCATTATGCGATATGGTATGTTGTCTTTAGTTCTTGTTTACGCTACTTGCTGTGCTTATTATTATTGCAAAAAATCATATTAAATGTTATCAATATTTCATAGTATTTAGTAGTTCTTGGTAGCTGGTGTGTAGGTGTTGTACATTCCTTATATGATTTATACAGTCGCGTTTTTCCCAGTACATCAACGATCCCGTTCCGCACGTTCGTCAGACTTAATAATTATACGTCCGCTTTATATAAGATCCGCTTGTTACCAACTTCTACGTTTTGCTCTGACGGAACCGCTGCGTACTCAATAAAAAAACTCTGGCGTACGGAAAAACATAACAATTCCATTTATAAATTATGCATCCGCCCTTGTTCTCTAATGCATAGTTGTAGTAATCTGAACAGTATTGTATAGCGTGTAACAGTGTTTGGGATCTTGGAATAATATAACCATTTAAATAATTTTTTTATCTATTCTTTATTCAGTGTTAGGTTATTATAATCGGCTATTGTTTGACGTCATATACTGATTTGCTTTACTGAACTATTACGGAACAAACGCTTGTCGCTGTTAGCAGTGATGTGGTAATAGCTATTTCAGCAGATTTCGGAACACATATGTGCGTTCGATTCCCCTTACGACATCCGTGTTCTTATTTTTGTGTGTGTATATTGCAAAGTATGCGTTTAAAAACCTTTTTTTTTTCTGTAATAAGATTTCGAAACCTACATTTAATGTTGCGTATAAGCATGGTCTATATTTGTTAGAGTTTAAAATGTGATTGGGAATGCAATTTTATTTTTGAATGTTTAAGCGTTCGTAGCCTCTATTTAACACTTCTTTAAAGACAAGCAACTATTTGTGGGAAAGTAGAAGCAAGTGCAAGCGAAGATACGACGGAGATAACCCCTAAAGTTACAATTTAAGCCCATTAAAGAGTTTAAACTTAAAAACAAGCCATAAGTATTGTGGTAGAATGGATCCTTAAACAAGTAATTTAAAAATAAATACATATTGGCTTGTCAATCTTTATAGCAACACGCTCCTAAAATCATTTATTTTAAAAAATTATATTATCAAATACTTTTATAAGTGTGACAATTTTATCTGCAAATAAAATCGTTTGTGAACAGGTTAACACCCACTCTCACCTTTTTCAAAAAGAAACATTTTAATCCGCCCCCACCTTGGTGTAAAATTAAATAATTTTCTTTACTTTTTATCTTTCCCCACACCCTCATTTGTTGCAAAAAAAATCTCGAATCCCTTTCGCGCTCCCCCTTCTGTTGTAAAAACAGGTTAACACTCACTCCCACCTTTTTCAAAAGGAAAGATTTTAATCCGCCCTCACCTTGGGGTTAATTAAATATTTTTCTTTACTTTTTATCTTTCTCCACTCCCTCACTTGTTGCAAAAAAAACTCGCATCCCTTTCTCCCTCCTTTTTCTTTTGCAAAAACAGGTTAACACCCACTCTCACCTTCTTCAAAAAGAATGATTTTAATCCGCCCCCACGTTGGTGTTAATTAAATAATTTTCTTTAATTTTATTTTTCCCCACTCCTTCACTTGTTGCAAAAAAAAATCTGGCATCCCTTTCCCCCTTCCTCTTCTGTTGCAAAATAATAATTTATTCATTTACACAAACATTTAATGCACTACCCTCCATTAATCAGTCCACTGTTGAGAAACTAATAATAAGCCCGCTTCCCAATGTTGTTAAAAAGATAATTTTAATCATAAAAAAAGGTCTGCTTCCATTTGGAGTCGAAAAAAGAAATGTTTCTTAAACATTTTGATCTTTTAATTAAAAATTATTGGCCTCTGCTCCATCAATCCTCTCTCCTAGAAATATGTTAAAATAAAACATGGCCCAAGTACGTTTGAAATAATGCAGCTAGATAAAAGTGAAAGATTTTTTTTTTTTGCTTTGAACAAACAATCCAGTTGACTATTCCAGTTAATGTGGGATAATACACACATTCAAGATTGAATGTACTTAGTACTATTTCTATGATGAAGTAAAATATAATGTGCTGGCTTTAAATTTAACGATTACTTCTGCCTGTTAACAATACGTACTAGTTGTATAATATATATTTCTACTACAGGTATGCCTCCTCAAGATGCATTTAATTCACAATGGTTAGTGAGAGATCTTAGGGGAAAGTCTGAAAAAATCTTCAAAGCTTATGTATCCCTCTTCATGAGACACTTATGCGAACCGGGAGCTGATAACGCAGAGACCTTTGCAGATGGTGTTCCACGAGAGGGTTTAAGTCGTCAGCATGTACTTACTAGGATAGGAGTAATGTCGTTGATCAGAAAAAAGGTAGATAAGGCTTACTTATTTAATACAATTTGGAGGAAATCCCTTCAACATTATTTTATACTAGGTTCAAGAATTCGAACATATAAATGGTGAATACAGTATACCCGAAGCTGTGCGAAAAGCTATTTCGGAATCTGCTCGAAATTCTGCCAGCGGCTCTGGTTCTATCCTAACTAATGATATTGAAACGCCAAAAAGCACCACGACAAGCACAAGCGCAACACCAGCGACCAGCGCGGCCGCCAGTCCAGCGCCAATTCAGAATGAAAATGATAAGGACAAAGAGGTGATATTAATTAATAATTACTTTAGAGATTTATTTGCTTTATAATTTCGATTTTAGTTGGAAGATAAGAAGGAAGATAAAATGTCGGACGACGTTAAAGTTGATGATGAAAACAAAGAGAAGGACATTATGAAAGCGGAAACAGATTCCACAACCAGTGAGGTCAAAAGTGAACCCGTGAGTGAGTCGAAGTCGGAACGGGAAGAGACGAAGAGTGAGGATTTGGAAACGAAAAAGGATGAAACCGAATTTAAGAAAGAGGAAGACAAAGAGATAAAGGAGGACGATAAAAAGGATGTTGTTGAAGTTGTTGACAAGAAAGACGATAAAGCAAAAGTTGAGAAAAAAGATGATGACGACGATGTTGTGGTCATTGCGGCAGATGACAAGGTAAATAATATGTTTTTATGTTAGAGCGCGGATATACTTAAGATCACTACGATTTTTTTTTTTTTTATTTTAAAAAATTATTTACAACTAATTACGAGCGCAAAGTTATAATATAACATACATACCTACTGTCTTTATTGTCTTCGAAATTCTTTATCGCAGAAAATATTTTTCATATCTCGTACTGCTATTTCATACTTCCTGCTGTAGATTGAAATGGTTTTCAATATTCTGCAAGCTTGTAATGCCCTCAAATATTTTAAGTGGTGGGCTTCCAATAATGATGCATAAACTCTGTCATATTTTAAGTTTTATAAGTGGCATGTTTTGAAGTAATAATTCTCTTTGTAGAAGGAGAAAAAGTCCGAAAATTGTGATTCCGAAGATGGTACCAAGAGAAAATTTATGTTCAATATTGCAGATGGTGGTTTTACGGAGTTGCATACCCTTTGGTTAAATGAAGAAAAAGTATATGTGAAACATTATTTTGTTGTCTTGTCTTATTCGATAGTTGTAGGCTGCTGTACCTGGTCGAGAGTACGAAATATGGCATAGGAGGCATGATTATTGGTTACTCGCCGGTATAGTAACTCATGGTTATGGCAGATGGCAAGATATTCAAGCAGACACCAGATTTGCCATTATTAACGAGCCATTTAAAATGGATGTTGGTAAGGGGAATTTCCTCGAAATTAAGAACAAATTTCTAGCTAGGAGATTCAAAGTGAGTTTACTAATTTAACACCCTGCCATATGTTATACATTTAATCTGTTTATTTTTTTTAGCTTCTTGAACAAGCTTTAGTCATAGAAGAACAATTGCGAAGAGCTGCATACCTTAACTTAACACAAGATCCGAACCATCCCGCTATGTCACTGAATGCCCGCTTCGCAGAAGTCGAATGTTTGGCTGAATCACATCAACATTTGAGCAAGGAATCGCTTGCCGGGAATAAGCCAGCGAATGCCGTATTGCATAAGGTTCTCAATCAGTTGGAAGAATTACTATCGGATATGAAATCGGACGTGTCGAGATTACCTGCAACACTAGCTCGAATACCGCCAGTTGCACAAAGGCTGCAAATGTCTGAACGCAGCATATTGTCCAGATTAGCGGCGACGTCATCGAATAATACCCAGAGTACAAGTGAGTTCAGCTTCAATATAATAAATAAATACACTTCCCAATACTTTACTACTTTTGTAAGGAATAGTATATGTAATAATTACAATTCTACTCCACTAAGTCACACTAATATGGATATAATTTTTACAGCGCAAGTGATGAGTCAATTTCCTACCGGATTTAACGCTGGAACTTTACCAGGTTATCAGTCATCTGCAGGTGCCAATTTCACGAACTTCAGGCCACAATATTCGGTTCCTGGACAGCCATCTTCTGGATTCCCATCGTAGACAAGAAATTAGCGCAAAATGCACTATACCCAGATAGGTTTCATGTGACACTTTTATGTTACAGAGGTCGTATTAATTATTCGAATGCGATATTTGTGACACAAATGCACATTCATTTTGCTCAGAGCCTAAAATTAATTATTTGGCTGTTGATGTTTCCTAGTGAAATTAATTTTAGTTTTGTTGAATATTTCATTTTGTGTTAGTATGAATGGTAAACGATTTTTTGCATTAGTTTATTTATTACGAGATGTGAATAATAATAATGTTCTGTATTAGAGGTACAGCATTTCGTAGCCTGTAATGTAAAAGGAAGAAATATCATGATTAAGACCGATATATATTTGTTTAAATAAATATCATGGACAAGTATGTGTACTATATACTTTACTTTTTTTTTCATTAATTTATTTTTTCATTTTGTGCTGCTACACAAACGAATATTCTTTATTTTAAGGAATTAATTTGTGTACTGTAATAGAATAGATTTCACTTGTTAAGTATGATCTGCCCACACTTCAACGGTGGTGGGTTTTTTTTTTTAAATAAATGGTTTGTTTGTAAACATTCCTTAAATAAATACGAATGATAATCTTACATTACTTGTTTTATTTATCATCTATTGCTTGATGACGATAGATACAATTTTAGTAATTTTTTTAAAGCAGCAGCTCTTTACTTTAATTAAGTACATCAAAAGACAGACCAACATTTCCGAAATAAATTGAACTTTATAAATATGCATTGTTAATATTTATAAAGTATATCCTGGAAATTTTGCTTCTAAAGGTTTTTGTAAATCTATCAACAAGTACATAGGTCCCGAAATTCCTTCAAATAAAGATAGCGGGCGGTCAGGTGGATATTCTTCATGATCTTTGGTATAATCAACACACCATTCTGCGAATTTAACTGCTCGATAAAGATGTTTCACATCCTGTAACAAAAAAAAAAACAACAAATTTTTAATACTTAATGTAATATATACAGTGAAAGTCTGTTGCAAGTAAGCGGTAACAATTATTGTTAACTCATTTAAGTCAACCCAAGATTGTCAAATTAAGCTACCAATCACCAATTGGACTATTCTTCGACTACTTTGGCTACACTTTTCAAGATATTGACGCTCAAGTACTACTTTGGCCACACTTTTCAAGAAATTGACGCTCAAGCACAGAATATCGTAACAACCAGAATGCAAACTCTTTGTCGGCTCTTTTGATCTGAGTGGGCAAAATTTCGTGACCTTGATGTCAGTGTCTCGGGCGAGAAGTCAGAGTCGGCTTCGATAAAATTCCGTGCCTGACAGGACCTAACGGAAGTAAATTTCGAGAATATGATACATATCTACGATAAAATGAACGAATATCGCTTATTTTTACAATTATTTTACTTTCTTTTCCATTATTTTCATATTTATCCACTTGCACTTGATAACACTATTTAAATTAACAGACGAATATAAACTTGAAGTCAGCGACGTGTGCCTAATGCAAAGAGCGAACATAGCCGGAACCACAAGTTCTCGCCCGATTTAATGGCGGATCAAGCTGCGCGAACCCTTCCCGCCAACCCAAGTTGATGTTCTGGTTGTTAGATATTCTGTGGCTCAAGTACTATTTTGGGCTACCTACGAAAACTTGTTGGCAATTATTTCTCTTTAATTATTTTATGAACACATTTTAGTGATACCAACATATTTTTCCAAAAATACACTGAAGTATAGTCATAGTGCAACGCTGCACAAACAAGATTTGGTAGTTTATTCATTTTGACTATTATATAAGTTACGCCTGAAGATGACTAGCAACAGCCAAAACCGGCTGCGAATACAATTAAAAAGAGATTAAAGAAATTAGGAAGTACTATTTATTTATTATAACTTAAAAAATAAATCTAATTAGGAACATGAAAATGCAGCGATGGCTAGAGTTCCAAACTCATTTTAATATACGCGAACCTTGGTTACATCACTCGCAATGTACGCTTGCATTTGTAATGTGAATCTATAAGTAGACTACTCAAATTTACGGGCAAAATATTGCGCTTAAAAGTAATTCTTTGCATGTCACTAGTGTCCCTACCCCTACATCACAAAGTGGGTGGGAAGCCTAGATGTCCAGCAAGAATAAGGAGTCTTCAATCTTACAAAAAATGTATTATATGTAAAACCATATTAGGACTGACTAGACCTGCAATCTGTTGAAATTATTTCGCTTTTATATGGTTAGATTTAATCTTCTTGTATATCATCGTCACAGCGCTTATATAGAACCAAGGAATGTATAAATAAGAATGGAAAGCTAGAAATTTTTAGCTGCGCGGAATTCCCATTTTTTCAGAGTTCGCTCTAGCCAACAGCAAGGCAATTGTTCTGTTAATGTGCTTATGTGAAACATCAAGAGTGTTGATGTCCATTCTTGTTTATATGTTCCTTAGCAATTAAAATTATTAAGCACAATTACAGAATATCAATGCTAATTCACACCTAGTGCGTACTGCATATGGTCCTTAATGTAATATATGTACTAACATAATAAATGTACTACTACTTTGTGGTTGTACTTACTTTGGTTGTTTGATATAATTCTAAGAAACAATATGCATTTCCAGCCACACCATGACAGATACTGTAGCCCTTCTTAAGGATACCACGTTCCCATATCACGTCTCCACATTTTAGCGCCAAATCCAAATACTTTTTGTCCTTAAACACTTTATACGCAGCTGTATACATGTACAGGAAACCCTGGCGCGCCATGGCACCACTGTACATATCTATCTGTCTCACTTCCCAAAGATGATGGAAAGTTGCCACTAGAATATTGCATTGATGTTAGACAATCTATTGTTGGTTTTATTAAAGTAGATAAATCAGAATTAGTAAGATATTGCGGTGCTTGCAGAAGTAAATAAATGATCCCTGACAATCCATGAGCTGCCCCCAAGTAGTAACTATCGTGCCATTGATACATCAGAGGAAATTTAAACTTCCCTGATTTTGCTTCGTGTTTCCCACAAGTAATTATGCAATCAATAATCTTTTTGATTACATTATCATCTATAGGTGGAGGTGTAATATGTTTATTTAAATACAGCAGTGCATATAAATAACCAACTCTCCCATACAAATATTCATTCGCCATGTCTGATTGGCAATCTAAAATTGGCCCTTGCATGGAGAGTAACCTGAAATTTTATTTTTCACCACTAAGCTTTCAATAATTAAGCACTATTAACTCATCAATGAGCTTCCGACTATCTGCTACATCACCCAACTTATTACCTAACAACTGCACCAATTGCAAGGGGCCCAGCATCACCACAGAGAAATGTATGTCGACGATGTTTCAAATGGTTTAACCTCAATAACTTTTTTACTTCCTGTACAAAACATACTGAAATTGTACAGCAATGTGCAAAAAGTAAAAGACCTACCAATAAGTTGCTTTTCTCTTCGGGATCTTTCAATAGTTTTAAAAGAGCAATGCCAGATGTTCCAGTGTATACAGAATAATCGTTGGGATCTAAGTAATTAAATTTCTTCAATGTATCATCCCATTTCTCGTAAAAACAAGTTGCGACTTTCGAATTTCTGTCAATCTGAATTATAAAATTATTTCTACGATTAGATATCAAACAAAAAATACATGATACCTGATTTTTGTATATAACGTTTTTACAATTTTCTTCGGAATAGTCTGGGAATGGATTGTCGAAGTGTTTTCTTATAATTTTTGGCATTTTGAAATATCTTTTTGCTAAATTTAAAAGAATTGTTGAAAATATTTTTAAAAATTGTCAACAAGCGACATCTGGAGTTCAAATCACAATGAACATAGCAATAACAAATTCGAAAATTCAGAGTAGCCAACTACCCTTAATGGGGAGTTGATATATATAGCTTGTCTTTTTAATCTAATCAAAGAGAGAATAAGTAAGAAGGGCCTCTTTCTGTCTACGCCCGTGATGTTTTGTTTCCACAAAATGACAGCGATGTTGCATTAGGTTTGTTTGTTTGATCTAAGCAGATCCGATGAATTTTATGCGTTTGTTTGTATTTTAGAGCATGATTTGTGCGTGTTTGTTTGTTTAGAGCAAGCAAATCCAGGTCACAAAGAGGTTGCTCTACCTGCTGCGGTCGGGTCCGAGCAATTACGAGCAATTTGTGCAACATAACCTACTCGCACTAAACCGTGTTGTAAACTGTCGTTTGTAAATGTAATCTGATTTATAACTGCATCAAATATGCACGAAATAGATAATTAATGATACCAATGTGATTGATGTTAAAGAACGATCATTATATTTTTAAAACTTCACTTGGTAGTACATAAATACTAGTTTATATGCATGTTTTTTGTAGTCTAGATCATTAATTTGAAAAATTACTTTTACTTTTCTTATTCATAATAGCTGTGAACATCTGACAATAGTAAATAATAAAATTAGTTATTAGTGCAATCTGAGCGCCGTTGTTTGTACCATCTTTAAATCCAACTCTGAGACGCTCTTAAGTCGTCAGTAGATACTGCTCCAAGCACACAAACAAACAAAGCTATTATTTTAACACCACATGCTTCAGCTGTCTTTTTTCATTTTCGTCAATCATAAGAGCGTGTGTCAAAAAAGGGAAGTATAATCTCGAATCAAAATGGCCGCTTTTCATTAGCTGCTTGCATTTACTGCGTTAAACGTAGGCAAGTACATATCGTGTGGAATTTGAATAGTAACAAAGAAATTAGTAGTGCTATTAGTAAATAAAAATATAATAGGTAACAAAGTGAATAACATACTATTTAATTAGTCTCGATTACTCCCAACGACCGTCAAGGTCAACGTTGGAATGACAATAATGACCCTAATAGCCAACTTTAAATTTCCCGCCACAATTTTTTTGTGAATTCAACGTAAAACTTGAATACAAAATCGTGGGGTAAGATTTAACCGGTTGAAGGTACGGAAATTTCCAACCGAATAATGCGGAAATTTAAAAAGGTGGCTATTGGGACACTGGAGTGACGCCTGTGACGCCCTCTTTGTAAATTGACAGTTGTTGTCAGAATGCTAAAGTCGTGCACGTGGATTCGTTAAGAATGACTAGTGTCCCTTCTTATCTTATCTATTCGCTGGTTGGTAAAACTTCACCTCCATCTTTGGATCTTTGAACTTTAATACCTCATTAGTTTACACAGAAAAAACAAATTATTGATTTTCGATAGAATCAACTAAATAAATAAATTTTAATTGTTTAAGCTTATGTAAAATTGCCACAATTGATAATAATTTATTATATATTTATACGAAATTTAGTAAAATGTGGTTAAACGAAATTAAAGGTGGTATTATTCTAGTATTTGTCATGGCTTAATGTTTGAATACGAAATGTCAGTGTCTGTCAAAAATGGGGAAAACAAGTTAATAGAAGTTTATTAGACTTGTTTTTTGTTAATTTTGAAATTACAATGAAATGAAACACAGGGGCCGATTTTGTATGTGATTGTAGTTGGTTTCCATCACAAAAAGGGCTGTCAAGTAAGCGTTTTCAAACTGCATGATTACAATACCCCATAGTACCTACCTACTTATTTACTTTTTTTGTAGGTGGAGTATTCTTTCCCACCTCTTGTACCAGATTCACCAAATGAGTGCCCTCCTGGCTGGAAATACTTGCCCACCTTAGCCTTACCTGATGGTTCACATAACTATGATGAAGATACGGTTTTTTTCCATTTACCAAGTTTAACACAACCTAGGAAAACTGTTTATGGTATTTCTTGTTACCGACAAATACCAGTAGAGGTATGCTGCGATGTATATTTGTGGTTGAAATAACCTTCAATATATAATGGTTTTTAGAAACTAAAAAATCGTACTGCTGATATAACAAGAGGAACAGTTCAAAAATCAGTATGTGTTTTAAGTACAATTCCTTTGTTTGGACACATACAAGTAAAAATGTCTCTTATTACTCATGCTTATTTTGATGAAGGTGATTTTAGTAAGGTTTCTTTGTTAGAAGATACGTACCATCATCTAAATTCTGTATTAATACATAATGACATTTCTACACAAACGTATGTAGGTGTGTAATGTAGGGAAATATAAAAAAATGATATCTGATTAGTGAATTATATTTTCTTAGGTTTATCTGTAAGAGATTTTGTGTTGCACTGGAGGCATAAAGCTGTTCTATTATTCAAGTTATTATTGCTTGAAAGGAGAATAGTATTTCATAAGAGTCCTGTCCATCCTTTATGTTCTACAATTTTGAGTTTGCTGTCATTATATCCTGGCATGATAGAAAACGGTCTAGAAAAGGCAGCATGTGTTCGGTAAGGTTATTTGTTTTGTTATGGTAAAAATAATTTATGCAATGTGATACTCAGATTGAGATTCTATACATATTTTGAAGTTTATTCATGTTTTGGGTATGCTTTACTATCTTGTGATATTTGCATAATTCATATTTAATGGTCTTTTTTGTTTTAAATTTAGGTAATATATTAATAAATAAACATGTATACACAGTAATTTAACAGAAATAGTTGCAACTTCAAATATACCTTAGTAATTAGTAGATTATCTCTTTCGGAATCATGCACCAGTAACTATTTTATCATAGGGCGCTATAGCTATTTTGAACTGTAGGAAAGATATAAAATCAGTGAAAATTTTCCTATTTTTAACTTATGATTGAAGTTCTACATGTGCTGAATGGGTATATTGTTATATATTTTGTTTTTTCAGTTTTGATATTTGTAGTTTTTTGTAATGTATGGAAGTGGTAATGTAAATTTTTATCTTATCTACTCACGGTCAAATCAAGAAACCATAATCAGTTTTTAATGTTTTTATGAAGTTGTTTGCAAATAGCAACCTTGCAGATTAAATTAAAGTCGATTTTTCCTGTACTTGGTGTACTCAAGTTACTCAGAAATTTTGAAGAACAAATTTAATTTTACTTTCAACATATATAGTGTATTATCTTTTGTATTTTAAGATTGTCAAGACCTATGTCACCTATGCCAAACTACTCGGATGATGATATAACCCCAGAATGTAGCCCAAGGCACCTTCCAACTATAAGAAAAGAAAAAGACCTTAAAGAAAGTTTAGATAATAACGTAGTTACTAATAATATTACTTCTGCTGACAAAGATACGCAACAAAATAGCAAAACCAATGCACTTCTTGCTAATGGTAATGATGATAAGGAAAACAAGTCGAATAATGTGGTACCGAAAAACGAGAACAGATTATCCGTTGGGGAAGTACATCCTTCACAACGCAGTGCTGAAATTGGCATCGAAATTACTGAAAGCAACAGCTACGAATTACACGATGAAAACGATACCGCTGTGGATTGCCAAGAGACAAATTCCGAAACTATGCAGGAAATGAATGTTCCTAACACGCTTCTCTATTTAGCACAGCTTAGAAACGACTTGTGTGGATTCCCTTTAAAATTGTTTCACCAGGGGTACTTGTGTCTTCCTTACTCTCCGTTACCATATATGGATTTACTAAGTGATTTAATGTTAGGGGCTATGTGTGTTGGGCTACAAATGTACTCTTCAAACAAAAGAGCAACTGTTTGATATTTTGGTTGATATTTGATGTGGGTAGGATAGAATGCCAGGATGCGAGTTAAGGAAGCAAATTACATCTAACCACAGAAGATCTACGGTTATGTTTAATATTAAAATATAGGGTAACTGCGCCAGTAGTGGACAGCGAACAATAACTTTCAAAACAAACGTCAAAAGGTTGCTTTTTAATTCACGTAATTCAATAGGTCTTGTTATTGACCCGTGTTAGATCTGCGCAGCTAACTTGTATCTTCTACAAATGCGGTGATTGCATTCATTACTGATATCTTTGATAATTTATTTTATATTAATATATATAATATATTATATATATATTATACATCCTCTATCATTATGACGTCTTTTCACCGAACCGCGTTTATTGCGTCCACCTGTTAGCGCAATATATATGAAGTTTGACGATTGGATTGTAATAAGGGTTGTCCACATATAACGCTGTACACTTCTATATTTTTCTATCGCGCTCATAGTTTATCCCCATTATGAAATTAATGTGACGTCCTTTCAGTATGTTCGCTCATGTGACGTCCATGGTAATGCACGCTATGTTTTACCGCTTTATAGCAACCACGAAATATACTTACTTTCATAATACCGTTAGAATGAACTCCGCCATGTTGCCATATCTATCTATTTTTTACAGCCCCATTTTGATTTATGATTTTACTAAACGTTTGTTATTTCTTAATATTCTATAATGTACCCATTCAAAACAAGAGCCTACACTACAAGGCGCATCTCCGGCAAAATTTATTGATTAAAGCCATTATTTATTTAATTCTTATTTTAATCTGTTTTCTTCAAATAAAAGTTCTTTTGTTTTTGTTTTTTGATTAATTATGTATACGTTTTTATACTATTTTCAGAATCAGAAATTTTTTTAACGTACAAAATATTACATTTTATGAGGGGTCCCACAATATTTCCCAGATACTAATGTAATAGTCACACGAAATTGTTGTTACTTGTGTGCTGCCTTGCCGATATTTTTGTTGCTTATCAGTTGTTATTTTTTGACACTCAGCGTCGCTGTTGAAATTTCTTGTGAGTTAGTTTTAAGTTTTAGTGTGTTAAAATGGTTCACTTAACAGAAAAGGGCAAATTTAATATTTTTGTCATATAAGATATGGTGATCGAAAATTTACGCAAGCAAGAAGTATGCATATTATTCAATAACGTCTATTCTAACCGAACTGCTATTACGCACATTTCCAAATTTATTGAAAAATACGCATCTAAATACACATCCCGACCGCAAAGGAAAAGTCTAAGACGGGAAGACCAAAAACTGCTACTGGTGGTGATGCTGCATTAAATATTTTGCTGGCGGTGAACGAACGATCCGGACATCGTGCAATGATCTACAACGTGACTATATATTTCAGAACGATCTGTTCGTAAAGTGCTTAAAGAGAAATTTATCCATAAAAAGTGCATTAGTCTAAGAACTAAGGGCAGATGATTTCGATAGAAGACTGCGATTTTGTGAAATCATGAGGGATGCGTTCCAAACAATTCGGATTTTCTGAAACAACATTTTTGTTTTCTGACGAAGCCACGAAATTATGTTAAATGAATATGTTAACTAACAGAAATAATTGTCGATATTAGTCTCAGGAAACCCTAAATGGCTAATAGAAGCTCACTCTCAACGTCCTTAGAAAGTTGATATTTAGGCAGGGATATCAATGCTAATATTATTGAATCATCTATGGACGTTACAATGGAGAAATTTTATTGACCCAAAACGTAGTTCCGACATTACAAGCTATTTTCTCAATTACAATAACCTCTGGTTTCCAACAAACGGGGCTCTCCACACTCTGGTTTAGAGGTCAGAAATGATCGGAATAATTTTTTCCCAGTCTTTGGAGTTGGACAAGTGGGGCAGTAAAGGGCCGGCAGAACTCCAGACTTAAAACCCTTCTGACTTTTTCTATGGGTTTACATTAAAATATAAGTTTATGGGGAGCGGCTAATATCTCCCAATTAGAAATATCTATATATATATAAAACTGCAATATCCAAAATTATAAATGTATTATACTATTACTCTTTACTGAAATGGAATAATTGATCACATTAGATTTTGTATAGGCAAATAAAATGAAATACGTGCCAAAAAAAAAATGCAACAGATCGAAGGAGGACACTCACAAAGCTGGAATCTTAACCAAACCAACTGGCTGCTTGTAAAAATCGCTGATAATCATATTGCCCATACCTGTCAGAACTCATAGCGAAGAGGAAGTTGAAATTCTTCCCTGGCCTGCTCGCGGGATGGGACGTTTCAGCGCCGCCGTTTCATCGCCGCCGTTTCAGCGCGCCGTTTCATCGCCGCCGTTTCAGCGCGCCGAATCAGCGCCAGAACATTTCAGCGCCGGCCGATTCAGGCGCGGACATTTCGCGCGGCCAATTCAGCGCCGCATTATTGAAATGGTTAAACTATAGATAACTTAATGATTCATAATTAATGATCTTACTTAATCATTCATTCTTATGAAGATTTTTGTAACGACGTATATTTGGTTGCATGGGATGCTTCGATGCGGCAGTTTCGAAGCCGGAACGTTTTGACGCCATATGCAGTGCCAGTTGAATTTGATTTGAACGTATGATACACAGATATCTAAAACGTTTGATTTTTTTTTAACATTGGAAGGGATAAGAGGAGAGAGGAATGATTTTTTAAATGATTTTTTCTTTTTGTCGAAATATCATTTTTTTAAACATTGGTGGGGTGACAGGGGAAGGTAATTGATTTATTAAATGATATTTTTGGGGCAATTGTTCTTTTTAATGTTTTTTTTTCTTTTTTTTGAATATCTGATAAAGGATGCATAAGAAATGTTTGAAATCATATTTTTTCTAACATTGGAGGAGGGAGGGGAGTATATTAGCTTTTTTAATGATAGTTTTTCTTCTTTTTTTTCTAAACATCGAGAGAGAGGATGCATTAGAAATGTTTAAATCATATTTTTTCTAACATTGGAAGGAGGGAAGAGGGGGATTTTTTTTTTTTTCATACAATTTGTTTCGAAACATCGGGAGGGGGATGGATTGGAAATGTTTCAAAAAAAATTTTTTTTACACTGGAGGGGCGAGAGGAGAGGGGAATGTTTTTCTAATTGTATTTTTTTTCTCTTTTTTTACAACTAGAGAAGACAGATCAGAAAATATTTCAAATCATATATATTTTTTTAACATTGGAAGAGGAAAGGGAGGGGTAGATGTTTTTTAATGAATTTTTTTCTTTTTTAAAAACGGGGGAGAGCGCATTAAAAACGTTTTTAGAACCATTTTTTTATATTAGAAAGGTGCAGGGGAAGGGTATTAGTTTTTTTTAATTTTTTTTTCTTTTTTTCCGGAACATCAGAAGAGAGAGGATGCGTTAAAAAATGTTTCATAATCAAACATTGTCATTAAAACACTAACTGCCCGCTTCCCCTCCACCTCTCCAATATAAAAAAATGATTTAAAACATTTTAATGCGTCCTCTCCCGTTGTTTAAACGAGAAAAAATATCATTAAAAAACTTCTATCCCCTCCCTTTCCCCTTTCCAATGTTAAAAAAAATATATATATTTGAACATTTCCGATCTGTCTTCTCTTTCTATTGTTTCGAAAAAAGAAGAGAAAAATACCATATTAAAAAAACATTCCCCTCCCTCTCGCCCTTCCAGTGGTTAAAAAAAGTCTTTTGAAAACATTTCTAATGCATGCTCTCTCCCGATGTTTCTAAAATTATCTTAAAAAAAATATTCACCCCTCTCTCCTCCTTCCAATGTTAAAAAAATATGATGTAAACCATTTCTAATGCATCCTATCTCTCGATGTTTTGAAAAAAGAAGAAAAATTAATCATTAAAAAGCTAATATATCCCTTCCCTCTCCCCTCCTTCCAATGTTAGAAAAAAAATGATCTAAAACATTTTCTTATGCTCCTTTATCCAGATGTTCTGAAAAAAAAAGAAAAAAAATATTTCAGTAAAAAAGAACAATTCCTCCTCCCTCCCATTCCCTCTTTCCGATGTTAGATAAAATATGATTTGAACACTTGTAATGCATCCTCTCCCGATGTTAAAAAACAAGAAAAAAATATCCTTAAAAGAAATAATCCTCGCTCCCCCTTTCGTCCTTCCAATGTTAAAAAAAAATATGATTTAAAAGATTGTTTAAAGTATCCTCTTCGAATGTTTAAAAAAAAAATTGCCTTCCCTCCCGCCTTCCAATATTTAAAAAAATATGATTTGTTAACATTGCTGATTCATCTTTACGATGTTTCGCAAAAAGAAAATTATCACTTAAAACAGTCACTTTTCCAACACTAAAAAAAATATGATGACTTGTGATGTGTCCCTCTCTCTGATGTTCAAAAAAAATCTCTTTATCATATGTTTAAATCAAATTCAACTGGTATTGCATCGGCGTTAACACGTTCTGGGGTCGAAACGTCCTAGAATCTAGACCGAGGAAAACACACCGATAAAATAAACTCTTATTGAGGTAAGGATATTTTATTTATCTGTTTTTTCTTTAGATGTAGATGAAAAAAAATATTATCCTTAAAACAATTTTCTATTCATCGAAGCTCACGACTCCAGTTGCAAGGACTCATTATTTTACTTAATCAAGACTATGTTTATAGACAGAAAAAGGAGTGGTATCACAATAAATTCGAAAATGTTACATATGTAGTTTGCAACCAATACACATGGTACAAAAATTCTCCATAAAAATGAATCATCAAGTTATCCATAGTTTAACCGTTCAATAACGCGACGCTGAATCGGCTGGCGCTGAAATGTTCCGGCGCTGAAACGTCCGGCGCTGAAATGTCCTGGCGCTGAATCGGCGGCGCTGAAACGGCGGCGATGAAACGGCGGCGCTGAAACGTACTAGACCCCCTGCTCGCTCACCGGATTTAAACCCGATCGAGGATGTGTGGGATATGATAGGTGCTGCTACATAAGGCGTTACCATAAGCAGCAAACACCTTGCAGGAAACTATCGTCGTCTTGTTACATTATTCTGGAATGAGATCCCATAAGATACAATTGATGCATCTATTCAGATGTACATTTTGATTGTTACATTTTTGCTAATTGTTTGATTATTTTTTTTTTTTTTTTCTATTGATTTACTACTGAAAACTAGTAGTTATGAAATACTACTTGAAACTTCAGCCTTATAACTCTTTTAAGGTGTTGCAATTTTTTTGGCACACAGTTGCACATCTATAAATATCTTCCAGATTCTTTGTTCTGAAATGGAATAAAATCTCTGTATTTTGTCAGTTTATTACATGGATAAAAGTGAAAAAAAGTATCAACACTATTGTAATGATAATCATACAAAATAGTATATAGCATTCGTGACGAGAACAAATTGTTAGTCTGATGGACCGAATATTACGTAAGATGTATATAATGTGGATTTTCTAAATAACTGCTGTAATATTATAGAAGTGTGTAGTAATATTGTGTAAGAAATAACCTTCTTTTCTTTAAAATTTACTTTAAATAACAACAAACAAAACAGATCTATTTTCATATTAAATTACGCATTCTGTAAAATCAATCTGCTGCATCGCCTCCTCTCAAACCTAAAGTTTCCTACAATTGTTAATATATTTCAATACTTTATATTCTAGTGCTAATACAAGCAGCAATCCAATGCGAAATGTAATACTTTTAAAAATTGGGAGGGAAGGGATAAAGATTGTTTTACATGTTTATAATGCAAACATATTTATTAAGGTCGTCAAGAAATTAATAACTAATAGAGACATTTAATCAAATTTATATATAATAAGTTTTATATGATCTTAGGTAAACCCGGATCATATTCATGTAGATCTTCTAATGTCATAACGTTGGGTTAGATATTTTGCGATAATTTGTACTCAAAAACATAAGGTGTAGTTTAAAGTAATTGTTACACATAAATTTGTACAAAAACAAAATGTCTTTGTTGTTGTAAAAACGTTATTCGAATTCTGTCATTAATAACACATTTTTGCATGCGATATCTATTCGAAATTTGTTTATTTTTCAAATCTTATTTATAAACAAAGATTACACTCAAGAAAATGCATGAAAGAACTTACATACCTGCTTAGAAACTTATAATGACATTTGGAAACAGTTATATGTGTATGAAAATGAGTTAAACATATACTGATGTAAAGAATACATTCTTCTGACGATAATATTTAAAATAGTTTAAAGTATAATAATTTCAATATAAAATAAAAAGTGGAAAAAATACTAAAGCTATAAAGGAGATTGTCTAGAAACTGCGGCTTCACAATTCTACTAAGATTTTTAATACCTATTCATAGTTTTTATATAGTTCAGAAACTTGTTGGACTGTTATAGAACTGCGAACCCTAAATAGTCCATTATTTCCTGTATCAGCTTGGCTTGTGATAATTTTTGTAGTCCATGCGTTTTGATTTCATTACACTTCACCCAACACTTTCGGTTTGCGTGGACAAACTTTACACATGACACTATTACCGTTTGTTATGATGAGTGTAAAATTCACTGACAGATACTGTGCGTCAATTTTCCGTATATTCCAACCCACCAAGGTACTACTGCATGTTATTTTTGAAGTAATAGACATTGGATTATTTCGATGACGGGTTGCTTTTCAGATGTTTGCACAATGCGCATACGTTAATTTCATTGCCGCTGTGTTACCGCGACAACTTTCACTCACGAGATGCAGCAAACGGTGAAAAGCTAAAAACAGCTGAAAGAATACAACCTGTAACCCGCATAGGATATAAACCAGCACTGCGCATGTTAAGGAAAAGAATACCAATAAGAGCAGAAACTGCTTGGTCACACCACCCGATTGTTCACGAATTTTAACGAAATGGAACATTTATATCTTAAGAAAGTAGTAATTTAATTTTTTATAAGAAAATATGAATGTGTTTGAAAATAAAGAACTAGAGAACTGCTCCAAAAATGTCTAATATTTTGCTATACGGGTAGTACGAGAATCCTTTCATACAAATCGCTGTAATAACTAACAAGCATCTATTCTGGATACTATTTACGTTAGTCAAATTGAAAAAAAATACATCTGTATGTACATCTAGAATGAAAAATTAAACACCATTGCTATTAACAAAGAATTTTCAACCAAAAAAAAAAAACGAATATTAATATTGTTATTAATGTATCCTAGATAAAAACAGGTAAACAAATTTTAACAATTTAAGTGGGATGCCCTAAATTGATTTGACTGAATTGAAAGATATTATTTCTTTTTATTTCTTTTTATTAGCTAAAACTGTTTCTTTTTTTCATAATTTTACAAAATCAAAAAAAAAAAATACTGTAACAGGAAAACTATTATTATTATTTTGTATAGTTCTGGGAGTGAATTCAAATTTTCTACAACTCGATAAATGGCCTTGGGATTAAATTATTATTACTTTTTGGGGCATCGACGACAGTGAATTAAACATGTTTGTAGTAAATTATATTTCTGTAACATCCGATGTTGTGGAAATAATGTAAGGAGATGAAGCGAGCTGCGAGTTCTGCGGATCGGCTAGAATAAACATACTACACCTAAGCATTTTTAAAACTCATAATACAACCATACCGATGCAAAATTAATAAGACGCTAACACCCCCTCCCTCGCTATCAATGGCTATAACTACGCATGCAATGTTGTCAGAGCTACCGGACGTCGCATACGCGAAATATTATAAACATTATTTTAGGATTGGACGTCGCATACGCGGAAGGATGTCATAATTTGTATATTGGGGTATATTACGAAATTCCGCAGCGCCACACTACAGTATTTCGCCGAACTAATTAATACACAAAACTTTCATCGGGGCACCAAAATAACGTCCAGCTAAAAATCGTTTTACAAGGTCTAGGCAGTCCGTACATCACATTAGCATAGAAATGTTTTGTGGCGTCCATATACGGACGTCATATGACGGTGGACGCCACATGCAATGCACCCCAACCAATGTGTGGACGTCGTATTATCGAAAGGACAAATATATATGTATATATATATATATATATATATATATATATAACAAAAAAATTTAGCGTACGAATTTATCTAGCTATAATATGTCAGAAGATAGTACACGACATTTACTTACACTAGGACATATTTCATATGTATGTTAGTGAAATATTACATTTTTTGATAATTTTTAAAGTTGAAATTTTCTCTTCGGTGTACATTGCTGGGACAACTAATATCGCAGTTTATTGTATTTATGCTTTATTAATTAACCTTATCATTACATTGCGGATTTCTCATGACGTTTGTCCGATTAGTGGGAGAAAGAGGAGCACTACATTCGAGTCGAATGTATTGTAACGCACCTTTTCTCACTCGTCAGTGATAGAGGCAGTCAGAAATCCGCACTCCATTTACAATGGTAATAATACACCGTGATCTACTGAATGTGTCCGAGGTTGGTATCAAAAAGGCCTTAGACTGATTAATTTATAGTGCATATTTACTTTCGTAGATTGGCTATATCTCTCCTTGACGTTGGTCGTTGCGCCATCTGCCATTCGCGCCGAGTAATTTGATCCACATTAAACATAACCAATAAAAAAGATCGATGAGTCAACTGCACAATGGGGCCAACTTTTTTTTATTGCTAATCTGAAACACTTGACTTTGATTACTCTGTAGGTTTGATGCAGTATAGCCGATGCATGATAAATATCGATACAAGTTCTCTCTAAGTTTGTGAGAATATCTGTGGATGTAGATTTTTAAGTATATCACATGAATCTGTATTAAATTACAATTTCTAATTCTAATGATATTGTAACACTTTCGGGGTTTAATGTATTAACACAGGCGATATATTGAGAAAAAGATATTTATTTCTACTTAAAGACTAATTAAAATTAACACTTGTATTGAATAACTACACACTATCAAAAACTAAATTAACTTGGATATTGCTATTTGTTGTCATTACCATTTATTTTCACCTATATATTTCTATTATTATTTATTTTCACGTCCGTACATAACTCTTGCTTCGGCTTTTTCGATGACACTCTTCCCTACAAACTGACTCGTCTCCGTACACACTTGCACGGTGCTCCCACGGTGCTCTTTGTATATATTGCGTATGCCAACCGTTATAACCCGTATAAATAGCCGATATCTAATAGCGAACAAGCGTACATAAATTGAATTGGCCGACTGAAGCGATAAGAATCACATAAACATACTTAGGGTCCATTCGATACCAATACATCTACGATACCGAGTACTCATCCTGGTATCGATTGAGATTTGCGATACTGATTTGAGCACTCAATTAAAAGTATCGATACTTATGAGTACTAATACTTAAATCCATTCGATACTACGTCTATGAAATAGATGAAAAAAATACGTTAATTCATATTACATTTCAACTTATTGTATAATCTTTCGACGGATATCTTAAAATTTTACTTTTAATTTTTGTGCATAGATCTTTGATTGTCAATTTCCTAAGACTTTATGCTCAGATATTGTAAAAACAAATGAAAATAACCGCTAGAAATATTGATTTATGAAATTTAATCTATTGTGCTTATGAGTATTTCTTTATATTCAACCGATTAAGAAGTGTTGAGTGTATGTAACTATTTAAACTATACTACATATACTGTGACTATACCTAGATGACGTACGTGTCAACGTCGTGCGCCATCTATGAGACGCACAAACATACTTCCAAACGGTGCGCGAAATCTGTCCGCATATCGTATGCATGTCGCCTAACAATCTCCACAATATTTTACTTGGTATCGAATTTATTATTACCATACAATAAATATTAGTATCGAATGAAAAAGTATCGATACTTTGCTAGTACTCCCAGGTATTGAATGCGCCCTAAACATACTTCTTTGATCGAAAAACACGTGCAGCGGAAATACATGAACGTACCGATGAATTGATTACATTGTATTGAATAGTAATCCGCACACCTTCACGAACAAAGAGCCTATGAACTGGGAGTAAACAAAACAATTTTTTTTTTTTCCTGAACGGTGTTCTTCTTTGGTAATTAATTATAATTCAGCTTTACAAACCTAGAGTCTTTGACTGATCATGCATGACACAAGGCTCGCAAATTGTGTACGTCTTCACCTTATTGCCCATTATAAAGCAAATAAAATACAATAAATATGTGATATTCTAACCATATTTTGAAACTATTTAAGTTTTCTATACCATAAATTATCTCACATATTTCTGCTTTGTTATAGTTTTGCTGACTATATTGTAAAACATGTATCAGAAGAAAAACACGATGTTTTTCTGGATGGTGTAGGATGGGAAGGTGGAGATGAGTGGATAAGGACTCAATTTAAGATTTACCTTTTGTGTCTTATGAGAACATCCATGTTACAAGGTAAAGCGTATTCGAGGTTTTTTTTTTTTAAGGAATATCATTGTAACATGTACTAATTTGTACAGATGGATCTCGAGAGTTTGATCATTTCAACTCATCATTCCTATTGGCATGGAAGGACACTTATAATTACAAAATGTGGAGCGGTCAGGATTGTGCAGAGATTTTTGAGGTGAATCCCGGCCATCCGTTTTCTGGCCAACTATCGGTTTCGGACATGAAATTAAGACTTTCACAGTAAGTACATTCCGGCATACAAACCATCTTCCAAGAAGCTGCATTTTCTGACATTTATTTTCAGCACTATGCAAAATACTGAAAGTGGTCGGAAGTTGAATCAGGCGATGGTGTCTACCGGAAGAGCTGTTGCTACTACCAGCAAAGCAGTTGGTAAGTTTTAAATGATTCCCAAAAAGAAGTGATACTATTCTATTGGCATTATAAAAAACGGTGAATGATTCTATAAAGTACTATAACGGTCATTAGAACTTACGGCCGGGTTCACAAGCATACGTGAAACTGGCTTTTACATTTGCATCTTAGATGGCGTCGTATGCATTTAACATACCAAAAATATTTTGAATTTCCAATTGCTCCATTTTATGCTTATTTTTGACTTTGCAGCAACAATAGGAAGCTCAGAATTCTTGCTGTGATTCTGCATTGGTTAAATTGTATATAGGTCATTTACAGTGAGGTCGTAAATGGTCACCCCCCTCTCCCCCCTCCCTCTGATAACTTTTGAAGAGTATGAGATAGAGCAATGAAACAAAAACCAAGTGAAATTAGAGATAATTTGTGATTTTTTGCCTATAGAGATATGCACATGGCTTCTGATGTAAAATAGAGGGCGTAGCTATCTTTAAAATTTTAAATAGGAAGTAATTTCATTTAGAAGCTCATTTGGAAGATATTTCTATTACTTTTATGGCAATGTAAACAGTTTTACGATTTTCGAAATTTTTACCAACTTATCCAAGATTAATAATTAGAGTATTTACGTTACTTTTTCGATAGCCCTCGTATTCGCGTTTTGGATATAGTGTACAGAAACCTGTAATTACAGTAATCTCTAACATAGATACCCACACACATGACACATACACTGACAGATAAGACACTTTTGCTAAATTTTGCAAAAACGTCATATTGTAAAATATGTCATATTTTACAGCAATCGCTTCCTAAGTCACATAAAACCACAATATTTATACGAGGGCTATAGAAAAAGTAACGTAAGTACTTCAATTATTAATCTTGGATAAGTAAAAATTTCGAAAATCGTAAAACTGTTTGCATTGCCATAAAAGTAATAGAAATATCTTCCAAATGAGCTTCTAAATGAACTTCTAAATGAAATTACTTTCTATTTAAAATTTTAAAGATAGCTACGCCCTCTATTTTACATCAGAAGCCATGTGCGTATCTCTATAGGCAAAAAATCACAAATTATCTCTAATTTCACTTGGTTTTTGTTTCATTGCTCTATCTCATACCATTAAAAAGTTTTTAGGGAAGGGGGGGGGGCATTTACGACCTCACTGTATATCAGATTCCACTCTTATTAACTATAATTAGAACATCATTTTTATTTAAATATTTTATTGTAAATCCCAATTCTTTCCCGGAACAAAAATATTTTCAGATTTCATCATTATCTTGGATAGATAGCGCTGTCATATATGTTTTGAAAAACGGTATTGCTACCTCATACTTAAGGCATTGATGACATAAGTTGTTCACCTCAGCGATTCTCCTGTATATTATATTAATTTATTACGTTTCTAGGTGGCGCATTTTCTCAAGCAAAGGGCGCCTTCTCGAACTGGTGGAGTAATTTGTTAGTTAGTCCAGATCCTGTTCACAAAAGTGTTGATACATTAAATGAGAATAAAGTCGAAGAGAACACTGATTCAAAGAAAATCATTGAGAGTAATTTAGGTGAAAATGGAAGTAATCAGGATAAAAATAAAAATGTTCCAAATGGTTTTATAGTTAGTGAGGTAGCTGATAAAGAAACTAATACAGCAAGTAATCAAAATCATTGCGTTGAGCGTAAGGCTGGCGAAATACATTTAGTTTAAGGATCATACCTGTTTCTCCACTTTAATTAACTATAGATCTTCTGTTTATTTATACATTATGAAGTAAAGACTACAGTTTTAACACCGATATAAAGAGAATTTGATATGTGCAATGTTAAATCTCATTTAGTAATACCTGCAATGATTCTATTTCTTGTATATGTGATTTCATAATTAAATCATCGGAACTCGTTGAGCAAAATGTCATGTTCATGTAGATTTAACTTTAGAACTAACAGAATCAAAGTATGTTGGAAACTGGTGCATATTTAATAACAATAAACTAATGGAGATTTAAATTTCTTCTGTAACAGTCGATGATATCGTAAATGTATTGAGTTTATTTATTTCTGTGATTTCTGTGAATCTAGAGATTATTAATGAAAATAAAAATCTCAAGTTTATGTTAAAACGATATCATTTTGAGGATCATATTACGATTTTTTATTTTTCTCTATTAAGTCGTCTATACTTGCATTTAATTTTCTTTTTGCTAGTAAAACTGTAGCATTTGTAATTAAGCAATTTACGATATTCTTTCCAAGCATAAATTGAACAAATAAGATTAAGAAAAACGAACGCAATTTTTATAATTTCGGTTTCTTACTGCCTTTTTCGTCGACATACATTTTTATTTTTAATTCAAATAAACAAATGCAGGATTTTTCGTTTAAAATACCTAATTTAAATTTATGCATTAACAAAACGCAATTTGAAAATTTTAAATATTTCAAATAAAATCAACATTTCATTAATTGTTGTAGTTAATAATTTTCCTTCGTATTTTCATAATCAATTTAGAAGATTTTACAAGTTAAGGTACATAATGTTTATACCGCATGTGAGATACAATCATGGTCATCCGACGATACGCGAATCCTATACGACAAACTACGATATAGCAACAGATTGTTTTTAATAATTTCTTAATTTGGTAGCAGTTGTTGTCGTTTGATCCGTTGGCCTTGCTGTAGTATGATGTTCATGTCCCGTCGAGTAACCATACTTTTATCTCGCGTACGGTTTATGTAACTCTTGTTACATATTTCCTAAGATACTCGTGAAAATTTCAACCAATTATAATACAAATATTATTTATATTATTGTGATAGTTTAATGTAAGTATATATATTATTTCTTAATATTTTGTTATTCTTTTATAATTTTGCTTGATATTGTAATGTGTGTATATTTTATTGTATTTTTTTTTACATTTTTACAACCATTGTTAATAAAACTGGGAGTTTTCTGGCATTTGTAATAGGATTTATCTTCGAAATTAATAAGTCCAGTTTGTTGCAATTTGAAAAAGAATCATTTCACTAGGATTTTGTACTTATGTCTAGTATATAGAAAACCATAAAATAAATTAGTATGCGATAAAATTCCTATTTACCAAGTATTTGCGTGTTTGTTGCGATTTTTAATTCATATGCATATTTCATGAAAATTAATATCATTAATCATTTTTTTTTCATTACAATCATAATTTAAAAATTTAAACTGTAAAAAAAAATCTATACTATAAAATATTTCTAAAATAAAAGTTGAATATATATTATTCTGAATTTGGTTTATTTAGCTTGTACAGGATGCAAATGTTATGCATATACAGACTGTAAGACAATCTTCTTTCAGGATTTTGTAATGATTATAAAAGTCAGTGGGGGTTGATGCATACGTCACAGGCGGGGTCAATACAATGATTGGAGTTCGTGTACTGTCGTCCGAAATACGAACACGTTACGAACTTATGCGAAGAAATTAGATCATTGTAATGGCCCTTGTAAACGTAAGGACCAGCCGTCGCTAACAAAAGTAAATAAAAAACAAATGAGCACTTTTGTCGCATACTACAGCGTCCTCGTACGTTTTTATGTTTTCTGTATTTGTTAATAAATTTTTTGTTTGCATTTTGTGTTTTATTTTACGCCTGATCATCATATATTAGATGCAATCCATTTTTCGATTAAAAGATAATTAGAAATTTATTGATTTCTGTAAAAGTGCTTAAAAGAATGACAACAAATCAACAATAAAGCATGCAGGTAAGTAAGAGTACATTAGGGTTGTATGTCAAATTTGTTCTGGATTAATTGAAACAGAAAGTGCAGATGTGCGGTGTTCGTTAGGTATACTGCACTGTATTCGTTAAGCATCGAACAGGACAAAGTAACTTGTTCTGAACAGCTTTTCTTGCTCTAATTCGGGAGCAAGAGTAAGTTATTCCGAACAGAAATGGCGGTATTAGCCCGTACTGTGCTTGACAATTGGGGCAATCAACACGAGACTTCTATCAAAAAACGTGTTTGTTGGTAATGATTCAGAGCAAATACTGCAATACGTAACATACACACCCATTTATAGTCAATATTGCTTGCACATGCGTTATTTTTTAAAACTATTGCTATAAATCTATATCCATAAGCCATAAGTAATTCTTATAAATACATAGTCCAATGGCCAACTTCTGATAAATGATAATTTCATTATTATTTCAATGGTGACACCCAAACTTACTAATGATAGTTTATTTAACTAAAAAATGAGTTAAGGTGGACGTGGTTGGGCGCTGTTCAATTAGGTTCAACTAGAAATTCAAAACTGAAGACAATATTTTAGATCAATTAACTGTAAATGGAATTTGAAAAATATTTGACCAAGAATTTAATTGATTTACTTTTGTTGCAGATTTTTTTTTGTACAAATGCATTTTGAGATTCTATTCGCATAAACATTGCATATGTACATATGTAGATTAATTTGAAGAAGATAATAGCTTATTGTTAACAAACTATTTTGTTTTATGGAAGTCTAGTTTTCTAAACCTTACAATAGATAAAGTTCTTTGTTTTAATAGTACCGATAATTATAGATACGTCTGTGAAATCTAATTTACATATTGGTCAGCATACCTATACTCATTTAACCTTTTCTGAAAGTAGCATTTTCTTTCCCATTGTCTATTGTTTTACTTTTAATCGAACTAGTAAAAATGTCCCAATTTCATTCTTCGATTGCTCTATTTGCGTTCTTTAATTTTTTAAATTGCCTTTCTTTCTTTCTATTAGTGCCGACAGATGTCTCCACTTATACAGTACATATTATTTAAACGGCAATATTTAGTTAAAAAAATAGCGGTATAACAAGTTCACAAGTAAACGTACACGTTAGATATACTATGTGGTAATGTGGTGTGTATTTATTACGTTGCGAAAATTGTCATGTAGTAAAATATATGTATATTAAAGAAACAGTTTCATAAGTGCGGTTTTATCAGACGAGTTCAAGTTTGAAAAGGACAAGTCTAAAAAGGCCTTATGAAACGATGAGTTCCTTATATGTTATTAATAAATAATCGCCCTTTTTCAACTTCAAGATATTTCAGTAAAAGTCTTTCATAGACTTTGTAACTGTGTATTGTCTAGTGTGTTTATAGATTTATTGTAACATCAAATTAGAAAAAAAAATATGTTGGAAGAACTGATAGATCTTTTCCCTAATACCTAAATTTATATTTCCCCTCACAATTTTCAATAATTCAACGTAAAGGCGTTAAAATAACTATTAATGTCGTACAAAATGGTGGGTAATTTTATGTTTCATCGTTGATGTTACTCAGAATCATTGCGGGAAATTTAAATTTGGTTATTAAAGTTGATATTAGATTGAAATAACACATCCGTTATCTACAACCATCAGACATCAGGTTTTCATAATTTTCTGCAGAAAGCAGAAGCTTCTTACTTTGCACTTATCTTCAAAACCTTCTATTAAATGTATTCAATTATTAATAAGCTGTTTATAGTATTATACCTATTTTTGCCATGAAAATCTTTCTTTAAAATTAATAACCGCCACCAGAATTGGACAAAATATTATTTAGATAAACTAATGGATACAAATAATTTAACTATTACCTTTATCCTAAAGTCATAGATAAAAATATCTTTCATCTTTATCCGTTAGCGATAAATAAATCTATCTATATCTATAATTATCCGTGACCAGCCAATTGAAAGAAATTGATATTTGTAAGTTTCATGAAAGTAAAAATAGGTGCTCTCCGACAGTATCGAATCTTTTAATAGCTTATATATTAGGTAAAATCTATTCGATGTAGTTTTATAGCTATGTAATTATGAACAAAATGAAATACCAATACATAATACGCATGACAAGTAACGAAGGCAGAGTGCTTTTGTTTTATGTATTTAATATAGTTGAATTATCGAAACAAAGTGTCTGAACATTTTTCGACTATATAGACAATACTTCTATTTTGGATAAATTGTCTAAACATATTGTAGATAGATATATCTACACTAACCGGAGCATTGTGTAGGCGTTATTAGATTATCCTATAATAACTATATAAAGTTTAGTCTTGTTAAAGATTTTTTTGCATCGAAAAACCGATTTATTTGATAATACCAAATTTTGTTCAAGTTAACTAAATGTTGAGTTAAATATGAGCAAACAAATATTTGGTTAGCAAATTATTTGTTCATTTAAATGAATGAAATAACGAAATATTTTGCTGGATTAACTATAAAGTTTAATGATAAAATTTGTTTGAAATTATTTTGTTGTCCTGAATAAATTGGTTATTCGGTACATTAGTTAAATTAACTAATATATCGATAACATCCATATTTGACTCTGTGTGAGTTGTTAATATAGGGAAAAAGAAATCAAAGAAGGTCATAGAACTCTAGATCCTCACAAAATTCTTTAATGCATTTTTAACTACTTTTAAATTCTGTCGTGTGTTATTAAAGAATTTTGTGAGGATCTAGACCTTGTTTGATTTCTTTTTCCTTATAATTATATATCATCTAATCTAAAAATGTAAATAAATAAACTAAATATCTAGATAATTCAGTAACTATTCGGCCATTTGCTATTGCGACTAGTTTAGTTTTCTCTGTGTGAAAGGTGTCGCAATTTGACCAAATAAAAGCTCTAAGGCTGCTTGAATAGGCCTATATGTGGGAATAAATATACTCCACAGGTATCTGTAGCCTTAGAAATTTCAGAAAACGTTATAGGCACAAATTTTATACATTTAAAATTTTATAAAATAGAGAATTTTACCTCTTTTACAACAAGTGTTTCAAATATAATTATTTAATTCAGAGTTTAATTTCGTTATTCAAACTTCATAAAGTTTGGCTTTCCCATCTAAGAATTACAGTTTTAAATCATGCGATATTATAATATTAAACTTCTATTTATCTCAAACAATAATGGATTTTCAAATGTGTTTTATTCACGAACAATAACTGAATGGGAGATAAGTATAATAGTAATTGATTTATATTATATTAATCAGGGTTGTCAGACATTCCTTAAGGCACAGAACTTTATTTTAACTTTCCGTCCTGTAAATTTTCAAATCTAATACGGTGCGCCATCGCTATTTGGGTCATATTTTGTTTTTTTTTTAAGAATTTGAATAAAATTTACATATTTTAATTTAATTTTATAATAACATTTAATTAATATTAAATACATAAGATCCTAGACCCTTACACTGTTGAAAATATTACGGTGTTGGCGTTAATTTTGCACTAGTCAAATATTTTAGTGTTGATTTTTACAAACTTTGCCAGACGAATTGATTACATGTGTTTAGTAGAACAGAAATTACTAGAATTTGGTATGAATTCTTTGTTCAGATATGAGGATTTACTATTTTCTCTAGACATTCAGAAGCATCAACCAATCAGAATTTTTCCCTCGGATAGAAATACAGAAACCCCACCTAAAATAATACGGTATTGCATAATACGCACCACCTGCATTGCACGTGCATCTGTTTTGGAGTTTGTTTCTGCGTATTAACATATCCAAACAAACCACCAAATGTGACTGACCTGCAAAGTGTAACCTTGTGTTATTAAACGTTAATTCCAGTGGGCATAAAAAAATTTCAACATCTTAAAGATGTATTGGGAACAATTATTACGTAATTAGTTCAGATTTGAATCAAATCAAGCATAAACATTCACTTAATTTTATAATGGTTCTCAAAAAATCATTTTAAAATTAGTACGTTTAGTTGAAACCATAACTTTTGAATGAGTGGTTCTGCATATTTATAATTGAGAAAATGTCTTAAGAGATAATATTATAGCACTAAGAAATAGGAGTTGCATATTAAAAAGCCGTTGTGTTTAGAAAACGGTGTTAAATCATCTAATAGATCGCATTCATTTAGTTAAACAGCTAGTAAATTTGTCTAGTCTAGATCAAATAAAATGTGACTAGAAGTATATCATAATTCCACGTGTTAGTTGGACAAAATAACCCCTTAGCAATAGACAATACTTGACTATCTTTGTTCGTCAAACTTAAACTTCTATAGTTATCGACAAAATAACACGAAAACAGTGTGGACCTCTCCTGACTATTAAATTAGTCAAAAAAGTGTTAAAATTTTCAACAGTGTAATTTTAATACAGATTTCAAATTAGTAAACCGTCATGCAACTTTCACATATAATCCCGATAAAAATGAAATTTTTCTGTTGATTTTGCTGAACTGTCCCGTATCTCAAAAAAATTAAAGGCGCCATCTATAATATTAATATAAACCATTTATTATAATATAAATTATTTTCTATAAAGATGATAAATTCTAAGAGAAAGAAGTAGTGTATCTACTTTGGAAACAGTGCATTTAAAAGGATATTTCATAAATCCTCCAATAGATAATTCTTGTTAATAGCTTCCTCAAAGAAAATTCTATTGTGTTCACAAACACTGACGGTATTTATAAAAAAAGTAATAGAATAAGTTTTATAAAAGCCTGCTGTAAATCAATAACACACGATAACAAAGCCGTAAAAGTAAAAAGTTTGCTATAAAGATATCAAACAATTAACGAAAAAAGTATATTTTTATACGGATATCAAGTATTTTGAAAAGCAAGCTAGAAATAGGACACAAAAAATATTTGAAAGCAAAAGAAGGTTCACCGATCTTGCAACTATAAAATATCGAAATACGTACCTGGGTTTGGGCTTGGCAACTTCGACAAACTTATACTCGGAGTCGGAAAACTGGAATTTCCCTAAATATTCATTACTATACTGTGCGTACCTACCTGGTTAATTTTTTTATCTTATCTAGTGCAGTAATCGGTTAAGAGATCTTAGAGGCAGAGAGAGCAAGTATGTAAAGAAAAGAAATTGTGTAAAACTTTTGTTTCTTTTTGATGTTTCAAATAAAATCCTAGAAGTACATTAATTTGACACTAGATTGTCTTTAATAAGAACATGTACAGGACTGGCAGAAAGTTTTAATTTGAGTATAGGATAGTGGCAGAGCGATTCCTAACCATTCGGTATAATTCCGTTCTTGAACATGTCGTATGAGAAAGACACAAGTAATGTAGAAATGTTGTTTTTACAAAAGTGCGTCAGTATTTGGTATATGCTAATGATGTCACAATCATGGATCATAGTACAAATAAAATTAAAAAATTAATGAGACGAGGACAAAGAACAAAGAGGAATTATTATAGCTAAAGGAAGAGAAGAAAGTATTGAAGGAAACGAGAAAAATTAGCACAATGGAAATGGAAAAAGTAGATCAGTTTAAGTACCTAGGCTCTTTAACTCACGAAAGTGGCGAAAGTAAGAAATAATGCGCAAAAAGGCAATCAAAAGTACAGTTTATTAAAATACTCAAGGCAAAAAGACCTATATCACAATTTTAGAATATATAAAACGGCCACGATCAGTTATATTAGCAAGTGAGATAGGGATCCGTAGTATGTAGTATGGAAATAAAGCTGAAGATTGGGAGACGAAGAGGCTGACATAACTTTTTGAAAAGAAAAAAGTGGATTGAATTTGGCGAAGAAGAACAAACCAAAATTAGATTAGGTTAGATTAGGGTCGGAGTAGCGTGTTTCACCGCGACCTTTTCAGATCTATTGTGATCGCCTTTTTCCTAGACACTCTCCAAGTTTGCCCTCCTAGTTAGTCTCTGGACTGATATGTATCCAGTTATTAATGGATTTTTTTAATTTGTGATTTGGCAATTTCAAAAGAAGCTTTACCTCCAACGAATGTCCTTGACGAACCTAGTCTGGCCAGCTCGTCCGCTGCCTCATTTTCTCTAACGCCCGAGTGGCTAGGATGAAGCCAGGCCAATGCTAGCTCCTTTTTGGTGCTCACTTCAATTAGGGCGCTTACGCAGTCTCAAATCAGCTTAGAGTCCATACTTATGCAATTAATCGCTTTATGTGTGGACTGACTGTCAGAGAAGATGGCGATACTTTTACCTGGCTCGGTCTGTCTTTCTATTTCTCTGACACGATGGTGAATTGCAGCAACTTCAACCTGGAACACCTTTGTGTCTTTGCTGAAGCTTACCGAAAGGGCTACCGAAGTCCGTTTTAGAGCCGTCTGTACACTAGTTTGAGTCCGCTCTTACTGGAGTTCCTGTCTCCCAGTCTCTCTCGTCTGGTATTGTAATATGGTATTTGCTATCTAGGTAAAATTTTGAACCATGACATCCCAAGAGGGGTGTCTTCTTAAGGTCATCTAATAATTTTTATCGGTGCTTGACTATGCATAAGTCTATGTGCTCTAGATCTGGCAATGACCTACTCGATTCAGCCACCACCCCGCCCAAGCGCTGGTGTTTCGCATAACAGAAGACGAACCTTAAGCTCAAAAGAAAGAACGACCACTCGAGCTAACAAGCAAAAGTCAAATCCAGTAGTAAAAAAGAAGTATTCGCCTGTGTAAAAGTCTTCGCCGGTATGAAAGTCTTCATCGGGTGTGTCGCAATCGGAAATTGTTTTAGGTGTCACTGCGGAAAAGATGGTAGGTGGTCCTTGTACGTAAGTATGTAAGGGTGGCTGGTTTAGAATTATTTCCATTGCGGCGGCGAGGGTCGACATCATTGCACCCGTGGCACACAGACACGCCAGTCTTTGTACCCCACTTAGTGTTTTGGCCGCCCCCAGATGCCGCACCTTTGGCCGCCATACTATTACTCCGTACGTTATGGGTTTAATTACCCTTGTGTATATCCACAGAGGCTAAGGCCCCAATTCTTTTCACACAGCCTCCTGCACCTACTTAGGGCGATAGTGGCTCTGTTGGTTGTATCTTGGATAAATGGCTTCCATGTAAGTCTTATTAGATCAAACCATACCCCAAGGTGTTTCGCCTTTTTTACATATGGAATCTCTTCACTTCCTATCGCTAGTGGTTGTAGGCCCTCTAGCGTTCTTTTCCTTGCAAACGTGATAACTTGTGTTTTCTGAGCATCGACTGATAGTCACTTTTGTTTACAACAAACCAAGAAATATTTAATTGGTATAAGGACACATAAATAACTATTGTCATGAAAACCCTGAAAATAAGGTGATGGGACGCATTTTTCTAATGTAGGCGGCTCATAAAAATTTAGGATAATGGGAGTAAAGGAAGAAATATGATAAAATGGACATTATGAATAGAAAGCAATCTTTAAGAGCGTGGGGATAAGCAATGAGAAAGACTTGTCGGAGTTTTTTCTCAGGCAGGAGTGGAGAAAAAAAAATTGTTTTGGGCATTATATTGCCCAAAACAAAATTGCTTTTTCAATCAATAATATTACATCGTGATAATAATCAGCGCCACAGTTTTTGCCACTAATGAATTGCTTTGGTTTCAAATGTGGAATTATTACATTCAATCATGACATACAGGGTGTGTATAAATTGGCGGAAGAATTATGTATATATAGCGATGTTCTTTGTATATGTTTTAATCAAAACTTAATATTCCACAGTTGTACTTTGTCCCTTGTATTGTCAGGACTGATTTTTCTGAGAGGGCTGTTACGATGATCGAAGTTCGTATGTTGTCATCAAAAATAAGAAAACGGTACAAACTTATACAAAGAAATTCGATTATTGTAATAGGCCTGAAAAGACGTATACAGCAGCCAGAGCCGCCTATTTATTGTGGCAAGATTTTCGTATGTTACTTAAGTTTGTATTTGCGCGATAATTGGGGCTGCACAGAAAATCATCATATTGTAACGTTTTTCTATTCTTAAAACGGTGTCGGGGTTTAGAAAAATACACAGGCGATATATTTAAATTAACATGATTGTGATGAGCACAATATTTATTAACGCACTTACGAACTACTTAAAATCTATTAAATAAGATCAAAATAAACACTAAAATTAAATCACTCACTATTTACTATCAAAAATGCTTATTAATTAAATCACTTAATTACTAATGTCTTAATTTACGTAAACGATTTATTTGCACGGATATTTATATCACATGTACTAATTCGCTCGTATTTATCTCCACTTGTTGTCCGCACTATTCAACTCGTATCGACTGACTGACTGACCAATAACCACGCGTTATTTTATATCTGGCGCCGGATTACGAGATTGTTCGGAGGCGTGTTTCTAGATTTAGAAGAATAATCAGGAATCTTCGACCCGGTACTGCCCTTTGTCATTCCTCGTACGTAATTCTTTCTTCCGCTATGCTAGCGCCATCTAGGGACGCCTATCGAAACCGCCAGTTTAAAAATTGGCGCTCGTTACAATATGAAGTTTGTATTCTTAATTTTATTTTACTGTAATAAATGGCAAAACAATGCTTTTGAAATTATTACAGGAGTTATGATTATTAAAGAATTACATCTATTAAAATTAGAGTTAATGTTATTGTCTTAAATGTTGAAATTGAAAGCCGTTGCTGTCAATATATATAGTTGCAGATTTCGCCATATAGTTTCAATCACTCACTCACCCAGTATTTCTGAGGTAATTTCCAACACTGATGCGTTTGCTCGTTTCCTCCCTTCATTGGAATTTAAGAGAGACCGCACCACGGCCAATTCATCTGTTTGGAAAATGTTCGTCCAATCCACTATCTAACATGGTGAACGGGTTTTGATAGCGAGCTAGTGATGTGATCACTCGAATGAAGAATAACCGATTACTCGGTTTTTGAAATAATCGAAATAATTCGGTTATGGAAATAACCGAATGAAAAATCACGACTATAATGAGCCAATTGAGAGACACTCAGCTAGTATCCTGTTTTTGACATGAATCGGTTATTCACTACATTACTACAGGTGACAGATGTGTTCTCAAATTGCGCATAAATCGTAGATAACAAACAAAATGGATAATTGAACTCAAGAAATAAAAACAAGCCCGTATGTTTTACGTTGTTTTGTTTGATGTGATAATTCGATATTTAAATTTTGATCTTTCCGTATTCGTTTTGTATTCTACGTTATTCCTCTATTCTCGGCTTTGCAGATTTTTGAAATTAAATTAATATTACAACTTATAGAAGCATTAAAACTTATTCTAATAAATATGACTAGAAATATAAATTTTCTTTAAAATTTCAATATTTAACTTCATGACTTAATTAAAACATTTCTATGAAGTAGAAAAATAAAATTTTAATATTTCTGAAGAAGTTGCTGTTAACAGCAACGAAACGTTAATTTATGTATAATGTATAATAAGTTGGAATATTAATTTCATCTTAAAAATTCGCAAAACCAAGAATTAAGGAATAACAGTCTATATTTATATGCAAAATTATCGGTATGATTCTACATCAAATACACCATATTCTGTTCTAATTGGTGTTATATATATTTTATATATAATATAAATAAAAGTGTTTAATAAACTACATGCAGAAACATAAACATATATTTCAATTTAACGACGTATTGAATATACGTCCTAACATACGAGCTATAAACATAAACATCTAAGTGAAAAATCATCTGAATGATCATTCGGTTTTTATGATCATTCGAATGATGATTATCCGGTTTTTTAAATAAATCGGTTTTTCCCAACACTACAGGGTGTATCAAATAAAAAAGTAAATTTTGCTTGGGTGTTAACTACACGACATACAAAGTACAAACCCGCCGAAACCGGATTTCATCATTAAAAAATTAAAAAAAAGTAAAATTTAGAGCCAAAAAATTCTTTAGTCCGGGGCTGATGCAAAGAAACGTCATGTTAAGCACCCGCTAAACGTGGTATTGTGTATAAATACATTGCACTCATTTAGTATTATTCTTAATGGTATGCCGTAAGTTCATTTAACGTCATTCTGAATAAATAAAGACCCTTGTAAAAACTGAGGCATTTTAAATTTCTTCTTTTTATAAAATAAACATTCCTTATTTGTTAAGGGCATTCTACGTAAGTCTACAAAGTATTATTTTTAATATCCTGATAACACGTTCTAGTTTCACCGGATATGCGACTTCAGTAGTTACAAAAAACGTAAATATTTTTCTTTTGCTTTGTCGAATCGAGAGTTAGTTGTTAATAAACGGTACCACATGAATCTGAGTTATTTCTTTTGGATTTATTTAATCAAATAACGCAAAATAAATTGAATCCAATTACACAGAAATAAATGTAGATACAGACAATTTGCAAACACGCCTTTTTACTATGACGTCACGCGAAAATGAATCTATACATTCCCGCGCTTTTGCAGATGCATCAAGCTTCGATTTTCTTTATATGAAATCATGATGGTCCTGAAAAGGATCGTTTTTTCGAGACGAGAAGAATTTAAATAAAATGTTCGAAGTGGCTTCTACTCCAAGCGGCGATCCACACAAAACTAACAGCGGTAATGGCTGAATGATAGTGGTATGTGGGGTATACTCGGGACAGCATTTAGGTTGGACACAGGTGCGGCTCTAGCTCACGGCATTTACAAAATATTTTTTTTCCCGTTAATGCTTACAGATAGACCCCCTGTGCATTAAGACTTTTTGATCGTATATGATTACAGCTGCTACATATTATTATATTTACCTCTATATCTGATACATCCTGTATACAGGCTATCCCATCGACGTCTGGATATTTGATCACAACTCTATTTTTGATATTTGTACAAAAGCTTTACCTAATTCAATGCTGCACAGCTTATAAGTATTTTTGACTATACAGAGAAGTCGACAAAGATCTACTTACTCCGTTATTTAAATGGAACATCCTATATATAATTCCATTTTTAAATTCTACGTAGAGAAAATAACACATATCACTATATATCAACTACCGTATGTCTATCTGTAATAACAACGCTGCCAACTAAATTAAAAATGATTGAGTCACTTACTACTTTTAGGACGAGATTGTTTCATTTTCTTTGTGAAATTGAACCATATAGCATTAACGATTTTCTGTGTATTGAAAGTATTATTGCTATTAATTTTGTATTTAGTTTTATGGACGTCTTGTAACATCCTTTGTTATATTACAATAAACTTATATTATATTATTATTTACCCCTTTGTAAAAAATAGCCCCATTACAAGCTTCAGTTAGAGGGCGTAGTTTGTATTTGCATTTGGTTTAGATATTCATAGTTTAAGTACCATACATACATACTCATATTGATACAACAGTGAAACTAAAATCGATATAATTATATACAAGCGTCCATTTTATATTTGCTTAACTTTAGTCCAAGGTAATTTGTTTTTTTTTAATAGCAGGGTATATCTTTGCTTATGCTGAATTAATCCTCATACAAAGCCCTATCAATTCATACTAAACATTTGTGATGACCCATCCAAGATTCTGCAGATAATTGTTTTTAAATAATCCAATTAATTGTCCATTTATTTTCTAGTCAGTTATAAACGCGATATAATTAGATGAAGTCGCAAATTAGTAGATTATTATTATTAGCATATATGAGTATCTATACCACAAAAAAAAAAACGAAACTACTAACACGTTTTTTGAAAATAGAAAGAAATTTATTGGCATTCGTGTGATTATCAGAACATTCAGAACAACAACAATCTATATATGTGATTGCTAAGTTAACCCTTATGCAAAGCCCTTTTAATTCATACTAAACATATATGTGATTAATCATGCGAGATTCTGTAGATAATTATTTTTAAATAATCCAATGAATTTTCCATAAATTTTCAAGTCAGTTCAATATATAAATGCCATATAATTAGATGAAGTCCCAAATTAGTAAGCATACATCAGTATACTATAAAATATAAAACTAATAACAGGTTTTTTGAAATGAATTAATGACATTCGTCTATCATCATCAGAAACAATATTACCTATTACCTATACCTTTGATAGGCGATGGTAGCTGTTTTGCCATAGCAATTCAAAGTCAAAATTATCGCCACCATCGCAGAAAGAGGCACTCATCCATTTCGATAGAATCGTTGCAAAAATCTAACGCAAAATTTGCCAAAGAGAGTAGAAATATACTTAAAACAAAAACGACATAAATTTTAATAATTAAAAATGACTGTTACGTGTAAATACTTTTAGTAAAAAAGAATGTATTTTGTTGTGGTTTAATGTTCATTTGTTTTTATTTTTATTTTAATGCTTGCCATTTACTTTAACGGTTTAAGAATAAAATATATATCATTTAAGTAATTAATAAGAAAATAAATAAACAATCTTTGAGATGTAAAAATAAGGTATTACTGGTATTACGTACAAAATTAATGTTGACAGTTTTGACCTTTAACAATTATGCTGGTGAAATAATTGTCATAGCCCGGCCTATTAAAAATAGATATTCTTACTTCTGCTAATTACTAAAAATTCATTCTTTTTCAAAAAAGCTGTTATTGGTTTCATATTTTATTATCTGATACTAACATATATTTATTAATTCGAGGCTTTATTCAAGTATACAGTGAAGTCGTAAATTGTGGCACCCCCTTCATAACTTTTGAACGGAATGAGAATCGAAAAAAGTAACGTAGTGCTATGGAATGGCACCCCGGGTTTCGGAAATTTAAATGTGTATTTTTATTTATTCCAAATCAGCCTTGTCAAAACAATGTTAGAGTTTCCACTATTCTTATTGTTGTAAATTTTGTTAAGAATTTTGATTTAATTGTTAGTATCATTTTATTTGGTCAGTTGTGTATAGTTGGTTTCATTTATTTGTACATTTTGCGTGTACCAGTATTGTATAGTTTATTTGCTAGTTTTTTCTTTGCGATGCGTTGCGGTCATCGCAAAGAAAAATCGCATGCATGTAAGGCTTTTTAATAATATTCGTTTTAGAAGTAAGCGCGTTTAGAGTTTAATTTTCCGTTTTTTTTGTAGTTTATCAAATTAATTTTATTTTATCACCTCGGGGTAGGTGAAGTAAAGCTGTGAGCTTGATTTAAATTTCATTTTTGATTTTGCTTGTTTCTCCACGTTATTTGAATTACATTTTTAGTTTGCTTTGAATTTTTGAAACCACGTGGATTTTTTGTGGTATATGAAATTCCTTCTAGAACGAAATCTTCCATTTTGTTTGCTAAAGGATTTGCATTGTCCTTTTTTAAATTGTAGAATCTTATGCAGGTTTGTTTTATGCCAGAATCTTATATTCACGGTTTTTATTTATCCTGTAAATTGTATCAAATGTTTTTTTTTCTTTTTTTTTTATTATAAATTAAATGATTGTAAATATCACCTTAAATAGTTCTTTATTTTAATCTGCCATTTCAATTTTGGGATGTTAAAGAAAGTAATTTTGCACGCCCACTATTAATTTAAAAATTTACTCTGAGATTTAAGAATCTCTGGCGCCCTTTTAAATTCATTTTTGCTGAGCTAGCTAAATTAATTTTGTCATTTTTAATTTCTCTTTACTTATATGCTTGGACCATCAGTTCACAGCAGTAGGTATCCCAATAATTAATCTTGGATAAGTTGGTAAAAATTTTGAAAATCGTAAAACTGTTTACATTGCCATAAAAGTAATACAAATCTCTTCCAAATGAGCTGCTATTTGAAATTACTTCCCATTTAAAATTTTAAAGATATAATACATAATATAAGGTTCTATTTTACATCAGAAGCCATGACGTATCTCTATAGCCAAAAAAACACAAATTGCCTCTAAGTTCACCTTGTTTTTGTTTCATTTCATCTCATTCCGTTGAAAAGTTGTGAAGGGGGAGGCCACAATTTACGACCTCACTGTATAATGTGTATGTACCAAACAGACATGACAATGTATGGAAAATTCGTTGGATTTTATTAAAATCATTATACAAAATCCTACATGAGGAATCATAAACCTTTATATATATTATTTTTATATAGTATAAATTAAAAGAGTATTGTGTAGGGGTTAATTTAACATAAACAAAGACAAAAGGTGCTATTTAATAAAAAAAAATCAAGTTACATTGGGCTAAAGTTAAGCAAATGTTCAAGACTATAGTGGACACCTGTATATGATTATATCGATTTTTGTTTCCCTGCTGTATCAAACTATGTATATGTATGTATGTATGGTATTTAAAGTATGAATATCTAAAACAAATGCATGTGCAAACTACGCCGCCACCAAAAGTTTGCTTTTTTACAAAAGCGTAAATAACAACGTTGTGATTACAATAGACATATAGTAGCTCATATAGTCGTCATTTTTTCTACGTAGAATTTAAAAACAGAATGTTCCATTTAAAATAACGGAGTAAGTATATCTTTTCCTACTTTTGGAACATCTTGTATTGTGAGAAACATTTTTAGGTTATGCAGCATTAAGTTCTGTAAAATTTTTATATACAATGTTTTTTTGGTGGGGAAGCATTATCGATAAATGAAAAGGCATGTTATATGAACGAAAGAAAAAAAATAGGTATCCCCTAAAATAGAAGCCAATTTTTCTATCTTTCTCTTATAGGTAATGTTAAACAACAGTAAGAATACCACGATCGCGTGAATTATCTAGTACAGTGAAAAACTTACCCAAATGTAGGGTAAATTTATTCCACGTATATTCCATTTTTTTTAGTTTAGATTGCAATGGGAAAAGTACTCCCTTGATATGTAAAGCTGCCCAGGGAAAACTAGGGAATAATAGGTGGTAGATAGAAAAGCTGCTTTCCATTTTTGGAGTAATTTTCTTTCAATAACAGTAATTCTAAATCATATTTAGTAGAATTTTGGAAAGTTTAATGATTCGCTTGTGAATGTGTGGGTAGATACAGCGAAGCATGCGTTATTTGAATGTCCACTCATTGATGAGTGGTTGTTTCGCGTACGGAGCTAGGGTATTAGCTAAAAGGCTTAAATTGCCGCGACCGCAAAATATAGATATTAGCGGATAACGAGTCGTTTAGAATGGTCGGAATTTTTTAGTAAGCCTACTAAAGAATTAAATAGGTTACGGCATGATATTTAGATAGTTAATAGGAGTAATCTGTTTATAAATGAATATTTATACTCTTTGTGGTCTGAGTTAGTGTTAATTATAGCTATTATATATAACATGGGCGTATAAAATAATATTTAAAAATAAAAAATCTTTGATCTATAATTACAATTGAAGGGTGCACGGGAATAATGATCGAAGTTCCTTTTTTTGTGAAAATGAGATAAGGGTGCCATTTTGTAGGAAATTCTGAGTATTATAATAATGCGCGTTCAAACTGTTTCAAAAACGGTCGTAGTCCGTAGAAATCAAAGTTGCTATAATGTAGTTTTCGTTTTGAAACCTTTAAGTCACAAACTTTAAAATTCATTTATCTCTTAATGTATGAATACGGACTTTGATCATTATTCCCGTGCACCTTTCAATTGTTATAGTAATTCGGATTTAAAATATTGTTAAAGATTAACTGCTGTTCTTTATTTGCTTCAGTCCATTTTATGCAACTGAAAGAATGAATTAAAATTAGAACAGTGGAGAAAGAACTTACAAGCCGCCTTCATCGCTTATGAGGAGCCGCGCAGCTACCTGAAGACTGCAAAGCTACCGGAACTGAAAGAACGTGGAGGCTGCTTCTTCCAAACCCAGAAAGATAATAACAATAATTTGTTGGCTATCCGTAACAAAGCCCAAGGCTGGTTTCTAGTCCTGTTTTAAGGCAAGCGTTTTCCATGGTTTCTCTTAATTCTCGTGGAATACTGGAAGGTAATTTAATTCGTTTTGTGGGCACAAACAACTGCATGGCTGATCGATTTATTATAATTTTTGTTCCAATTTTTATTTTTTGTCAATCTACAAAGTAATTTTCTTTCAAATCTACATGTCAATCTACTTGTATAAGAACATGTCTATTTGAAATAGGTAGCTTCGTTGCCTCGTTTATTGAATTTATTGAAATCACTTCATAGCAATGTGCCGTCAGGTTTGGCATAGCACAGGAACTTTTCTAAACATTTGTGTATCTTGTGTGAAATCAACGATTTCTGACGAGCACCAAAAGACTTGTTCCAATAATGTCGCAGATCTTCTTACGGAAAGCAGTTGTAGTTTAAAAATAACATTAAACTATCGCCATTATACTATTAGTCTCGTTATTTTCATCATCGTCATCTAAAAATACAGTATAATACAGTATTAATATTATAGACACTTTTGGCGTATGGATGTGTGTATATGTGAAAGAGGTGAGGCAGCGATTCTTAGAGTTACTGATTGAAGATGTTACCCCAGAAAGAAGAAAAAAAAATATAGTATATTCCCTATTATTTGCTTTTTAGGATCGAATACTATAGCTATGAAAAATAAATAAATTTTTTTTGTTAAAACTTTTAATATAAAAATGTGATACTGTCATTTCAAATATTAATGTTATTTGGTGTTTTATTTGGTGTATTTTTTTAATAAAAATTTCTTAAAACATTTTTTCTCAATGCACATGCATAATGCCGGATCTACAAACCGGAGTTTGTAAAATAATTCAATCTTTCATCCTTTCGATGGCGTTGCTTTCACAAAAAATTGAAGCAACAGAAGTGCTTCAAATAAATTGCTGAAATTTAGGAAACAATTCTACTTTTTCGCATTACACTTTGTAGCTTTCAAAAATTAACAGACGGCTAATATAATATACAAATTTATAAACGGTGTGAGTAAATTCATAAAAGTAGAAAATCAGTACAAACGTCCGAGAGTAACAATTCAGTTTGTAGCGTAAAGACAATCGTAAAAAAGACGGCGAAATATTAACTCTTTCGCAATATTACCTTTTTCGACTCTCCTGAAAAATGTCGTTTTTTTTTTTAATTTCGGACCGTTTTTCGTAAAAACTGTTTACGATAACTTTCTCTTTTCTTTTACTATAGAACAATAGTTTGCAACCTTTGATATTTTAAAATATTTAATCAGATTCATAGAAAGATAGAAAAGAAGTTGATAAAGACAGAGAAATCTTACCTTAACATGGGAAATTGATAAAATTAACCACTAAATACCGGGTGTCCCAACCCTACGTCCTTGTCCATAATTTTTGTATCTCAATATTATTAAACTTAAAATTTGTATATTTTTGTCGCATATTCGGATTATACATAATTTTTTGAGGCCGAAAGCATATGATTTCTTAGTTTTCGTTTTCTTGGTTACCAGAAATTTTTATTTGTCTAAATAGAGTGCCGCGAATACGCTAAAAATATTCGTAATCATTAACACATCCCAAGAAATTACAAATGTTCCAATCGTTTGTTTTATACGCCCTACTAGACGTAACAGGATACACCTTGATAGTTTTTACATATAAAGTGACTTTTTTTAAATGGAATCTCATGGGTCCTCTGCATTCATCTAAAAGAGAAATCTTTGTCGGTTTCAGTCATACTAAGTACTTGGTATTCGAATTAAAAGTTATTTCTCTCTAGATAATAGGTAGCAAAGTTGTATCGAAGGCAAGTTGGTCGTCGATAGAATTAACAAAAGGTGCTAAATGAAATGTAAATTACGAAGTGTCAAAGTTTTTTTCTAATTTCGTTTTCTTACAAAACTATATAAAAAAAAATGATCAGAATTAAGCTAATAATTAGGAAAAACTTCGACACACAATGATTACAACTGACAATTAATTTAGTAGCTATTGTTTAATTCTACCAACGAGCAACTTTTCTATGATGCTTAATTTTTAATTAATTTTAAGACATATTTGGGAAGAAGCCCCAAACTTTGTGACTGATAGCTGGCATTTTAATTGAATCCACAGAGAAATAACATTTAATTCGAATACTAATACTAGGTATCATTGAAGTCTGGAAACGTTTCTATTTTATATTAAAATAAACCATGAGGTTTCATTTAAAAATATCAGTTTTTACGTAAAAACTGCCAAAGTGTACTTTGTTACGTCCTAGTAGGCGTTTAAAACAAGAGCTTGGAACATTTGCAATTTCTTGCAGGAATATTTCTAGGATGTACGGGCATTTAGACAGAAAAAATAAAAGAAAACGAATTTCTGGTAACCAAGAAAACGGAAACGAACAAATCCTACGTTTTCGGACTCAGAAAGTTACATAGAATTCAAGTATGCCAATATATACTGATGGGTGTCTCAGTTAAAATTTTAAATTTGATAATATTTCCGGTAAAATTGGAAATGACAAAAAGTAATAAGATAAGGTTAAATAATTGAAAAATCAATGTAAATAATACATTTCGAATTTTAATAATTTAAAAAAAAAAAAATTTAAAAATATTTATAAGGAAAAAGTTATGGACAGGAACCTGCGGGCTGAAACACCCGGTATATTAAAAAAATCGTAAGCTACAAAGTTAGTTAAACTAATTTTGAGAAATAGAAAAAACAGAATCAGTAAAATCTGCCAACTAGATTCATAGAAAACGGTACTTCAAGATGGCGACATTTTGACGATGTATAACAACATTATTACACAGTAAAAAGTTTCTGTAATAATGCAGTAATAATCCTGTTTTATTTTACAGTATTATTACTGTAACGAAATTTTTACAGGAAAATTACTGAAGCTTTATAGTTTCTCAGTAAATAAGTAAACAATTATATAAAAGTCAAAAACATTGATGTACATTTCTGACAGCGTTTAAATATATCAGAAATGGTCCTTAAATTTACAGCGATCATACTGTGATATTAAGGATAAGTGGGGGAAACATAATGACGCGATACTGTAAATTTACAGTTATACTGAAATTTTCACTCTCATCTGTAAAATTACAGTAGTTTTCCTGGCAGACAATTACCAGGAATACTACTGTGTCATTTTTTTTCTGTGTAGAGCCCAAAAATTATTTCACAAAAAAATAACGTTTTGCCGTAATACATGTGAAATATTTCTATATAAAAAGAGACACTGAAAAAGATATTGATTGAATAAAATTAGAGAAATGGGAGTTAAAAGAAACGGGTTAGTTTACGGCCACAAAACGGTAGTGATTCCCTTAAACTATGCTAATATCAATGTGGTTTAATCAAATCTATTAAACCACAGTATTGATATATAATAACTAAAATATAAACTAGTGCTTTAATACATTTAAGATGAAAATAAAAATCAAATTTGATAAAAATAAGTAAAAGAAGATTTTTTTAATCGTCTTGCTAAAAAGATTGTATCTGTTCACTCGTAAAACATCCCATTATCCTATACACCCTCCACACACTAACATTAAATCATTACACCGTGACATTGTTCACCTGCAATTTGTTTCAATTAGCGATAGGTAATGGTCTTGTAAATTAATACAAAACTGGCAATTTTTTATCATCTCCTCATTAAAATATTCAAGTATCTATTCATTACAGAAATTTTTCTCGCCGAAGATTTCTATCAGTAAAAGAAGTAATTAGTACATCAATGTCTATCACTCGTGCTTTTTCATTTTTGTCTGAAATGACTGAAAGTTCACTATATAAATCTTTCTTGTCCCATTGTGGTTCTTAAATAGTCTTTATTAATTTTAACTTAAAAAAGATCTTTCCGCACTTGTCACTGCCAAAGGAAGAGTTAGAAATGACAAAACCACTCCAAATACATACTTCGGGAAAAGTAAAACATTTATTTACAACAATTAATAATTTTTCCAAATTATAGGTACCTGCACGGTTAAGACTGAATGTAATTGATTACAGGTACGGAAAGATAGAAGCTGAGAAGAAATGCAGATGAAATATCCTTCGAATATTGGTTAACCAAAATTGCTGCTTCTTGATAAAGTTGATCATCTTCTGTATGTAATAGTTTAAAATATACTTTCAAGTTTTTCGACAACACTTTTCATACCATTAAATCTATTTTCTGTTCGATTTACGTATTATACAATATCTAAATGAAATGATAGTTTGACTAGTTTCTTATCTTCACACAAAATTCGTCAAAGGTGTTTTTTTATTTTTCTTTTACGTTTTGAGACAAACAAAATGCCTATGTTTGACAAGGCATGAGTAAAATTTTCTTATAAATTCATATTTTTCCACTTGTTTTCGTAAAAAATGCTTGACTTTTTAGTTTTGGTTTTTTGTTAACAAACTATTTTTTGTCAACATTTTTAATACATCTTATATATTTGTATTTCAGTGCAACTATGGATCCATATCTCGAGGACCATCAGCCAGGATCCAGTTTTTCTTACATTAATACCCCCCCCCCCTCCCCACATCTCTTAAGGCTACGTCCAAAAAAAGTATTTTCTCGACAAAGCCCTAGCACTTAGTTTTTCAATTCGCGTACATTTTTAACACATTGAGAGCCAGATTAAAGTTATGAACTGCGTTTGTGTCATTTTTTCGCAATCTAATCCGAATATATGCCGTTCATATTAGCCGGTTGTCCTTTACTCGGTGACAATTTTAAGTCTTTGTCGTCAATCACTTTTAAAATATCTTCCTCTAGACCAGAAACACTTTCAACTATAAGTAAGTCTTGCGTTGCGTCAATAATTTTAGAGAAAAAAGCCCAACATTATTTATTAATTTTTTTAATTTTTCTTTTCAATTTTTGTTGGTTGTCGTAATAAATTGAATAATTTCATTTTGTATTTGATGACTCAAATATTTATGGCAGACTTTCTCCTTTTCTAGAAATTATTTTAAAACTGTGTCGGACTGAATAATTGTGCGTATTCTCTCTATCCCCCTCAAATACCAAATTACATGTTATAATCGGTGCTGCATCTAATATGAAATTAATTAAAGAAATAGAAAAACTGTTGGAGCAAATATTTTGCGTTCAATGTAATGTATGTTAAAACAATATATTTTTTTTAGTTTTTGTTTTGTTTCATCTATTGAGCTCCTATCTAAGTAAACGCGAGTGTTATGTATATTACAACGGATTTGTATCTACGGAATATATATTACATACTGGGGTGCCACAAGGTTCAAATTTAGGACCTCTCTTATTCAATCTTTGTGTAAATGACCTCTTAACATATCTTACCTGTTCTGTCTTAGCCTATGAATGATGTACGTAACTTTTATCTAAGGGAGACGCCATCATGTTACAGGGAAACTTAAATAAACTCGTTAATTGGTGTACATCTAACAGGCTCAATATTAATGTTAAGAAGTGTTGTGTTGTTTCATACGCACGTCTCGGTTCTCCGATCACAAAAGAATTTAAGAAATATATGCTAGCAAAATTCGTACGTGCATTATTAAGAAAATGTCCGTCATCAATTCTTATGTTATTTATAACTTATATGTAAAAAAGGGAGTTATGTAGTTAAAAATGCTAAAATCGTAAGATAACATTTACCATGAACCATGGTGTAGGACATTGAAATTGTTTAGATATGCATTCGGAAAAATTGAACGACTATGAACTAATTTGCTTATAAAAAAGATAAAACTAATTGAATGTTTATAATTAATGCTGTTTCTGTAAATATATCTCTTTGTTATTAATGAACTAAAAGTATTGTTGAAATACACTATTTCGGTAAATAATAGAGAGAGACAAATATGGGGACGCATATATATTTGTATGTAGATACCTAAGTTACATATGTGTATACGTTTAGTATATAACATACGCTACAACTTAGCTAATCTCGCTAGTTACACGCACCTCTACATAATGTTCACGAGCATGTATCAGCTGTTATGTTGTCTGTACGTGTGTATATGTGTGTGGGTACTTGCCTACTGTGTATACACAATTAAGTCCACAAGAATAAAATACCCCGTCTTTTTTTTCTAGAAAGCAACTGAAAAAGTGTAAAAATTAAAAAGACGAGGAACTATTTTGAGACGAATATGTCGGCGATTGCCGCCTAACAGTTCTATATTTAACTCTCCTGAAGTGTGTACTACGGCGCGGAACACAATTCAAAGAAACAATAAAAGTGCAGGGGCGGTTTCGCGCGCTATTGAGCCGGTATAATAGTTTGTTTATTTTCCCACCGTTCACCGATTTCCCGACAGGCCTGTCACCTATAGGTTCGTGTGCTTTTGCTTACATCCGTGCTCTTCTATGCAAAACATTACAAAGTAGATCAATCTGTGATTCCTAGTAACGTATATCAACGTATTTTGATCGTTTGTAACAGTGACGACGACATTGCTGGAACCCGGTGCGTTCGGTTTTATTAAGTGTTTAATGAACGTTGACCGGAATGTGTTGAAAGTGTGTTTTGTTGACTAACAAACTTACAAAATGACCGTGAATAAAAACAATTTATCGGTAACTAGCAGGCGGTCGCCATCTTTATCGCGAGTTTTTCTCATAACAATTTAAGATTTAATTCACGTCAATTATGATTCACGTTGGGCAAGCCGCTAGTGTTAATGTTGGTGAATCGTAATAGAGGAATCGAAGGTGGATAATCAAGCCCTGTTTCTGGTAAATATCGTTTTAAATCGGCTCATTCTTCAATTCATCTTTGCGCCGTCACAAGTGAAGCATTTCTAATATAAATTTTACAGCTATTGTAAGCCATCATGGCATTGTTTAATATATGAGTTTAACGTGCACGTTGTTCGAGTCCCTGAGGTTAAGCTTGAACGTAAAAATGTAGTTTCTTCCTCTAGAAATTCATGCATTTTCCGTATTACTTGTACAGGTGCTCTACGTCCTAAGAACATATTTATTGGTAATTTACCACGATTCTTTACGGTAATTAATCTTTTCGAATTAGTTTTGAAAAAAGGGGATTCCTGTATATTTTTCAATACTCTTCCGACGGATATTTGTGCACTTCTTAATAAAGTTATTCAACTAAAATAGCCGCATGCATATTTGTCACAACCATTTCTATACTTCCTCATCTGTTATCGTAGGAGTAATGGTTAAATGATTGAATATGTAATATCTAATTTGATACACATTTCTTATATAAAATATTTTAAATATTAATTATGCGATCGAACTCAACACAGCTTCATTTGAAATTTATAGGCGACATGAAATTCTCCGTGATTTATTCGTGTAGTTTTATTTTTAAGTAGGCCATATTTAATTTTAGATCTCCAGGTGTTGTAGATAGCTAACAGCACATGTACACACTCAATGCAGAATGTCATCTTTTGTATAAACTGTACCCATAACTGGCTGACTACATTCTTTCCAGCTCACATACATAATGTACTTACCTACCTTTTACTCATCTAACCTTTCCGCTTCTTGTCGTCAAGATTCGATAATACGTAATTGATTTCTACTGATAGGCTGTTTAACGAACGAAAATGTTTATATCTAGTACTTTTCTCCTTGATATAGAAAACCATTTAAGCACAAACGTACACAAGTTAGTATGTGTACGTAATAAAAGTATCATTGAAAAGCAAGGTGTCTCGCAAAATACGGGATTAAGATTTGAATTGAAGTTAGTTGTATGGTATTACGTCTCCTTGTATGTGAAAAAGCCCGAGCTTTTAGTGTGTTTTTTTATTCGTAGGTTTGAATGGGGCGCCAGAAAGTGCGGAGGGATGGCAGATAACTGGTATTATACAGGAGGCGGTAAGATTTAATTTCACGGTCTTCACGTCAATCAATTTATTACAAGCATAAAAATATTGATACGCAATTTGCGCATCGTATGTGTAGAGTTTCTGTATATTTTCACGTGCATGTCTTTAAATATCATTTTAGTACGGATTTACGAATATAGTGTGTTAATTTTGGATATTAAAAAAATTGATAAATCGTGACGTCAATAGCAAATTCGGATATTCTGGATAAGATTTCTGGCAGATTAAAAAAAGTATTAAAAAAAATAAATACGTTAACAAAATAATCTAAAGTATTATATCACTCTACCAAATTACCATAATTTACACTCTTAAAGTGGAATAAGTAGGAAAAGGCTCTGATAGGTAGTTATAATCTACAAGACAGTTGAACAAACTATTACTGGGGCTTTAGGTTATGTAGTATTTTCATTTGTACGGAACCGATGACAGTGCTAATACTATCTGTCACCCAGTAAAGAAGATTGATAAGAATGTATGTAAGAATCGTCTTTAGTAGACGATCAAAAACTAATAATTGACATACGCCAAGATTAATTAAAATTAAACTCATGGTGACTTGGAAAAAGGACAAAATCTTTTACCATATTGCATTAGTATAGTTGCACGTTAGCCCTGTTCAGTATTTCATTAAAGTTGGAGGTTTGATTGTGATCTAGTGTAAAAATCTGCACGTTTTTAATATACAAGTACGCTACGTATTAAGTTTGAAAAAAAATATACTTTTGTTAATGGGCAGTTTTAAGCAATTTTGGCAGGCATTTGTATCATCATTACTAACTAGGACGAGTGATATTTGTTTTAGTTTTGGATCCCTAAACAAAACAACAAAAATAACTTTATTTCCACAGGGTTTTATTTTGATTTAGCGAAATATACCTCGTTTTCAGTTTTCATGAACTACATGACTTGCAAAAAAATAATTTAAAAATTTAAGTTATAAATATCACAAAAGTGTAGCTACCACTAGCGCCACCTAGTTTATAATTATAATATCTTGATCTACAGACCTGGATTCACATTACCCATTCTGTTAGGAAATTTTAAATATCCAGCGCTATAATTTATCACAATATTATTTGTCAGGTTGATTAAAATGTATAAGAAGTGTGTTGAATTAACAAGAAAAATGGGTATCCAACAAAAAACTTTTGGTTAAATACAGTTAAGTAATGTTTGTTAAAGTAACATAATGTAAATGTTAAAATAAAGACTAAAATTATTGATTAAAATAAAAAAAAAAAGAAAACATAAGTTGTTAGGTTAAACAAACATTTTCAATTAAAGTGAACAAGTGTTATCTGTTATTTCAAAATATAACTATTCTTGTTGTGTAACAACAAAATCATGTTAAGCCAAAAGCGGATTTGTTTTCCAGTTAATAATATTATGTAACAACAACTAGAGTATGTTCAAGTTGTCATTGCACATTTATCATCTTATATTCATAATATAAAGTGTGAAATACCTGACTACGACGGGGATATTTATATACCCTAAAACATAGTTTTATTGGCAATACTGCCACTGCACACCTCCACCAGTTGCTGTTCAGAACTTCTAATGGATGTTTAATTGGTAAAGATACGAGATTAATATTGTATACCCCTGACTGATGTGCTCTTTAAGATCAATACGCGTCATAGCTGGTATAAAATAGAAGAAGCGCCATCTTCGCGCCGATTTCTGTAATGCATTTAACGTATTTGGTACTATATGGAGGAAAACTGTTATTTACATGGGCTTGTCACATTAATAAAATAATATAGTTGCTTTCACTATACGTTTTTCTTGCTAGATTGGTTAACTCAACCATATTTAGTTAATAAAACCTGTTTTGTTAATTTGACATCTGTCATTCCCTTAGTACATCAATTATTTATTTATTTAGATGTCATTTTAATTATGGGCATAAATATATGCCTATATGTATATATGCTATTTTTATTTGTATTTGTAGTGTAAAATTACTGCAATAGAAATCTTCACGATTTTAGTAATAACAAGAATATTTTAATTTAACCATTAAACATTGTAAATCCTATATCAACAAAATTGATGTTTATATTTATGGATTGGACGGTTACTTTTTCCAGTGTTAATGCAGTATCTTACGCTTATTTTAATAAAACAGTATAGACCATGTACGTAGTATAGTTACATTCATAAATCAGTTTTGTTAAAGTAACTAAAAATGTGTTTCAAAATGTAGATACTATACTATAAAGCGTTCCTCTAACAATTATGATTTAGTTAACATAACAAAATATTTTTAATTGATTAAACAAAATATTTTGCTGGTGGTCTCGTTGACAAATGATATACTGTTGAACTAATAAAATATTAGGTCACTTTAAAGACGTGTGTAACACTAGGTAGATATTAACATACATACGTTTCACCTTACCAAGAATCATCAGTGCTACTGGTCTAACCTAATGTATTATACGCAGAAAGCCGTATATATACTTAATATGTGGCTCAAAGTCATCCTACAATTATTGTTATCCTTTATAGATACATACTGTAGTTTTAGATTGACAATTTAGCAAATATCTTCACGTTAATAATGAGATTTCCATCTTAAATTCTCATTCATTTATTCTTCCACATATATTGTCAACATTTTTTTTTTTTCAATATATTGTTCAATTTGATTAAAAAGCTTGTTAATAATAATAGATTGTTTTTCGGTAAAATTAACTTCAAATGTAATATAATTGCATTGTATAAATAAAATTTGCTAACAGAACATTGCAAAAAGTGGAAAACACATTATTCTTACTAAGTGACGAAGCTGTTAACTTTCCTAACCACCCGAATTTTTCCATTTCTAATGAAATGGGAAGATGTATGTTTACCTAATATGATATGCCCTACTTTTTTATACTGTATCTAATGACTTTTAGTTTAACTTCTAATGAATGCATTGATTTCATATGGAGTGCTTATTTATGTTTGTTTAATTAGCGCTGTCTAGTGTGATGTTTGCAGAAACAATAAGCATTATTATGACTGCAAATATACCATTAAGGTATGAAATGATAGCTTTCATTGTGGAATTAGGTAAATATTTTTTATGCAAAATTTGAAATACTTTCCAATTAAAGCTTTAATTTATTTGGTTTAAAAAAGCTTATACCAATTAAAATAATCTAAATTTTACTTTCTTCAAAGAAAGAAGCCGTTTTATTTGCACTTATCAATTTTGAGGGAAATTGAAAGACTTTTCAATGAAAAATTCGTGATTTTCTAGAGAAAAGTGTTGATAATGAAAATAGAAGGAAAATTAGATAAATTAAGCTTTACAGGAGGAAATATACAGAAGGAGTGGGAGCAAGTAGAAAAAGCGATTCAAGAGAGTTTGTGACTCGGAGAATCCAAAAGAAACTAAGATTAGTTTACAAAAAGCTGTAGAAAAGTAATAGAGGAACGAGATCAGGTGAGATAGACCAATTGAGGAAAATAGAAAGAGACACGGTGAATTAAAAAACATGGCTATGAAAGTGTGACAAGAAAAAAAGAATCATATAAGTAAGAAACTGAAAGCAAAGTTTTAGCGAGAATCAGAAATAGGCTGAGTTCCTATTGTAATGATTTAGTAGGAGAATATCGGGATTTAAAGGTGGAAGGTCGATGACAAACCAGATCTTTACGTTAAAAATGGTGCTAAGTCAGAGCTACAACCAAAATCTGAGTTAATGGATCCCTTTTATTGATTTTATGGAAGCGTACGATTCAATGGAAAGAAAAAAAAACATGTAAAGCAATGAAAAACTAAATGTTCTAAGCAAACTAATTAATAGTAACAATAATAGGTTAACAAATATGACACTGACAGATACACGGAAGAAAGTAGCAACCAAAGGAAAATATCGCACAGTTTTAAACAAGGGGACTCATTATCAGGGGCACTATTTAATCTGGTACTATAGAAATAGTTTTCAGAGACAGTTGAGTATAAACACAAAGGATCATATACCAATTATAATAGCAAGTAATTGCCTATGCAGACGACTTAGCACTAATCTCTAGGTCTGAAAAAGAACTGGAAAATATATTCAGCAAAATGGAAAAGACTGCAAGATTGTGGGGCTAAAAAATAATGGCGATAAAACGAAATTTGAAACGGATAGAAGAAGCTAAAATTTTTTTTAAAAAGTAACTTGCTTTGAGTTGGGGGTAACGATTGCAAATAACAATGAAGAGGACAAAGAAACAGAAAAAAGATTGAACAAGAGAAACAATGCAATGAGGTCAATGAAGAAATGTTAGAATGAAAACAAGTTCCCAGAGCAGCGAAAAAGCAGTGTGTCCACATTTCTATGCCCACTATAGGTATCTCGGTTATTAGAAGACAGAGTAAGGGTTAAATGGAAAATGTTTTCCAGAATTCAGTAATGCCAAGACGTCGTTTCAAATTTACCATAACTTTTCTTACATTTTAAGATATCTTGAAAAAACTAAAATCTGTCGATTTTAATTTTTCTCAATAATTCGATAATCTTTAATGTGGCCACTTTGAAAGCCTTACACTATTCAAACACTTTTTTAAGACAATTTAATTTCAAGTTATTAGCGCTATCTTTTGTTTTTCATATGGCGGGCGTATTGAACTTTCGGTTAATTAGATAGTATTTAAAAAGAGCGTTTAAACGTAGAGATATTGACAAAAAAATAAATTAATCTAAAAAAAAGGAAACAACAGAAAGAAACTTCAAAACCACGACCATTCTGTTCCACATACTTTTGCCACCTTATTCTACCAGAGTTAATACAAACATTACGAAGTGTGTTTCCGTTTACTGATATTAGCACATCTAGCACTCTATTCTAAAATTTCTCGTATTTCTGGCGGTTGAAAATTAAATTTATCGCTTTTTAGTGGTACCTCATAAGTAAATGTCAATGGGGGTAAGGTGACCTCACAGGCCATTGCATTGGTCCATTATTTGACACACTCTTTCATTAAAGTTTTCTCTCAAAAAATGTTGCACACCATGAGTGTTATGGGCCGGTCATAGATGCTGGAAATTAGGGTCTTGGAATTTCGTCAGCACGGATATCTTGTTCGTAGTAACTCCAAAATCTGATTACCAGTTAATAATCAGAGATGAAAGGACCTATTAGGTGATTATTTAAAACGCAAAGGAAGTCAGAAAAAGAAATCCAAATTTCATGCCAATTAAACGTAACACCCGAGATTAAGCTTAATGGAGTTTGAAATCTTCTCAAACATCAATTAGTAAATCGGGTTTTATCTGTCTACAGTATTTTCCTAGGAAGATTGCGCACCATTTTCACATTTTTGTATGTACCACAGAATTGAAATCGACAAATTTTGCTTTTTTTTTCTGAAAAAAAATTAGAAACGATATTTGAAACGATATTTTTGGGATTATTGAATTTTGGCAAAATATTTCCAATTTAACAGTTGCTTTATATCTCTAATTCTAATCGAGAATACATTAGTGAGCATGGAGATGTGGGACAATTGTGAGGACAATAATTGAGTATATTCGAGGAACGAAGATCGAAGTATAGGCGATTGAAGAAGAAAAGCGTGACAATGACAGACTTAAAAACTTTGGGGATAACGGACTGGGAAAACTCAGTACTAGAGGAAAATTGTGAAGAAAATCGAGTGGTAAAATAAGTCATTATTGTAAAAATTATCAAAGTTTGAAAATTTTTATTTGTTTTCAACATGTCACGTTGTTCAATTCCTCGCGAACACACTGTATATTTTCTTATAGTACTTTTCATGCTGCTATACCGTGAATAATTGGGGAAACGTGACATATCAACTATATTGTTAACATTCTGTACTATTAGAAATAATTTTAATTTTTTTTGACTTTTCTTGATACAAATACTACTCGCAAGGACATAAAATTATAATCATACTATATGTAGGTACGCACCAAAATTATATCATTACATTTCATATATGCATTCACTCCACAACGTGTCTGACCTTGAATGCCAATTAATCATGCAAATAGTATAATAACGTTCATGTTTGATTTGAGGATGATATTTTGTTGTGACACTTTTTTAAAACCGATGATAAGGTTTCCTTTTACATTAGCGGAATCTGGTGGCTAAAGGCAGAAACCGATCGTTATCTCCGGGTCGCCTCGATTTCGTTCGTTCTGCACTGAAACTGCTAGTTTCCTAATGTCGAACGATTAACAGACTGGAAGCCCTGCAATATCGTATATATTCCAAAATGAGCTCATTAGTTTATGCGAGCCTATTCACTGATTTTCTATTTAAATTAAGTTCTTATATCCTATGTGATTCCACTGGCAGAAGCTATGTGGTAGCTACCTGACGTATTTTTAGTCGCTTGTTTGAAAAGAAATGGATTTACTAGTAAGTTGCGCCTACTTTAATTAAACGATTCACTCGTATAGAAAGCGTCTCACGCCTAAAAAAAAAAAGTTGACATGATCAGCATATTATTTACGTATTAATGTATTTATAGTTCTACATATTTCAAATGAGTGGAGGGAAGAATTCTGTATGAAGGCTCCCATGGAGTGTTTGATGTTTTTACTTTCAAACAAGAGATTGCGCTTATGATCTTACTTTTGTAAGGTTATTCTTGATTTATATGCACAACACTTTTTAAATTTTCTAACTATTCACACGTGTGTATACCTATAACGGTTACATGCTTAATTTAAAGAAAAATAAACCTTGCCAGTGGTAGCAATTAGCGACAACTTTGAACATTCGTTATCGTAAAACATATTAACAATAAAAATATTTTAATGATTAAATTGTAGCCACGGTTTAACGAAGAGATATTTTTTGGAATAATAATTAGGACAGTTTGTCCATTTTTAATGATGTCATTACCTTAAACGTTATAAGAACTATAGTATCCTCTACTTAGCTTGAAAAATATAAAACTTGGACATTTTATTGTGCAATCTGTATAATTTATGTTATTCACAATCATATATTTACATAAAAGAATATCTTATCGTTATTAGTGTATTTTTTTTTAATATTTCATTTTGTTTACAAACGATTTACTTATTGCTTGGAATGGTTAACAACTCACAGTGAGTAAAACATAAACTTAATTATGCAACAGTATAGTATAGGACATAAAAAACGCAGTGAGATACATTATATTATCAAATTAGGCGAAAAAGCTATTAAAATGGTGGAAGCTAACCTTCTAAAGTTAATTAATTATTCTGAGGAAAAGCATATTAAGGCCAAAAAAAGCTAAAGTAGTGATCAACGTTACTGATCCATGGCACAACGAAATTAATTTTGTTATGTAATAAGAAAACCGTTCGTATTCACTTTTGATTTTTCTTTACTTTTATAAAGGGTGCGTGGTAATATTAAGAATGGGTTACAGTGCATAGTGGAGGGTGCATTTCCGTTTATAATGCATTACGGAAGAGATGATTAGAAGCAAAATTATGATCAATTTGTAATTCTATCGCAATGTTGTAATTTTTGTACATCAAATATTGTTTATCCTCTTCACAATATGCTACCATAACTGCCCACAAAAAAAATAATTACTCAATTTGAATATAAACGCATCACATTGCATATAACATAACTTCCTATATAAGCAAGAAGATGATGTATTTATATTGAGAATAAAATTTGTTCAGTTTTCCAAACCCGTGAATTTGTTAGATGAAACAATTTTTTAGTTCAAATGTAATCAATATACTAAAATCATTATGAACATATAATATTTTCACCACAAAAATAATTATTTTAGATTTGATTAAATAGATTTTCTCAACTGGAAACTATCATATTTATGCCTTAATAATTTATGTACATTTGATAGAAATATGTAAAAGTATTTTTGAAGCATTGACATTATTTGCTTCCAAAATATAATATATTGAACTGACAATACTTACCTGCTTAATCTAAGCATTTTTCTATTCAAGGGTAATAATTACCTACTAATTTTGCGTCTGTAACACCAAAAAAACCTCGGTAGGGAAAAATTCATAAATAAAGAAATATTATGTAATTAAATAAATTTACTGTCATACTTTATAGTTTTACAATGTTTGGGAGAAGGTAGCGTATCGGGGTACTCCAGTAGTGCGTACGGGATATTGATGCGTAGAGTTATAGATGTTATGCGTATCCGTCGTTGCGACCGGTGTTCTCGGGATACTTCCCACTCAATGCCTGGGCCTGGTATCTAGTCGGCGTTGGTTGCTGATATAATTTCAATCAGTATAATAATTTGCTGGTATTATCTACTGAAAACTAATAACTAGCAAATATTTTATTTTGAATCTACAGACTTTCTGACTATGATTGCATAGATTTATTCCCTACAACAATAGCAATGTTCATTTGGAGGAAGTATACTTCAATCCAAATTTTTATACTATTTGTTCTAAGAGTATATTGTGTTTTCAGAGAATTTACTCTTATGTTCTAACTAACAAGATTTAGTTCATTTAAATATATTGTAATGTAATGTAATATTAGATTATGAATTCATTATGTATTTACCTATTACATGATTTCAGTATTCGCATAAACTTAAGATGTATAATTTATATTATTTTATAAACTAAAATAATGTTAAATTAATACAAACAGAACATATAACATTTTACAAATGTTTATATTCCAAAATTTCAAAGTCATTTAAAATTGTCAAGATGATTGGGAGGCTGTGTGCAATTCATCGTACGTGTATGTTGTGGTGCACATGGTGATATAAATAACAAATGGTTATTATTGATTAGTTACGAACAATTATTATTGATCTGAAAGGTAAATAAAAGTTCTAAAAATTAAGATCACAAAATAAGAAGAAATATCAAACATAAGGTATAATCTATTATACAAAATAGTTACAGTGGATCATACAGTTAAGGAATGTTAATATCGTAACAATTGTATTTGAATATTTGGTTGAAAGAAGTATTGTTTCGATATATATTACTTAAAGGTTGGTTTTTAAATAAAAGGAGAAGCTGAAGAGAAGATATTAAAGAAGGAAGTTTACAATCAAGATGTAAAAGTTGAATAAATAGCTGAACTAAACTGATTAAAAACTTTGTAAAATTAATAAAATGGAGAGAGGATATAGGGGGAGGCCAGGGAGGGCGGTCGGAGTTGGCCCGTGATTGGCCGCACCACGCAATATTGTCAAGAGCCGCCACTGTATATAGAAATGACGATAACTTCTTAAGATGAACATTTAGAAGAAAATCCAAAAGTACCTAACGTTTATTTATTTTTGTGTAGTTTAAAGATTAAAAAAAGAAAAATGAGTTTATAATATAAAAGGGCAGGGTTGTGAAAAAATGGTATTTTTTAACTCCCTAACTTGCTCGTGGGTGCGTTACTGTTCTTTTTTCAACCTTAAAATGTGTTTTTGGGGGAAACTTTGAGCCCCATTACATCACCTAGAACCAAAAATGAGACGCTAAAAAAAATACGTGCCAAATACTTCTCGGAAAGATCAATTTGGGTTGTTTTCTTGTAAGAAAAAGAAATTTTCTCATTAATATTTCGCGTATTATGGAAAAATTTCTAACATTTCAAAATTTTCCTTAAATTTCTGTGCATTTATCCCCATTCAATGCGGAAAATTATCAGAAAAAGTTAAAAAGTGAAATTTTAAGAGATGAATGACACAAAAAAAATTAGGTAATTTTTTTAATCTCTTTAAAATTTCACTATAAAAATGTACTGCATTTGATTATTTCAGTAAATGACATCTCTATTTTTATCAGTACAAAACGACTTTAAAAAAATTATATATAAGGCCGGTTTTACATTATACTTAATTTAGTATAAAACTTTGATATAAATTTGCTATTAAATATTTCAAAGAGTATCATACAGAAAAATTTATTTGTAAATTTCGTAGGAAATATTGTACTAAATATTTAGAACTTGTTATATTTTCTCATTAATTTTACAAACGAAATATGCGTGCGCAATATGTGAATTGTTGGTTAAGTCCAGTGGGATAGGTCGGCGTTTGTCGTACTATTCAGATCACTCAATCTAAGTTGACATAGACAACGCAAAAATACACGATGTAGTTTGTAGTTGAGTCAAAGCATAAGGAAGTTCTGTTGTCTATCGTATATCGTTGTATCACCATCCATTTTAGATAATGTCGTGGTCATGTCAGCAGGTTGAATTGTTGATTGAGTATTCAAAACTACCCTAGATAAAGTTAAAATTGATTGATTGTATAACAATTTGTTGAACGTACTCAGTTTTATAATCTATAAAAAAAGATAGATACATACAAAAAATTGCATTTTATTTTTAGAATTATGTTTCATCCCTAACTTGTCTTGCAAAATTAGCAGATCTATTGCCACTTGGTCGTTGCACCTTACCAAAATTTCAACATTTTCCTCTACAACTTCATCTATATCGATGTAGCTTAAGTTTTTAGTAGAACACTAGAAATAAGCTTATAATCACCATCTGAAGGTCTAACTACTAGTAGACTATTTGCGCCTTTATAATTGAAGAAGTAAAATCTATCAGATCCAGGTCTATCCACGTCCGTCAAGATCATCTAGACCAGGGGTCGGCAAACTTTTTTAGGACAGGGCCAAATCGTAACGAAAATTAAGTCCAGCGGGCCAGGTTGTAAACCCTAACGTGTATATTTCTTATTAAGTGTTCCTCTGTGTTTTATTGAACCGAAAACAATGTACCAAAAAGTTTCCGTCGTATCATACAGGGTGTTTAAAAATTACTGACGTCAAAGAATCTTAAAGTTACAAAACATCCTGTATATTCTTATATTTTTCAGAAACATTCCCTATAGGCTTCAGTGGTTTTATTTTAAATTATTCCTATTATTTATTAACTTTTCCAAATGGTCAAATAATTTTTACCTGGTGGATTATAAATAACATTACAATAAATTATTATTGCTAGTAAATATTATAATAATCATTGTTTTCTATATGTTAGTACCTAGAAAAGTACGCAATATATAAACCAAACAGTAAATATTAAATATTTAAAAGGTTATCTTCATCTGGTTCGCATGTTGCAAAATGAGGCAAAATGTGAACAAAAAGTTAATAAAGTGTTTGTGTGATATAAGAATTTGCAGAGGATTGAAATAGCTACATAATGGAATCTTTGCAGACGATGTGGTAATAATAACAGACAGTGAAACACAAAGAAAATTTGAACATATAGAAAGGAAATATGGAAGAAGAGGGCATGACAATAAACATAGAAAAAGCTAAAATCCTCGGAAACCAGAATGTTTAACTTAAAATTGAAAGAAATGATACTAAAATAGAGCAAATGAGAAATTTAAATATTTAAGAGTAACATTGGAAGAAACATGAAAACAAGATGCTGGAATAAACGATTGATAAAACAATCAAGTACTACGCAATAAACCAAAAATTTATTAATGAAAAAGACAAAAAAGAGAAACTTATAGTAGTGTTATGAAGAAAGCCAAGAAAAATAAGATTCCACTATTTTATGGCATTTGGAAACACATCTCAGTAGTTCAATGCCTGCTACTTCTGAAGATTTAGGCACCTTGAAAACATCTGACCAGAAAATTTTGTAGTAAAATAGGATCCGTTTTTAGGAATTCTAATCCAATCTAGATCACAAGAAATGAATTGCGACATATTTTTTTGTAATCCTTCAACGAATGTTTGTATCTTTTTATTTCAAATAATTTGAAGGGACGAAAGTTCAGTTGAAATGGCATAAGAAACAGAAGCAATAATTACTATTAATGGACGGAACGATTGTAGAAATTCTTTCTCATTTAAAAAAAATATTAATAATTTCTCTGAGTTCCAAAAATCTCAATAAAACTTTTCCACTATTGCACTATCGAACTGGCGATGGTTAACTCGCCGAGAGCCAATAAAGTTAACCACTGCCACAACTGGTTCAATAATGCAAAATAGATAGAGGTGTTTGATGAATTATGCAATGACTTATTGAAAGCTTTGCACAAAACAAAAATACTTGGCAGTATCAACAATGACTGTTGACTCATCAAGAACTAACAAAAACCACTAGACATTTTTTGCCTTCTCCATTAAGAAGCGTATTGTGATATTCTCAATTTATCTGAAAGTCGCTTGAGCTGAGAGGTCAACAGAAAAACAAACCCTCTTCTTTGGGCACACTTCTTCAGCTTTATCGCAAATCTATTCATGAATATTTCAAATTTAATTCTAATTAAGGTTAGAAATATTATTGTGAAGTACGCCGAAAGTGTTCATAGTAAATGAATTAACCGGACTTATTTACCGCGATATCAGTTGACCATCAGTCGGTGAATAGTAGATGTAGATACCTCCCGGTATAATAATTTTCGTAAACCCTTATTGTGGGTGAGAAAAACTATCGGCAATAGCTGAATTAACCGCTTGGTACTTACAACTTGCGCGGGCCGGATTGAAATACGCAGCGGGCCGGATTTGGCCCGCGGGCCGTAGTTTGGCGACCCCTGATCTAGACAATGAGGAAATTGCCAAAGTTCATCATATCGTTCGACAATGGACCGTCAGTCCTTCATCCCGAATTTAATAAATTTAGAATGCATCTTTCTTCAGGTCACATACTTATCCAATTTTTACATAATATTTTACGACCGGTGTGAACTTGGCAAGCAACTTTATTAAAAAAAAATAGACGTAGTACGGTTCGATTGTACTTCGTTTGTACCCGTTTGTACCACCTTCAGTTTCGTTTGTACCTCAAAGGTTAAAAAAATAGAAAGGGTTAAAAAAAAAATTTAGCAAGCAGGTACAAGATATTCAAAAACCGCCAAGGCTATTCGAAAGAGCATCGTTTGTACCCGTTTGTACCTCTTTTTACATCGTTTGTACTTCAACCAAACCGGAAGTAGTGACAATTCAAAATATGTCAAAGAGAGAAATTTGGGTATTTTTTAAGATATCAAAAAACGGCCAAGGCTATTCGAAAGAGCATCATTTGTACCCGTTTGTACCTCTTTTTACATCGTTTGTACTTCAACCAAACCGGAAGTAGTGACAATTCAAAATTTGTCAAAGAGAGAAATTTGGCTATTTTTTGAGTTATCAAAAAACAGCCAAGGCTTTTCGAAAAAGCATCGTTTGTACTCGTTCGTACCTCCTTTTAAATCGTTCGTACCTCAAAGGGAACCGGTGTAGAGATATACGAAAATATGTCGGACAGAGAAATGTTGCTAATTTTTGAGATATCGCAAAGTGGCTAACGCTATTCTTTAGAATATCGTTTGCAACTGTTTGCACCTTTTTTAAAATCGTTTGTACTTCAGCGAAACTGTAAGTAGTTCTTTTCAATGTTTATGTTACATTTTTGTCTTAATTGACCAAGGTTCCCATCCCCTATTTTAGAAAACATATAGATACAGATATTCTGCATTTTGCCAAATTAGGTCAGACAACCTAGTAATATGACCACTATTTATTTATTAACTATGTATTTAATTTTTACTTTGTGAGACCTTTAAGTATATTCTTAAATATGTATGTTGTTTTTAAACCATCTTTTATTATATATTTCTATATCTTTGGTTGCAGATACCGGTTGCAAATGTATGCATTTAACACCAATTATACTTTTCTTATTATCTAATTATTATAGACCTGTGCTAGGGAGATTATAAAGAAAGATATTCAATTGAGTCGTGTAGCGGCATATTCAACGCATTTACTCGAATGACATTGCCCGTTGTGCGATATCTCAAAGATTAGCGAAATTTCTCTCTCATCTTCAAATGGTTCCGGTTTGGTTGAAGTACATACGATGTAAAAAGAGGTACAAACGGGTATAAACGATGCTCTTTCGAATAGCCTTGGCCGTTTTTTGATATCTTAAAAAATACCCAAATTTCTCTCTTTGACATATTTTAAATTGTCACTACTTCCGGTTTGGTTGAAGTACAAACGATGTAAAAAGAGGTACAAACGGGTACAAACGATGCTCTTTCGAACAACCTTCGCTGTTTTTTGATATCTTAAAAAATACCCAAATTTCTCTCTTTGACATATTTTGAATTGTCACTACTTCCGGTTTGGTTGAAGTACAAACGATGTAAAAAAGAGGTACAAACGGGTACAAACGATGCTCTTTCGAATGGCCTTGGCCGTTTTTTGATATCTTAAAAAATACCCAAATTTCTCTCTTTGACATATTTTGAATTGTCACTATTTCCGGTTTGGTTGAAGTACAAACGATGTAAAAAGAGGTACAAACGGGTACAAACGATGCTCTTTTGAATAGCGTTGGCCGTTTTCCGATATCTCAAAAATGAGCGAAATTTCTCTCGCCAACTTACTTATTTTCAAATGTTTCTACTTCCGGTTTGGTGGAAGTACAAACGATTTAAATGGAGGTACAAACGGGTACAAACAATGCTCTTTCGAATGGCGTTGTCAGTTTTTGAATATCTTGCACTTGCTTGCTAAATTTTTTTTAACCCTTTCTATTTTTTTAACCTTTGAGGTACAAACGAAAACGAAGGTGGTACAAACGGGTATAAACAATGCCCTTTCGAATGCCGTTGTCCGTTTTTGAATATCTTGTACTTGCTTGCTAAATTTTTTTTAACCCTTTCTATTTTTTTAACCTTTGAGGTACAAACGAAAACGAAGGTGGTACAAACGGGTACAAACAATGCTCTTTCGAATGGCGTTGTCCGTTTTTGAATATCTTGCACTTGCTTGCCTAATTTTTTTTTAACCCTTTCTATTTTTTTAACCTTTGAGGTACAAACGAAACTGAAGGTGGTACAAACGGGTACAAACGAAGTACAATCGAACCGTACTACGTTTATTTTTTTTTAATAAAGTTGCTTGCCAAGTTCACACCGGTTATTTTACGGGACTAGCTATCATAGTTACATTTAAAGATGATAGCCATAACAGCAATACTTCTTGGTCAGCCATTTTACGGTAATATTAATCCTTTTCATAACTTTTTTCATACTAATTTTTTTACTTTAAATATCAAACAGACATATTCAAATATTTTGTACCAATTTTCAGATGTAATTTTTTTTATGTATGACATGCAAGTAAATTTCTTTATAAATTCAAAATAAAATTTTATACAAAATTTCATACTAAATTAAGTATAATGTAAAACGGGCCTAAGACGTTTATTTACGATTACGAAAATAATGTAGAGATTCACAGAAATTGTTGTTCGCGTAGTTCGTATTTGACCCGCGTGCACCTAAATACCTACTCGTTTGCGTCTCGTTTACGGAACAACAAAAATTACAACCAGCAAAAAAAAAATCATCGTTCCCACGGCGCTCCGCAGTCCGATATCCAGTTTGGCAAGTGCCTTTGCGGCGCGGCACGAGCCCCGGCGGTTGACCGGTCGCCCCATGCTGTTTATCTACCACCATTCGGTACCGTCATCGCCGCACCGACATCGACACGGACGCGCGCGTTTCTCCGTTTCGCGCGGCACACTGTATTGCCACGGCGCGGCTGACGAGAAGGAGCATCCGCCGGCCGGCCGGATCGATAGGTGAAACACTTGTTGCTTGCGTTCGCGACTGATTGTGAGTTAGTCGGTCGGTCGGCGGATGCCACTTCCCATGCCGATGCCGTTCTTCTTGCGGCAGTGTAGGTGCGCACATCGGGCGGACTCGCTCGCTCGCTTGCTCACTCGCCGGTTTTACGTGGCTGGCGGTGGCGAATTCGCGTGAAACGATGGAATTCTACCGATATACATATACATTGAACGGGCCGGGATCCCGATGTAGCGGCAACATTGCCTTTCTGATGATTCTTCCGTTTGAATATCGCGAAGCGATGGAGAAACGAAAGTTCCTAGTGCGGGAAAGACCGCTAATTTTAAATTCCCAAATTTATTTATACGATAACAGCGAAATCTTTTTTTCAAATCTAATTATCTTCATTCCACTTGCAAAGTAACAAAGTTTCGTGGACGCAATAACAACATTTTTCCGTTGTTACGATACACACTAAAAATTTTTTGGTAAAATTACTGTACGAATTTGGGGCAATTTTGTGCCCCTAAAATCTTACAGGTATTTTACTTTTAGAAGTAATATTTATAACTATATTAGGTATTTGAAAAGGACCGGAACTTCGTTAAGGAATAAGCTAAACTGTATGGGTAATACGGTCTTTAAAATAAAAGTGCTTAATCACCTCAATATTTAATAATAATAATAATCATATATTTTTTATGGCTTCATCAGAAGGACATCTACAATATTACAAAGAATATGAACCAATAGTAATTAAAAATTTAAAAATAATATTTACAAAATTCAAATATAATAATCAAATTATACGTATTTTAAATTTAGAATTTTTTAAAAAATCAAAAAAACATTTTTGTAAATAAATTAATAATTATTTTTAAATCTTTAATTACTATTACTACATATTCTTTGTAATATTGTAGATGTCGTCCTGATGAAGTCATAAAAAATATGTGACGAAATATTGAGGTGATTAAGCAGTTTTATTTTAAAGACCGTATTACCCATACAGTTTAGCTTATTCCTTATATTAGATACCTTTTCAAAGGTTTTTTCATGTAGCCTAAAATGTTCATAGCGAAATTTCGAAATGTGAGTAACTTTTCCAAGAGTTTTTCAATAGCCTGGAATATTCACAAGTAAAATTTCTAAACTAGTGATAATTTCTATAGAAGTTTTATTTGTTTAAAAGTAAAATTCAAATATTTCTGATTTTTGTTTTCTAAGAAAAGGGAAAATATCGTCGAAATAGCGGTACCCTGCTAGAGTTTATTTAATTGGAATTTAATGCATGAAAGACAAACACAATATTAATTTCTATCAATTTTGTTAACACAAAATTAGAATTGTTACAATGCGTTAGATGGATATTAGGGTAGGGGAACGGTCCTCAAATTTTATATGGGTTAGTAAGTTTTGATCGCAATCAGTAGTTTTATAAAAAAAAAAAAGAGGGATATTATACGCCCGAGGAAAAACTTTGGCAATTCAGCAGAAGTTACACACGATTTATTTGCGGAAAGATCAATTCTTAGCGCAACGACTATTCGTAGTTCGACGTTTTGAAACAACGTTTACCTACCTTAATGAATTATAAAAATAATAATGTCCTAGGCAAAAGTGTCAGTGATATCGAAATAAAATTGTGCATTATTGGAATAAAATTCTAATACCACATCTAACAACAAATTGCTCGCGGATGTAATAATAGTGCAAAAGTTTTAAATCTTTTACATAAGAATAAATATCGATCATACAAAATTAGCATATCCTAAGAACTTTTACCCGACGGTTATTACTGTTGCATGGACTATGGAACTTTATGAATTAATGATTAATAAATATCCTGGACACCAACGAATAGACACTTTATTTACTATTGTTAGGTGTTTTAGAATCTACGTTTGTTATTTTATTTGTCTATTGATTTTTAAAACTGCTTTTGATCCTTTTTCTTTTCCTTTGGGGTTTGGGTAATATGAAGAATAGCCCGGGTGCTCTGAAGATCGCAATGTCGGGCTGTATGGTTTGCAGAATGCCTCTAGAATCCCGTTAGAATGTTTATTTTTCGTCGGAGACCACGTCTTCCACACTTTTTTCTTTAAAAAAATTGAAAAGAAAAAAGATGTGATTTTCAGGTTATATCACCACAAAAAACACGTCGAAATCATTGAAAAAAAAAACATATTTATCAACCAATAATCGTTGTAACAAGTGCTAAATTATTTCAATTAATTTATTTTCTTGGAATAACACCATTTCATGCATTATTTTTGCAAAAGAAAAGTATACGTTGTTTGTATTCGCGGTGAACTGCCGCTTTGATTAGGAATTTTTTTTATGTTGGTACGTTGGTGACCAAAATAATACATGAAAAGGTGTTATTTCAAGAAAATAAGTTAGTTGAAACAATTTCATACTAGGTTACAACAGTTATTGTTGTTGTATGTGTTTTTTTTTTAATGATTTTGACGTGTTTTCTGTGGTGACGTAACCTGAAAATCACATCTTTTTTCTTAAGGCCGTTTTACACCCAGCTATTTATTGCGAAATTTATTGGCCACACATACCAATTTTAAATTGGCCAATAAATTGCGCAATAAGTAGCTAGGTGTAAAACGGCCTTAAGAAAAAAGTGTGGAAGACGTCGTCTCCGACGAAAAACAAACACTCTAACGGGATTCTGGGGGCATTCTACACCCATACAGCATACTTACATACAGCCCAACATTACCATCTTCAGAGCACCTGGACTATGCTGCATATTTTCTCAGTGTTTAATGGTAATTGAGGGTTTCCGTTTTACTAAGTTCAAAATTTGCTCTTCTACGTGTACATTGCGTACTTGCTTGATGGTTATCGATGGTACAACCTTCGAAAGACTTTTGCTGTAGAATGCCTCCGGTTTGAGTAGTGAGCACAATGTTCTTGCATTACTTCGTTCCCGTTTCCATTACATGCATCATATGTCGTTGAAATATTATATATATACAGAAATATAGAAAAATACATACAATTATTAGCGCATAGCGCAAAATTTAGTGCTTACTCCAAATAATATTACGAATTTGTGTTCTAATTAGAACATATTTGTAGATATTATATTGGAAAATTAGCAAAATATCTTTAAAAATAATGAGTTCGTAACATCTCACACTCATTCAGTATTATATACAGAAATAGATAGATACAAACAAAGAAGTGCCTACTCATAATTTGTCCAATGAATGCATCACTTAAAAATAAATTAATTATAAGGGTAAACACATGCAATTGATTGAAAAATGAAAACAGCCATTTCATGTTTATCACGCTCTCGTTTAGTATCTACATAAAAAAAAAAACATGGTTTTATGATTATTATAAATTAATTGTATTATTCAATAGTGCGCCAACATGAATAAATGTCTTACAGATTCCATTTTTCTCCTCCGTTGTACGTGTCGTCCGTATTTCCGGTTTTTGTGTTAAGATGGCGTTCATTCGTATTGCCTGTCGTCCCTGGACCGTGCTACTCGTTTAAATCCCTTACTTTAACCTAGTCTGCGGCGTTTCCCGTGCTAATACCATGGGGTGGGGACTAAAATACCTCGAAGTGGTTACGAATGTCAGCGCCAACTAGCGAACGGACCGCTACTAAACAAATATTTTGTCGGTAATGTAGAGGAAAAATTATACCGATAGCGAAGAAGCGAAGTAGCTTGAATTGTCGTTTGTCACCATCTTGGCATTTTCCGTTTGGCTGTATCTGAGCATTGGGCTGTATTGAAAGTGTTGAGCGTTGTTTTTCACTGTTTTGGCTTGCCATCAAATATTAAAAATCAGTTCTTTTCAGAAGTCTTTTGAAGATTTAGTGATTACTAAGGGTAAATATTTTCAATACAAATTCGTGTCTGTTTACTAATTTTTAATAATTCAAACAATTCCGTAGCATTTCAGAGTATTTTACATTGTATTGTTCGCAGGGATTAGAGACTTTTTGTCTCAATCCTGCCGCAACAGGCAAATTGCACAGTAGTGTGGATATTTATTATTTTCGGAACAGCATCATGCCTGTTTACCAAAAGAAGTGTTGCGTGGAAGGGTGTGAAGATGTATCATCATAAAGGTGATATACATTTATATATTTATGGTTCTTATAGTGTAATATAAGAAATATTTTAGGCATCGATTTCCAGTGAAAAATAAAGATATGACAAGTATATGGCTAGGTAGAATCGGAAATTTGAGCATTAAGGGATATGCCTATTTACGCACACTAACCATATATACGTTCAATAAAAGCTTATATAAGAGATTCCGTTTTTTTGAAACATCCATATTTCAAGCTTCCCATACAAATATAAAATACTGTCGTTGGGATTCGAAGAGTGCATATCTTGAACACTGATACTCTTGAAGAGACGTAAGCTATAAAGAGATGTAATAGTGTTTTATATTTGCATTTTTGTGCTATTCATACATAAATTACTAACATATGTGAAACTTTAAACAATATTTGTTTTTTTCGTCTCTTCAAAAGTAATAGTATTCAAGAGACGCACTTTCCCAATCCCAACGATTAATTAATTTTTTTTTTTAAATATTAAAGGGATTTTATACCGGCCCATTTTTTTTAGTACCGGTCCAACAACTAGAGGCGCTATTTGAAACCAATTAATTATATTGAGTTGCCATTCTAGTAGAGTGTTCTGTGGCTAATACTTTCCCGTCCGCGCTCGGGCGCACGCAACGGTGCCGCCGTTACCACCGACTCGAGTCTACAATAGTGACGATCGAGTGCCGCTGCGTCACATCGGGAGAACCGTGGCGTGTACAGGCTACCGAAATAGAACCCGCGCGCAACGAAGTTCGACGTAAGAAATGTAAGAATAGCGAACCATATCGCGCATACCGCTCACTATTTCAATATACATATAGTTCTTATGGCTAAAAATAGGAAATGGAATTTCGTCTCAAAGGCAATTACACACTAGGTCGCCGTTCTTACATCGTATCCGCCCGCAGGGAGAGGAGGGATGAACATATGATGAGGAAGGAGGGACGCAGGGAGTGCATGATGTATCTAAGAAGCGTATAGCATCAATACAACACCTTGGTCGCAGCGTTGCCAGATTTCTTGCATGCTGAAATTTTAAGATGTAATAATAAATTACAGTTTATAACCTTAAGCTCAAATGCTGAAGACAAAAAGCATTTTCTTGTATATACTGTGTCCAAGATAAGAATGATTTGTAAGACGATCTTATATATGGTATAAGAGATATAGGTTCGGTTAAACGGGAAAAATATAACTTATTGAGGGATCACCCATCGATGGAGTACTACGCTTTTCTAAAAAAACGTTTTTTCTTCTTTTTCGTTTTTTTTTTAAAACTACACTGAAAGAAAATTGGCTGTTATTTTACATTATATAAAAGGGTTACTGTGGTCCTATACGTTAACAGTAATATTACGTTATAATAAATGAGAAATTATAAATTTCAATGTAATTTTACGTTTTCTGTTTGTAAAATGACTCGGCTTAATTTGAAAATTTGAAAAATTGAAATTGTTTGCATTTTGATACCATATATTTCTATTATTTTACTTTTTATACAGACAGAAAGTATTTGCAATCAAATGAATTATATCCTACACATAATATCAATAATGGTGTTAAAACTTTCAAACGTTCAAGGGATTCCGTAGATTACGCAAGAAAATACTAATAATAATAATAATAATAATAATAATTGAATTTATTGGCTCATAAGTAGATACAAGTACATACATGTATCGTATGATGTATATAAACCAAAAAGGCTAAATCACCTAATGGTGTTCTTCCTTTAGCCTTGAGTGCGAAATTTTTATAATTTTTGGCCCAAACAATTATTTCCTTCATCTCACTCTTAATTTCGTCATCCTTCCTTCAAAATTCGATTCTTCTTTAATTCATATCCACCCTTACTTTTATTTTGCACAAAATCATCAAAATTTGAGTATTCAAAATTTACAGCTATATATATTGTCAAAAGAAGAATGACTGTGTATATAAAATGTACTAACACTTATATTATGTATAAAAAGATTATTAGTTTGTATCGATGTGGAAAAGCAATAATCCTCAAATTAAAAAAAATAAATAAATAAAATTGTTCCATATTCTTTATTTTATAAATTTTTATCTTTTGTGTAAAATTAACCAAATATATATATCTTACGTATTGTTGCATTTTAGCAGATGAATCAGGTTACTATTATTTTATGTATTTTTATGCTTTCCAAATGCTTTTATATATTATGTATTGATGTTATAAAAATAAAATAGTAATTTACTTTTTCTGTTCGAAAATATATCAATAATACAGAAGTACTTATCAGTAAACAAAAACAGCTTTATTATTAAATATTTCGTTATATTTAATAAAATGATTAATATTAATAATATTAAATATATTAATTATTAGGTATTTTTTTTTTCATTTTTTAATAATAATACCACCTTAAACATAGTAGCCTCTCTTCTTCTTGGCCCCCATTCGGGGTGTATTTTAAAAAATATCGTTGCACCATTTCCAAGGTACTTGAGTTGATGCAACTCAAATGTTTTAAGACCAAAATAAAATATAATGCGAATCATAATGTGAAGCATTCTAAGAAATCACAGCTCTTAAGAATTTTGGTTTTCTCATAATAGAGTGTACCAGTAAAATAGTAAATTAGGCAGAATATTACAATGTTAGACATCCGTTTCTTAGCTGACACCAGTGGCGGCTCGTCTTAAAGAGCCCCCACCTTTGCAAATTACAAATTAATCACTAAAAAAAATATTTTCTGTAAAAACATCACACACACATTTCAGTACACAACGAATGTTGCGATTCTCATGATTTGATGCGACCGAACACGCTTTGCATTTATTTATGCAGACAGGCGGCCAGCGGGGAAACCACATCCAGATCGGCTCCGATTTCAGATGGTTTGTTTGCCTCTGCGCAGAACTAGCGGAAGAGGGAGTGGTCGGGCTGTACGCTGAAATTACATTGAAGTGTAAGCCATATTTTGGCCCGCTGTCCGTTGGTTGATCGAATCGTGATAGTTAGCATATTCATTCCTAGACGCGTCATCAGTATACGTCAGTGCTTGTCACTGTAGCGAAAGGGTGTCTCTCACTATCATAGTAAGGAAATCTAAAGCAAGCGTGTGAGTCAGACGGCCATCGAAGATCGCCTATTGAAAGTAGAAACATATGCAGATGGCCCTCGCATGTAGACTTCGGTTTAGATACTTCTCCGCAATAAAAAATGTGTTTAAGAATATTTAATATTCATTAATTATATGCAGTAATAAAGTGTAGTATTTTTCTAGGATGGTATCGCTCGCAACTTAATAACTACAGTATGTCATTTTTATTCATATCTTTCTAACGGTAAAAATTATGATGAACGAAATACTAATACACTAAGAGAATTATTCCTGATAATAGTGTTTTAAGTAAAAAAAAACAAGGTGCAAAACAAAGATAAGAAATATGTCTGCTTACGCTTAAAATATCCATTATATTTTATTCGACGATCGTACGCTTAAATAACTAATATGCTCTGTGTCGTATTATGTTTTCGTCGATATAAAATCACAAAGCATCTGAATAGTTTTGCGTTAGTTAATTAGGTTAATGTAAACAAGTGGCCCGTGCACGTACAGCTAAAAACTAAATATGTGTAATTCGGAAGGAAATACGTTAGCATTTATATTTAGGTAGATACGTATTTGCGATAAGAACTTAATATATTTTTTATTCTAAAATGCTTTTAAATTCGTCTACATTCTTTTTTTGTGTCGGTATTATTTTAGTTAGCAATAAACGAGTTAATAAATTACTGCAAACTGAGCTAAATTAGTTCTAAACTTTCTACAATTAATAAAATGGCGAGGAAGGGAAGTTGGCCCTGTTGGAAAACATATTTCTGCCACCGTCTTTAGTATAGAAGATTATAGCATAAGAAAATATTGCTGTAAAGAAAAAGTAACTTAAGGAGGATGATTCGCTATTTTCAAAAATTAATTGAAGTTACTTGTGTGTCCAAGAAATGTTAAAGTGTGTTATCAAAGAAAAAAAAAAAGGGAACAATGTTTAAAACTCAAAAAGTGTCGGAATCTTCTCTCTAAGGAGATCCTGCTACTGATAACGACTTTTAGACCAAATATAGATGTTACATCAATTCGTAGTTTGTGAATAGTTTGGCTGCAGAATATATGTAAAAGTTCTTTTTATAATTTACTTTATGTTTATATTTTGCGTTTACTGCTAAGCTTGTAATCAAATTCGCCTTAGTTCGAACTTCATGATTATATAGGTATATAAAATGTGGGCATTGCCAACAGATTTTTTTTTTTTAGAAAAAATTGTTTTTATTCTCTGTTCTAAAACGAACGTTGTTGTGACCCAGTGTATAGCTAGCGACATTTCCTTATTCGTTCCAACTGTAAATTTCAGCGTTTTAAAGACGTTGCCAATAGCAACGCTTAACCTTGACTCGCACGCGCAACCCCCTGCGCCTGCAGAGACAAAAATATCCCCCGTACAGGAGAAGAAACCGCACGCATTAAAGTAGTCAATAATACCTGTAAATCGGTAAAAATGATCCTCCTTCGACATATTTATTTTTGTTAAACGGTGATCGTTTTAGTTATAAGCACACAGCCTGCAGAGATGTGCTCGGTTGCAATATTTCCTAGTGTTCTGTTTCATGTGATTGCATATACTCGCCTTTTATTTGAATTTTTAACTCCGCCTATATTGGTTCATTGCGCCTCCAAGCATTTAAACGTATGCTGGAATTTCACAGTGTAGGGATTTGCATATAATCAATATCCAAGTCGCTGTTGATGTTGCGGCCTGCGAGAACCGTGTGCTTCTCTGCTCTCGTTGAATTCAAATAGGGACAGGATATGTGTGTATATGGCGGCGAGAGTCGACGTGGCAACACTGGTTAGTTGTATGAAGCTATTGTAGTGAACTAGGTTGTTTTACATTGCTCCTCCAATGGAAATGATATTTTGCGGTGACAAAAATGTTGTTTTTGTATTTCTTCCTTTTGAAGAAACATAGCACTTAAGGAGACTTACGTACAGACAGTTACGATGTGAATGTGTAAAAAAAATCAATGTTGTTCAAGCCAAAAACTTGATTATCGAAGATTTGCCTGAAGATGCTCAAATGAGCGAAACGAGTTGATATTATTCAAGTCGTGATTGGAAACAACATTGTTTTTAACTCATCCACTGCAAATTACTGTACCCAATCCAAGGACAATACATACATCAGCATATAGGTAATTGCATAAATTTAAGTACATACAATGTCCGTTAGAACTTGAAGGATTTTCCTGCTTCTTGTCTTTCCTCCTGAAAGGGCATTTTGATTTTCGTTCCTTGCTGAGAGGCCGAACAACTTTTCTGAACCTATCAACAGAATGTAAATGCCAATTTATGTACCTGAGCCAATCTCTTGAGCACTAAGGACTTAGGACATTAGTCCAGGGCATGCCTTTTAACAGGACAACAATTCACGAGTTTATTGGCGTTAAACGCAAGGGCAGTTGCCACGACCCCAGTATATTTTGCTGCGGCTGATGCTGAAGAATGTAGTGTTGTAGCTGAACGGCCCACAAGGTAAGAGCCTGGCCAAGTTAGATTGGGATTCATTCCGGAAGAATGGTTTACTTTCTTCTATAAGAAAACTGGTGTTACTGGACCATACACCTTTAACGTTGCTCTAAGAACATATTTGGTTAGCAAAGAAATTTATGTTGTGGAGTACACATATTATTCTAGATTATCTCTGCTGATTATATTCATTTTTGCTGTTAATAAATTGGGACCGAACATTGCCAAGGCTTTAGATAAACAAGTTGATGCATACGAAGCGTCATGGAGCGAAGGTAGAAGATTAGAATAGAAACAGAAGTTCTAAATGGCCAAATCAAGAATGAACAACAGTTGCAGTGTAGTGCCAAGGGTCAAACTACACTGTTGAAAATATTACGGTGTTGGCGTTAATTTTGCTCTAGTCAAATATTTTAGTGTTGATTTTTACAAACTTTGCCAGACAATTGACTACATGTGCTTAGTAGAACAGAATTACTAGAGATTTGGTGTGAATTCTTTGTTCAGATATGAGGATTTACTATTTTCTCTAGACATTCAGAAGCATCAACCAATCAGAATTTTTCCCTCGGATAGAAATATAGAAACCCCACCTAATCTAATACGGTATTGCCTTATACGCACCACCTGCATTGCACGTGTATCTGTTTTCGAGTTTGTTTCTGCGTATTAACATATCCAAACAAACCACCAAATGTGACTGACTTGCAAGTGTAACTCTTGTGTTATTAAACGTTAATTCCAGTGGGCATAAAAAATTTCAACATCTTAAAGATGTATTGGGAACACTATTTTACGTAATTAGTTCAGATTGAATCAAAGTAGCATAAATATTCACTTAATTTTATAATGGTTTCTCAAAAAAACATTTTAAAATTAGTACGTTTAGTTGAAACCAAAACTTTTGAATGGGTGGTTCTGTATATTTATAATTGAGAAAACGTCTTAAAGAGAGAATATTATAGCACTAAGAAATAGGAGTTGCATATTAAAAAGACGTCGTGTTTAGAAAACGGTGTTAAATCATCCAGTAGATCGCATTCATTTAGTTAAACAGCTAGTAAATTTGTCTAGTCTAGATCAAATAAAATGTGACTAGAAGTATATCATAATTCCACGTGTTAGTTGGACAAAATAACCCCTTAGCAATAGACAATACTTGACTATCTTTGTTCGTCAAATTTAAACTTCTATAGTTCTCGACAAAATAAACACGAAAACAGTGTGGACCTCTCCTGACTATTAAATTAGTCAAAAAAGTGTTAAAATTTTCAACAGTGTATGTTAATCGACGCTAAACCAGAAAGTGCGGCCCTCCAACTTGAAGCTTGCTACCGCCAGAGGATTCAAACCGCCTTCCAAGAAGTCAAGAAAAGATTAGACTATCAAGTCGAGATTCAAAATATCCAGAAACGTATAGTTAAAGGAATCTAGTCGATTGGGTAGTTACTAAACTGAAGAGTTCCATCACACTCTACCAGGGAAAGCAGAATATCGATAAGTGTATTGCCGATTTATCTCCATTAGCAAGTGCGTAGGAAGTCAAATTTTAAAATGAGATTTAAAACAATAGCTCGAAGATAATGGATTAAAATTTTGAACTACTTTATTATTTACATCGTTTTGGAATTGTAATTTCAAGAAAACAAGATTAATTTCTTTAAAAATATATACATGTAACGTTATTGCTTTTATTATTATTATTATTATGAAAATACAAAGTAGTGAATCTGAGATTCTATGAAGACGTGATTCCGCAAAATAATGCCCCAATGTCATTGTGTTAAAGGTGGAAACAAACTTCCTCGAAACCCAAAAGGCATACAAAGTGCTAAGGAACACAATTGAGTGATTTCTGAATGCAATGTTATCCAGGCTTCGTGAGAGCTACAAAGGAGTCTCCAGTTACTGGCATTCAATGTATATTTGCTTTTTGAAAATATCAACAAAATTAGAGCCATCCAGTTTAATCTTCAACAAATTTAGCCTAACTTAACCCACATGTCAGAGTTTGGCAAAAATTTATTTAGATTAAACTAACAGATAAAGGTAATTTAACTATTATCTTTATTAGAAGACGATAGATAAAAGTATTGTCTTCATCTGTAGACGATAGATAAAAGTGTCATTCATCTTTATCCGTGGATGATGAATAAAAGTATTTTTTACCTTTATCATTTAGCGATAAATTACTTTATCTATAGTTAATTATTTGTTTTCATAAAAGAAAGGCAAAAATATCTACTTTAAAAAAATAAAGTATCAATAACATCGGACGCTAGTATCGATATTCCAAAAGTATTGGGAGCAAAATATTAGATATTTTCGATAAATCGATCTACTTTTGGTAGATCTACCTCTAACTGATTTTCGAAAAAACCTATTTTAATTTAAATTTTAATTTAATCTAAGAACTACTTTTTGTATTCACTGTAATTCATCAAGAAGATAATTTATAAGCAGCCCTTTTCAAAAATAACGAGTCATGAATGAAACAGATTTTACACAGTTACGAGCTATAACATTTGCCAAGTGAAAAGCTATGTACGTTTAAAAATATAACTTTTAAAAACACTTGTCGTGGGCGATTCGTGGGCCTTGTTCCAGTGAGGCATGAATTCTTTGACTGTGAGGCGGTTACATTTAAAAATAACAGTTCCGTTCTATTATATATACCCAAAGTATAATAGCTGTTCAAACAATATTGCCTAATCTATAGCTTAAGGAAAAACAAACTTTTACAAAATTAATATCTAATGTATGAAACTCTATCTAACGGATCCTCTTTCTTTTTAGAAAATTTACTGATTAAAATTTAGTCACCTTAGCTTTATCTTTGCTTTAACAAGCGTTTCACCAAACACTTCAAAGGTTTTTATTTTTTTCACTTCATAAAATGCTACGTTTATGTTAATGATATATTGATTTCGTTTATGCCAACAGTAGAAACCAGGTGGTAAACTTTTTATTGTAAGACGGTTCTTAAATTTCTGTCCGTTTTTACTATATATTATAGCTCCATTCATAGATTTTGTTATTTTGATCCATCTTTTGTGTCTTCAAAGGACTTGTGCAAAACACTCGTATACCTACTTTACAAAGTTTTTGTAATAATTTTAGCTATTGGAAAATAATAATGAAAGATTCTTTAGACCCTCAGGAAGGCTCATGGACCCATGGACCCAAAAATTTTTCATAAATTTCAAGCAAATATTAAAAAAAAACGAAATAAGCGATTTTCTTTTTATTTGGCTGATGATTTTAAAATTTTGCATACATAATTTCTCTGAATAGTAGATACCTTTATTTAAAAAAATGAACTTTCTCTTCTCTTCGTGTAACCAGACCTGAAAAAATTAGAATGTCTCGTGAACCGTCGTCAACCTTTGGAGTATATCTCGAAAATGTTATTTTATTTCATCATCTCCATATCGAATAAACGATATTGCCAGATAGCAAACCATAAACAATTGGTTTTAATAAAGCTAATTAAGCACATATGTTATCCGGGTTGATGACGGTTGCGTTAAACTTTTTGCCAGTTTTAAATATAACACTGTTTTATTCACATGCGATTAAAAGGCCATTCGTTTTCTAATCATAAATATTTTTTTTCTTTCTTCCTTATTATTTTAGTTTATTATTAGTTGCCAATATTTTATGAATTATTCGTGAGCGAGATTTATATTTTACCAAGAATTCATGAACCAAAATTAAATCCTTTTACATGAAATCACTCACGAGCGAATCGTACTTTTATCATTCTTCCTATACGCCCTGATGGAAGTAAATATACTTTTTATGTTCGGTTTTATTCTTTTTTTTTGTGAATTCTTGCACCCCAGCAAACTGGAGCTAATGAGCTTAACCATCAGTCGTATATTGTCAAAAAATATTTTTTTTTTTTGATAAAATTAAAATTATTATCACAGCGGCTTCATTTTTTTTTTAAAATAAGGAGTACTGACTAGAGAAACATTTTTTTTAAACTTAAAAGTGATTTGTAAAATAGGAATGCAGGTAAAAAACAGAATAGTTTTTTTGGAGATAATTGTTTATGTCGACTCTGTCCTAGATGTTGTACACCCTAAAAAAAATTTGGTAAAATCACCCCAAAAATAGATGGCAACTGGGCTACTTTGAGCTACAACCTATTTTTTGGGGTAATTTGACCACATTTTTGGGGTAAATTTACACGTATAGGTGTAATATAATACGAGGTAGCCTAGTTGCCACCTATCCAATTTATATCCTGGAATACTCTAAATTAGGGTTGGTGCTGCAATAGCCGATACTTTAATATCTATATAATCTAGGTATATGTATTTTGAACCTCCGAAATGAACTTTTTAAAGAGGGAAGCTTAGTTTGAAGTACACAGTATAGTGAAATGATAAAACGACGATGTGATACTACAAAGAGGCAAAAATGTACAGGTTGCTCCATTAAAAAAAAAATGTTTTTAATATTTGTGCAAGGAAAGATTCGAAAATGTAATAAATTTGCTGAGGTTTATAGTTTGTATCATTCATAATGTCCCTAAAGCACCGAAAAACCTTGTTGTTTTTCATTTTTTGTAGTAACAGATATTATTATTGGTGTTATTTAGCTCGATTTATTTCAAATATTACAATCAAAACTCCTTAAATATTTTAACTCATCTTTCTGATCTTTTTCAGTAATATTCCTTACTTAAGGATTTTGTCAAATTTTAAAATTTTATATTAGTGAATACAGACAAAAACAAACATAAATATTCATCTAAAAGCTCCTTTAAGTATTAAACATATATACATGTACAGAACCGTATAAACTTTTAAAATTTGACAAATTCCTTAAATAGGGAATATTATGGTCCTAAAACAGAAATTAAGACCATTCAAAAAGCATTACTGAAGAAGACCAGAAGGATGAGTTAAAATATTTAAGGAGTTTTAATTGTAATATTTGAAATAAATTATAATAATAATAATAATAAATTAAGCCGAAAAACTCCAATAATAATATTTGTAACTACAAAATTTCATACTAGTCTGTAAGCAAAATAAAGCAGTTATCAAGAACTTTGTTTTTAGGCCTTAATGCTTGGTAGGATACTGGCCAAAATTTTTGAAGCCGATAATCATATTCTCGAAACGAGAGAACATTTTGGAAGGAGAATTTATTTCGACAAATTTACGTGGGAACGTTAATGAGTTATTATAGTCCAAATAGCGTTACAAAAATGAAATTAAGGGCGTATCACTTGGGTGGTGCTTCGGGCTCTCTCTACACAGCTTCGCAAGATAAATCGATTCATACTGTCGGAGCGATGGCGATGTACACTAAACACGGGCACTTAGAATCAACGGGATGCGAAAGAGGGAATAGGACACTTGTTAGAGGGTGGCGTTGTAAGTCCTGGTAGCTTTCATTATTGATTTTATAACAACTGACTGGACCTTATCACTTGATGCCTATATCAACGACGAATTTTATAAAATTTTTGCACAAATGATGTGAATGATTTTTAGTTAAAGATATTAATTATCAATTAACATAAATCAAAAAATATTTAACAAATTTAATATCGTTTAAGATTTGTGAGAACATAAATTTATTATTTTTTTTTTTGGAGTAGATAAAGCGTAAGCTTGCAGGTTATCAGGCACATCTCCCAACTAATTATCATTACGGCCCCGGAAAAAGAAAACCTGGTTACATTATTGACCAGAGCGAGATTTGAACTCGCGACTCCTCGCACTAGTCGAAACTCCTTAGGGTATTTAGCTGATGCAGGAACATATTTCAAAGCATAATATTGATTAAAATAGGTCTCATAATTTACTAGGATGAGCAAATTTGGTATATATACTAATATGCATTAAATAAGACGGAAACAAAATTATGACGAATTAAAGCGAGCTACAGTTTTAAGATTAAGTTTGTTTTTTGAAATGGTTCATATTGCCGCTGTTAATAACATTTTAGTAATATTAAACAAAAAAATTAATATAATTATAGAGAAGCACAAGTAAAGCAACTCTATCTAATATATAGACTTTAGTATTATTATTTTTTTCTTTTCTTTTCTTTTGTATCTTTGCATTTACGCATTCTTTTCTTCTATTTCTAGGTGTATGTTGCTAAGGTATCGGATTCACAGATGTCAGTACATGTTGTGCGAAGGTATGATTATTTATTTGAATCGTTTTTAAATTTCTAATAAATATACTTTGTATAAAAACTAATGTAGGACTGCAAGACGGTTTAGGCTCACGTCATAATTTACATGATTTCAGAAATAACATAATGTCGAATTCTTGCAATAAGTAACTAGTTGATATGTTAATTCTTGGACGATTTTGTAGTTAAATATCCTTTAAAGTAATCTGTTTTTACATATACTAGACTTTGCCATTTTGTGGATTTTAGTATAGTCTAATTATTTTAGATTTGATCAAAATGTTAGTTAATAACTTTTTGCAGGAATATGACTATATATTATGTACATAGAGATTTAATATATTCAAAAATTTTATTTTCCTTATCATGTATGTTGATGTAAGGCTAAACCTCTATTATTGGATAAATACGTATTTAAAAAAGACAGGATTTAGCGATTCATTTATTAATTGATCTATACTTTGAGAACAGTTTATCATATTCATGGGAATTACTGGTCTGCCGCCTGATATTTCTTCTCTTTTTTGACAGTTAGCTTCAATTACAACAATTAATTACACCCTAACAGTGTTAGGGAAACTTTTTTTGATTTATATTTTTGAAAGTTTGTTGGAAAGTAGATTTAACATTATTCTATCTGAAAGTCACAAAACCCATCTTCCATATTCAAATTGTAAGTGTGGGGCTGCTTCTAAATAGATTAGAAAAATCCACAAATTTATGCGTTTTTTATTCTAATTTTATTCCAAATATTTCTCAATAGCTTATAGTAATAAAAAACAGGATTCTATATAGTAAAATAATGTTTGATTAAGTGACATATATATTTGCGAGTGTTTTAGAATAATTGAGTTCACATCCACTAAATCTCTATTTATACAGTGAGGTCGTAAATTTTTGGAGTACATACGGTACTTTTTCGATAGCCCTCGTATTCATATTGTGGTTTATATGACTTAGGAAGTGATTGCTGTAAAATATGACATTTTACAAAATGACGTTTTTGCAAAATTTAGCAAAAGTGTCTTATCTGTCAGTGTATGTGTCATGTGTGTGGGTGTCTATGTTACAGATTACTGTAATTACAGGTTTCTGTACACTGTATCCAAACACCGAATACGAGGGTTACATCAGAAGCCATGTGTGTATCTCTATAGGCAAAAAATCACAAATTATCTCTAATTTCACTTTGTTTTTGTTTCATTGCTCTATCTCATGCCATTCAAAAGTTATCAAGGGGGAGGGGAGGGGGACAATTTACGACCTCACTGTATATTTTAGAGTGTAAAATATTCTTCTAGGAATAAATATGTTGCTGAACTTGTGGATGAAAGTGTGCGAGTTATAGGTCAGAGAAAGCGTTCACCAAACTTTTTCTATTAGCTTCTTCACCTATCAAGATGGGCTCTGCTTTTGCCACAATGTGACTGGTCTATTTGAGGCAATTGGAATCGTCTGTAATAATCCGAAGGAGTGGTGCTTCTTCATTGACAGCTCTTCAAGGAGCCCCAAAGCAGTACTGCTGCGTAATGGTAATAAGTATTCATCTCTTCTCGTTCAGTGCACCTCAAAGAGAATTACTTTAACATCAAGACCTTGCTGAAAATTTGTAAGCAACTATGATAAGTATGAGTGGGAGGTCATCGTTCTATGGAAAGATTTTATTTAATGTTCAAAATTACTTTAGGATGTTTGATTTTGCTTATAATTAAGAAAAAAAAAAGAAATTGTTTTGAGAATAAACCACCCTTATTTTTAAAGATATCAAAAAGCTCCATTACAAAAAAAGTAATTCGAATCCTAAGCATGCTAAAATGCCAATTTTCAAGTAGAAATCGAAAAAAAAAATTCCATTTTTTTCCACTCATCTTGTGTTTATTGTAAAATTCAATTTCTTTGATTTCTACTTTGAAAATTTGTATTTTGGCACATTTAGGGATTTGAAGCCCTTTTTTGTAATAGAGTTTTTATGTCTTTAAGTGGATATACGATATGCATTACATGTGTGGGTATATTTCAAATTTTCGTTGTCCTGGTCGTAAAAGCAAAGTTGGAGGGGAATAAAAGTATTTTTATATTGTTTTGAAGCATAAATATTGGTATATAGTGTTATCCAAATTAGACATTTGCGCACGTACTTGGCAGCGCAAAGTTGATGTTTTTCGCCGTCATGACCATAAGCCATCACAGAGGATAATGTTGTGGCAACCGTGCAAAAACTAAATATTATTTAAAACATTTATTTCTTCTAGCGAAACCTGTGTTTTTGTTGTGTAATCCGCTGCAATGTACAACATTGGCAGTGATTGTGCAGATCATAAATTATTAATCTTTTCTAATTGGAACGGCTGAGATGCCTTCATCGATTTTTTTTCACAAACACTCTTTAAAGAAGCTCCCTCTTAAAATAGTTTTCAATAGGTAAGCAAGTTCCGTGAATAATAAACTTAATGTTGAACATGACATTAGCTGGGGGAATATTCTTATTTTGCGGCACGTTAGCATAAATTATTTTTTGCGAGTATCTTGATTTTTGGTCCAGCCATAGATGTAAGAAATATTTCCACAAAACCGCAATTATAACCTGAGCTTTTCGAACGGAGACGACGATGGTGGATTTGTGTCCGAGTGGCAGCCTTGTGTGTTGTGGAATCCATTAACGGGGATCGGGTCAATAAGAGTGAAGCTGCGGCAAGCTAAAACTACGGGTTTCGGGGTAAGGGACGATACAGAATAGGAAGGGTGCGCGGGGAAAATATACGGGATTTGACGAGTCCGGGGTAAAAAGACAGAGAGGGAAAGAGAGATGGAAGTGGTGGCGTTGTGGGTGGCGATGGGAACCCGGGGGAGCTCGCCACCATGCATGCACCTAGAAATCGATTAAATTCTACGCAGATTAGGTCACAGGACGGGTGCCGTTGCCTTCTCCTTTTCACTGTTCCCATACAGCAACTGGAAGATATTGCGGACTTTAATTAAAATGAATTTAATCTGCCAAGTTTCGGCAACTTCAGCTTCCCTGCCCAATATTTTCCTTATTCGTATGTATTAATTCAATTCTACATGTCTTGTATCTATAAAGATTATACAATGTAATAAATATCTTCAGTTTATTAGGGCCGAGTTGGTTGCTGTCTAAAAACATCATCATTTAACGGTTGTTTACATTTCTTAAAATATATTAAAACAGCATTTCCTTTTTGTTCATGTTAACATATGGATAAGTAAATGTCAAACTTGATACAACTAACAATCCTAATGTATACCTAAAGGCGCCCACAAAATATTTTACGCTTGAAAACGGATGTATTTGCTAAGAAAGGAGGTAGTTTACAGCTGCCGGTTGCCTGCCTTCCAGTGTGCCCTATGTTTTGTTGTCTCCAACACAAAAATCAATGTTTGGAGTAAAGTCGTCCATTCCTGTGATCGTGTGCACTTTACAGACGATGTTTTTAGGATACGTATGTACATACATACATAGATATTTTATCGAATATATATGCATGCAGGGCGTGTGTATAACACTTCATACAGAGCATAAAGTCTTACAACATATAAATTGTTTGTCTTTTTGTTTTTAGACGTGTAATGTGTAATTATTGGTTGTACTACATTTGTTTATTAAAGTCCGGAAATATCGTACACAGGGTGTTCTTTTCTGATGTTTAGTACGGGGGTTTCGGAAACCAGGCCGAGATATAAGAAAGACAAGACAGTTTTATGAGCTCAATTAAATGAGCCTTTTGATTTTTGGAAAAAAAAAATGCATGGCTAATTAAATCTCTACAAAACATTCTTTTTTGTTCTGTGTAATCCTCATGTTATTAAGTGCGATTGTCCGGAGAAGGACCGCCTGCGGTACCGCACTAAATTTTATATTTTCATTTATGTCTCGATCCGATCATTCATTATTAGTTTTTTTTTTTTTAATTAACTATTACATTTAATTATTTCTGTTTTTCACCTGAAGAAAGCGAATTATCTGTAGAAATCGGTAGTAATTTGAATGCAGTAAGTACAATTTCGAACTAATTAGGAAGTACTTATTTTCAATACTTTACTCATCTTTAATTTTATCTAATTATGGACCAAAGATTAGCACATTTTTTTTGTTTTTTATAGCTTTTGGTGCCTATAACTCTGCAAAACCTGCAAAGGAGAAAGTTGTAGGAAATTACAAGTTTAATAAGATACTCTAACGGAACTTTTTATTTAAGCTTTAAGTTTTGAGATATGACAAAAAGAAATAAGTTCTTCTAATGGAAGCCAAGTCCCGACCGACTTCATGAAACGGCTACCCAGATTAGGGATAGACATATTTACAGTGTTTTTATAGATTCAGGTCAGTTTCTAGGCATTTTGAGAGGAGGTAGATGGGTGTTTCATCCTGTTCCCCACAAAATCTCCATTCAGATTCCTTTGCGAATCCAAGCTTAGTCAGGTGTCCTTTCAGTTTACAATGGCTTGAAAGTATTCCTGTTAATATGCGAAAATTGTTCTTACTCAGGTTGGTACATTCTGTAAACCTCTTCTGGTTATAGGTTCCCAGAAGAATTTTACTTGGCTTCATTCCCTGGAGATTCCCCCAACAATTAGATTTTCTCTGCTCCATTTCTCCTGTCAGTTTCTTTAGTATCGTACTGCTACTTATTCCGCAAGGGTCCAGCCCTTTTTTGCGAGATTATCTGTTATCTCGTTTATCGGCACCCACAGGGAGGGTTACTTTATTTCCTTTGCCTAGCTCATTTAATTTCCCTAGGCATTCCTAAACCACCTTGGAACTGATTTCATGTGAGCTCAGCGCCTTGATGGCTAATTGACTATCAGACATGATGGTAATCTCCTGCCTTCGATAATTTCTATCAATATTGAATTGGAGGCAGCTTCTAATAGCGTGTATTTCCGCCTGAAAGATGCTTGGGTATTTGCCCAAGTTTTCGAAGTACTTGGTTCTAGGCCCATATATTCCTATACCAGTTTCCTCTGCCGTTTTGGAGCTATCAGTGCACCATTTGATGGCGTTTCTATTCATTTTCAAGATGGTGTTATGATCCCATTCGCTCTTGTTACTAAGCTTTGTGGTGAATTCCTTCACAAGGCTGAATTTTTTTGATATGCCATCCTGTCCATGGCCCAGTTTTGATCGCCGTCATGAGATTGAGGCGTATGCCTAATCATTTTTTCCTTTACTATTCTGATTGAAATTCATTTTGTCACACTCTCTACCACAGTGGAGGGGGGTAAGATCTAATACTACCTCGATAGCTACTGTTGGACAAGTTCTCATAGCCCCAGTTAGGTCTCACTATCGCTGTATCCATCCTAAGCAGTATTTTTGGGTTGTATCCCCAACTTTTCCCTGTAAAGTTTCTGCACACTAATATGAAGTATACATCTATCATTAGTCGAGTACACTTGTTCAATGGCATTCTCAGCATGCCGTCGGATGTGACCGCTTCCAGCAGTTTGGTAACCACACAGACGTAAGATGCCGCAGGGACACATGTCAATAAAATATACTGGTTCTTGAAACAGCTTTTTCATTTACCTGACTAAGAAGGTTTATCGGAACCCGTCAGGTTAATAAATTGTTAGTCTTTTTCAATCTCTGTGAAATGTTTCTGTGTCATATACTTGATTTAAGAACATGTTAGAGTTGCATTGGTGCGCCTGATGAGTGTCAATGAATATTTTCAAATCTTGACCATGTATATCATATTTTATTTCTTTTCTTCTTGGTTTTTAGGTCGTCAATATTAAAAACATGAATGAGTACGACGTTTCGCTTTATTGAAAAGCTTTTTCAAGTATATAAATAAATGTAAAAATTGTAAATTATAAATAAAATGTTTTTTGTTTAATAAATGACAAATTGTTTTGTTTACTATGATTTTGAATATATTATTATGTTTTATTTAAAGATTGCATTAAAACAAAAAAATAAATAATAATAATAATATATTCAAAATTATAGTACACAAAACAATTTGTCATTTATTAAACTAAAACATTTTATTTATAATTTACAATTTTTACATTTATTTATATATTTGAAAAAGCTTTTCAATAAAGCCAAACGTCGTACTCATTCATGTTTTTAATATTGACGACCTAAAAACCAAGAAAAAAAAGAAGTAAAATAATGAATATTTTGACCGTGTAGTGTTTGATGTGTCTGTTCAGAACTTTTCTAAGGTATATCTGAATGGGATAAACCTTGGTTTGAAAGATTGCTGTTGCAGTGTTATCTAAGGTAGTAGTATTATTTAACTTTTGAATTGAACCTAATTGCCTCTACTATATGGCTTTCTTACATTTTCATTCCTCTTTGTTTGAAACCGAGGTAGTGAAGAATCTATTGGTCATGTCTTGAGTAGATACACATCATGTTGGATGACAGCATGCTGTGGAATGTAATTGTTTCCAACTACACTTTATTTACCACGAGGGCATGAATGTTGCATCTATTTCATTATGTACCACAGGCGAAATGCAACAGCAGAACGTCCAGAAAAGGTTCTAGAGAATTGACATGCTTGCAATTCTTTATATACGATCATATAAAGCTTTTATGTAGCTTTGGTTGATTGCGCTTACTTCCACTAGGTTATCCACTCTATCTAGATAGTACCTAAAACCAGTGTTCTATATACACAAAGATTTACTTTGGATAATTTTTGTTGTTGAGACTTCGGTAATTATCCTTTCTTTTTTTTCTTTTAATGTACTGAAATGTTTTACGACTTTCGAACAAGACGGTTCTATACTCAAGAAAAACTAATATTTACGTGCAATAAAAGTAATATTTTTGAAGGACAGATAGGACAAGAACGTAGTTGAATACAAGTTATGTGTACAATAAATACACAATAAGCACTTAATCAAAGAAAAACCATGATTAAGAAAAATGTTAATAAAAGAAGCACTAGCATAGAATAATATAAATAATTTTGCAGATCCTCATTCTGTTGATCGGAATTGCTAAGACTGGGCTGTCCGCTTCTCTTTTTACCCGTCCTCGCTTTATAATTTTTATAACGCGCTATCACCTCGCGGGCCTGTATAATTGATACATCATCTTCAGATTTTTCCTCTTCTAAGTAATTTTTAACCGTGTTATCTTCCAAGACATCGCCCTCTATAAGGCTTTTCTCTAAATTAATTTTTGCCAGGCGTATGTCGCTAGTTAGCTTATTAACGTCAAGTTCGTAGTAACTACCATGCTCTTCGAAATTCCTCAGGAACTCCTCTCGAACGTCCTCATTCTTTATAGTGCCGTCATCTTCTACGTCAACGACAGAGTCCGGTTGTATCGTTGAAACTGCTTTCTCGTAATCGTTCGGTTCTGCTGGATTTCGGAAAACGACTTTTTTCGACTGGTGTGTTTTTATTTTGTGCATTAATGTATTGCATAATTTGGCCTTTTCTAGAGAAGCTAGGGAATTAGCCGGGGTTAGACATTTCATATCCATTGTGTGGCACCTTACATTTTTATAGACAGAGTATGTATGTCACTTAATGCGAAAAAATTTTGACTGATGACTTGTCTGACGTCCTAGTGTATAGGTAACAAGTATCACTGGGTATTACTTTAATCACAGTTGATTTGGCTTAGTCATTGGTCATAACCTTATCATAACCTATATAATCACGAAAACGTGAATAAGTCACATAATCTGCTATATTTTTGGATTGTGGTCGTACTTATTCCATAGTATATATATATATATAGTATAGTAGTTTCACATCGCCGGTAACATGGGTTTCAAACATAGCACCCAAGGAAATTCGCGGTGTCGCATAGGTGGGTGAAATTGTAATTAAAACTATTTGAATTTGTTTACAAACCAAAATCTAACCTACAAAGCCGTACCATTCTGTCATTTTGTTATAGGGTGACATTGATGTTGTGCGATTTTCAGTCAATTGTCAGTCTGTTTGAGTATATAGGTTATTTTCGAACCCGTTTGCAATTATTAGTTGCAAATATAGCCGTCAAACGCCATTGCGAATTTCCTTAAATTGATAGACAAAACATCAAAGGCGCCGACACTTAGTGAAACTACTGGATAAGGTTTATACTGTGCTTATACTGTTCACTAGAATTCGGGAATGTATCCATAAATCACATACATACTAGATGCGTATTTCAATGCAATGTATGATTCTATATTCAATGCGGGCATTTTCCTACAGGCGATGCAAGAGATAAGAGAGCTTGTGTACATAAAATCCTTACCATACTGACATATCGTAAAAAATCTCCTGTTTTTTTCTTCACTTTACAGTAACAGCTGTGCTCAATGCCAAAATCTAAAGAATTCAAATACCTGTCACTCTTACTTTTACTTTTTGGGCATGCAATGGTGTCTCCTGTGCCACATGAGAATTTTGCTCATCCCATATGCGGCAGTTGGATATTAACATGCCCCGAGAATTGAAAATATACATCAAAGAAAAAAAATCTTTAAAAAATCAACACCGATTTCACGCTCCTCAAATATATAACAATCTGCGTAGATTCTTCGCTATCTATAAGCTGTGCGCTTCAGTTCTTCTGTTAACAGGTATAAGTGCAAGTCTTTATGCAAAATGTACCAAAGGGAGCCATAACAAAAGTCCAAAGCCTGTGAACAGTAACGAATCCATAGTTCTTGGTCTTCAGCCACACCATCACTCACAGCAGCTATATTCTCGGCTCAACGTGCGCTAAGATGATGCGCACGGCCTATCTTAATCCCCCATACTTCCGATTTTTCGAATTTTTTGACTACATAGATTTATTCGTTTAGCCTTTATTAAGGCGATTAAGTTTACCATAATCATCCCGTTAAAGTCGGTACACAGTTCATAGGAAACTATTATTACTGTTGAACTATTGAACAGTGTTAACGCGTTGAGCAATGTTTGAGCGATCCATTCGTAAATGGATTCTCTCAAACCACTTTCAAACGATTGAAATGTGAAATGGAATGGCTACAAAATAGTATTTGACTGAGGCAGGTTTGAAGTTACGCAATCGTCACAAATAGACATAAGTTTGTATGTGATAGACAGTGACAGATGTCCCACAATCAGGAACATGTAACCAACAACGGACGCTTAGCAAATTTTGTTAGCGCGAAATTGTCATCTTCTCTGGTTCTTCTTAGCCAATAGGAAGTCAAGCTCTCCCAAGCTCGGTTCTTGTCAAAATCGTTCTTGATAATCAATTGACAGTTTTCGTGGCTTTTATAACCTATAAACATACATTCAAGCAAAAAACAGCTGTGATGTTGGAGGAACAACTGACAGGTAACAAATTTTAAATAAGCGCGCACAATCGTCATATTTTTTGAGTTCTTCTTCGTCAATAGCAGTTAGGCTCATTTCGCACTAAACCAATCCAATTCAGTCGCATCCAGTTATGTCAACTTCCAATGTGTGAAAAAGGGAGCAGCTACGCGAGGACGGCAAAGCTGTCGGAATTTAAGGAGACGCGGAGGCTGCTTCTTAAGCACTCAGAAGAATAATAATAACTTGCGGCTATCAGTAATAAGGTCTGGGATTTCTTCCCAGATCCTCCCAGAGTAAGGTTTTTGCCATGGTTTTCCCTTACTCCGTGGTCATTGATTTTATAATTTATTGATGCTTTCCAAAGATTGCACATGTCAAAAAGAAATACATAAAGGCTAGACAAAATCACTTAGTTCTACTGAATCACATAAAAATTGATTTATAATAGGACTTTTTAGCTAAATATTTCTTAAAAGTTATTTTGAATTTCGAAATTTCCAAATTATTTATGTTATCAGGTAATTTGTTAAAAAAATTGGGTGCCAAAAAGTTAATGCCTGTCTGGGTTCTAGAGAGCCTGCTAGATTTTGTCATAAATGTCTTTTGCTTCTGGTGTCGTAATTGTGAACCTCACTGATTAATATATAAGTATAATTTCACAAAAGTAGTATTCATATGGTCGCGAGGCTACTGTATTATATTTTTGTTATTAAGAATCATATAGTACTTAGAATAGGTAGCCTCGTGCAGTATCTTTTAGGTGGAGCACAGGGTTGGGATGATTCGTAATTATTTGATTTTTCATATGGTCTGATCTCATTCCCAAAAGGTTGCCTGCATATCTGCCGCTTGGTGGCCCTTGCAATCTAAGATGTCCTATTCTTGCCTTGTCCATTGTTACAAAATGGAGAGGAGGGAGGTTTAGGGAACATCCCATTGCTGCTGTAGGAGTTGTCCTCATAGCTCCTATTATTCCTAAACACGTAAGCCTCTGTAACCACTACAACATACTACGAACTCAAAAGAATACATCACATAGATTGAAGAGAATGATTCTTTTTTGTTTTTTTTTTCTTAATAGTTGTTTGTTCGAAAACTATACCTATACAGGGTGTATCAGATATAGAGGTAAATATAATAATACGCAGCAGCTGTAATCATATACAATCAAAAAGCCTTAATGCACAGGGGGCCTATCTGTAAGCATTAACGAGAAAAAAAAATATTTTATAAATGCCGTGGGCTAGAGCCGCACCTGTGCCCAACCTAAATGCTGTCCTGAGTATGCCCCACATACCACTACCATTCAGCCATTACCACTGTTAATTTTGTGTGGATCGCCGCTTGGAGTGCAAGCCACTTCGAACATTTTATTTAAATTCTTCCCGTCTCGAAAAAACGATCGTTTTCAGGACCATCATGATTTCATATAAAGAAAATCGAAGCTTGATGCATCGGCAAAAGCGCTGGAATGTATAGATTCATTTTCGCGCGATATCATAGTTAAAAGGCGTGTTTGCAAATTTTCTGTATCTACATTTATTTCTGTGTAATTCGATTCAATTCATTTTGCGTTATATGATTAAATAAATCCAAAAGAAATAACTTCATTCATGTGGTACTGTTTATTAACAACTAACTCTCGATTCGACAAAGCAAAAGAAAAATATTTACGTTTTTTGTAACTACTGAAGTCGCATATCCGGTGAAACTCGAACGTCTTATCAGGATATTAAAAAAGATACTTTTTAGACTTACGTAGAATGCTCTTAACAAAAAAGGAATGTTTATTTTATAAAAAGAAGAAAATAAAATGCCTGAGTTTTGCCATTTTTACAAGGGCCTTTATTTATTCAGAATGACGTTAAACGAATTTACGGCATACCGTTAAGAATAATACTAAATGAGTGCAATGTATTTATACATAATACCACGTTTAGCGGGTGCTTAATATGACGTTTCCTTGCATCAGGCCCGGGCTAAAGAATTTTTGGCTCTAAATTTTCTTTTTTTTATTTTTTAATGATGAAATCCGGTTTCGGTGGGTTTGTGCTTTATATGTCGCGTAGTAACACCCAAGCAAAATTTACTTTTTTATTTGATACACCCTGTATATACTAGCTTATCCGGATATGGTCTTTGTTCCTTTCATTATGAATTGACTGACTTGACTTCTTGTTTATTTAAGAAATCTGCGATGAATCATAATTCGTTATTTTTATTTAACTGTGAGCCTCCTCTTTATTATAAACATCCCCAGTAGAAACCATTTGATTAATTTCCAAATGAATAGATTATATGGTGCAGCTTGGGGCTGAACCCAACGTCTAAATGTAACGGAAAGCTGTTGCTAATCGTTCGCATAGCTGTATCAGCGGATCTAAAACCGCTGCAGCGGTAGAAAAGGCCACACTGATATGCGGATCGCGCAGGTACGATACGATACACACGGATATACGCGCGCTTTCGGCGCTACCGTCTTTGTGTGTGTGTGTGCCAACGTATATATAATATATATATACAGCGAAACGCATACACCCTCTCTCGTCGACACGTACAGAGAGGAGTCGTTCTGGTCGTCATTAGTTTGAACCTTTATCGGATGCAGGCGGTGGTAGCGGCTAAGGGTAGCGAGAGAACAGAGGCACACGTAGAGAGAGAGGAAGGTCGTCGCGAATCGGCGCAGAGCAGCGCAACAAAACACACTCTCGTCGTGTCCGTCCGCTGACAGGCGGCAGTTCCACCTACACTCCTCTTACCTATGGAAAGCAACAACGGGCTCCGTAGAGGGCCACATTTCGTTTTAGACGTCTTCTGTGCGTCGCGTCGTTCATTTCATCTCTATCTAACACAATATCATCATCCCCCTTTTTGCTCTCCCGTTTGATCGCTGGTCGTACACGCTCGCTAGCTCCGCTCTACTCTTTTCATTCGGTATTTACCATCCCCTGTCGTCATTACCGTCATCGAATAACAGACCGGATCGTACGCACCTCGTTGCCGGTCATCATCATCATCGTCCAAGAGAAGGAAATAGTGCCGCACGTATTTTAACGGGATCCACCCGGCGACCATTCGAAGATGATGACCATAATTTTTATCCGTTGCCGCAGCGACTGTTGTTGTGTTCATCGTGAAGTCTTCACTTCACCACATGGATCCTCTTATATAGTTCCGTGCTAATTCTCGCTTCGGTGTGTGGTGCCGTTAGCCCCGGGACGGCAGACGAAGTGCAAGCACTCTTTCCCTTCCGATGGTGTACTATATATAGTGGTTTCTCACGGTATTAACGGAAATTAACTTTAGTGCGTGTTTTATACTTCTGAAAACACTTTCGGGGAGTTTAGAATTTGAAGACATAATCTCTAGAATGCCATGGCTGTACTTAGATCTGGTTTTGGTAAGCAATCACTAAAAGACTACGATCTTTCTTGTCGAATAAATTTTACACCACAACACTTTAAGGAGCAACATTTACAACGGAAACTTACTGTACAACTTTTATTTTGCCAGAATGATTAAGATTCTGATAATTGCGAAGATACGCTGTCGGTCGCCTGTAGGAACTTTCCATTGCTTTAAATCCAATATAGCTATAGTAATAAGTTAAACGATAATATATAAGTTGAGAAGTACAGCAAGTAATAAAATTTTGGTAAGAAGATTTGGTAAGAATGTAAGGGCATTTAGGCTTCGAATTTTTTTAGTAGTTCATAATTTATACTTGAATAATTTCTACACCACACAGTGTATACGGAAATAGGTTTTTTTTTTTTTTCAAGCGTAATACAATCACATCACGCCTGCATTAATGAGTATTTTGACCAATTAAATTAATATATACCTACATATATACCAACGATTGTGTAGAGCTTAGTTCAAACCAAAAGAAGCTGTGCAGCATGGAGCAAATTGGATGTACAGTGATAGTCTGCATTAATGTCTCATCCTATGATCGAGAACTAGTAAAAAATGGTACTTACTGTATATAAACAATAATAAGCTCCTAAGTATAGTTAGCTATGATTTATTTAGAAAAAGTAACTTCATCTATATCGCACTTCCGGTTATAACCGAAAGCCATGGCCAACCGTGATATTATAAAGAATATAGAAACCTATACTTTTAGTGCATTTTTAGGTTCTACTAGACATTTTAAAATCAATTTTATAAAACATTACTTACTTATCGGTTACCGTTTCAGAGTTATTTTGGTTTTTGTGAAAAAAAGCTCAAAAAATATGATTCGTTAAATGCGTATAACAGCTATACAGTAAAAGGTAGAGAGCTTTTATGTTGACTGTGGAGGATGTGGGCCCTCTACTATTTAACGCCCTGTATGTTTTTACACCATGTGATGTAGAATTGAATCCTCTATCGAAAAGCTATAGGCGTTCTTGTACCCATCTTTATCGCTATTTAGAATTAGTGATTTGCAGAAAATATAGTTTTGTATTAGTATTTGATTAATAGCAAGTAGGTGGTGAAAAACAATTTTAATTTTAAAAGCATATTAAAAAGACAGAATATAGTACGAAGAAATGCTCTTGTCTCACAGTTCCGTACGTGCTGCTGCTGAGGAAATAGGCATATATTCATAAAAACAGCGCATTCTGTCAAAACTATGTTTTGACATAAGGAGAGACAATAAATAAAACCACTGTGCATAACAGATAAACATGCTTTGAGACGAAAAAATGAGATAAGTAGTCTAGAGCTACTGCCTCGAGATACGTTCACATTGGTGAAATCAAATTTTAAATTGTACCGTTTTCAAGATATTTAAAAAAAATGATTTGTCTTCAATTTCTAATATATAACTTTCTTAATACTTATTTAAAATTTCGAAAAATAATTAAGATATTTTTTATGCAGTTCTTTATTTGGGATTTAGTTATAAAATCTACTTTCTAATAATCCTTCAAAATTTTTAGTTAGTACCTCAATTAATTTTCTTAAAAATTCTTAATCTAAATAATAAGCAAGATATTGCGTTTTTAAATTTCTAATAGATTTCTAGCATGCCAGGATGAATACGAGAGATCTACTGAATAAATCAGCAGAGTACCAGGACTGCTGAACCAAATAATAAGAAAAATAATAATGATAGAGATATTCTTTCAATGCTTTGCTAATAAAATAGCAGTGTGCCATGATTGATAAATGTATGAAAACTATTCCGTATACAGAGTGCCACGTCCTTACAAACTGAAACAATTGATGTTTTTTTATGTGTCAAAGTGTGAGTGCATCGATGTTAGTTACATTATTTTATCCAATATGGTTATAATTTTCTTCGAGTTATTTGAGTTCCGTTATTGTCTAATTAGATTTGCCTAATATTGTTATTGCATTGTTGTTTTCCAAAAAAAATTATGAGTTCACCAATCGTGGAAAATATGACATGTTGCAAGCATATATTGAAAGTGGAAAGAACGCTATGAGAGTTTTAAATCTGTATTTCCCGAGGTATTCCGAAAGGACTTCACCAAATGTTCCTATTTCCAAAATGCTGGTGGAGAATAATTTAAAAATCATGGATTATTTAGAAAAACTTATCCAAAACATATATGAAGGCTAAGACATGAATAAAACTAAAAGGTTTTGTGAAAAGCAAATTTCGGATATGCTGGAAGCCTTTCCAACCACTTCTTTCAGAAAAATTGAAAGTGCTGTGGGAGTAGCTGTCAGCAGTTTTCGAATTTTAAGGAAATATAAATACAGTCCCTTCAGAATTGGAATTAATCATTCTCTCTGTTGGCAACCATTATGAAAGAAGGATCAATGTTTGTCGGTGGTATATACGAATGTGTCAATAAAATCCTAATATGGAGTGAGGAAGTTCACATTAGTAGCGATGGCATATATTTAATAGGAATAATATATAGAATGACACAAATCTAGATGTAAGAAGAATGTTGGTTTTATTATTGGATGCTTTTTAAACGGTTGCAGATTTTTTTTATATGTGATGGTAATTTGATAGCTAGACGATATATTGAATTGTTAAATGCAGATTCGATAACATTTCTAGATGACGTTCGATGTAGTGAACGGATTGAAATTTATTTTTAGTTAGATGCTGCACCTGTACACAATTCCCTAGATGCCAGAAATTATTTAGATCACAGTTTCCCAAATAAATGGATTGGCACTTACGGCCGTCAAGATGTTCAGATTTAACGCCATTGGATTTAAAAAAAAATGAAATTTACAAATATACATGGAACATATAGCTGAACAACTGCGTGAAAATGTGGCTAACGCTTTTCATAAATTAACACGGCTTTATATAATAAATAGCATAAATGCTATTAGAAAAAAGATGCCAAAAATGTATTGCAAATACCGGATAACAATTTGAATAATTAAAGTTTTACTTTTTAATTACATTAACTTGTTTTGTTTGATTCCTAGGTTATTTTTGTATTTTTTTATGATATTCAATTATTTTTATTGAAAACGCTGTACAGCTTTTGGCTTTAATACACAACTAACATTATGAAGGTTATGGACATAACCCTAATCATTTGTTAGCGAAGCAAAGAAGTTTTATAACTCTGTCAATTTTCAAAATATTGAATGTTATATGTTTTGTAAACCCCGCAAAATTTGTTAATTGATTATAACATAGGCATTCTATGGTTTCAATTTAAGAAAAAATAATGTGACCTCATAACTAAAAGTTTCGGAAGGATTATAAAAGTAGATTTTATATTCAAATTCCAAATAAAAAGCTGCATGAAAAATTGAAAAATGTCTAAACAATTTTATATAATAAGAAAATTATATCACATTATTGAAACAGACGAAAAATCATTTTTTATTAAATATCTTGGAAACACCAAGATAAAGTTAAATTTTGATTTCACCAATGTTTTTATTTCGAAAAGTATCCCTGGAGTGCCTATCTCAATTTTTCGTATTTCCCGCTGCAAAATATATGTACCCGTTGTGCACAGTCACCGACATTAATAATGACGGTCACTGTACATCCAATTTGGTCCACCTGTACAATATCCTGCAATTTAATGAATAAAAGTCTCATTTGGGATTATATCGAATTTTTAATTATTGGTTGGCACACTGGAGTACTTACTCCTATTCTAGGAAGAACATGCGTTTTAATTCACGCGCAGATGTGACGGTACAGGTTATTTACGTTCGAGTTAAGCTCTATATTTTTTTTTTTATTGCTGATGTAAAATTTATACTAACACGTGTATAAAATAACCGAAATTTTTAATTACATTAATGAGCTTTTCATTTACTACTATCTATATAACACGAAGCCTATCGTTTCAAATCTCTTCTTTTCTTCTGGTTCCCTTCTCCCTCCATACGTTTTCCTTTCTCTCTGTCGCTTACTCTCTCTCTCTTTTCGGAAGATTTTAAATCCGGAATCCAGTGGTGGCAGCCGCAATGGTTATTTCGACGGAGGTCAACGATGCTGAATATAAAACCTCGCTATCGATCTTATTATCATCATCTTACTCCATTATACCGGAACGCTGTTTGTCCATCTCGTTCGCTTTGAACTTACGCCACCTCTCGAGTTTCCGCTTCTCCTGGTACGAAACGATGAGGGCTGTGACCGAGGATAAGTAACCGAAAGGCGCACATTCGAGTATCTCGGGGTCGATTAGCTTACTTTCTTCATATTTACGCTATATTTTTAAGGTGTTCGTTATTCTATTGATAATAGTAAGAGTGGAAAAATAGTCATCTATGTATAGCGGTCAACAATTCCACTTTAATTCTACTGACCATGACCTCAGAGCGTAATGCAAGTTTATGTTGGTACTTTATTTAGTTTCTAAACTACGCATGGAGGCGTAGGTAGGCGCTACCAGCTCGTTTCTTTAATACTTGAAATTCGTACATTAAAGAAACACGGTTATTTGAATTTAATTCTGCTTTTTGGAACAAAGATAACCGTTCAATAATTCTGGTAAGTTCTTGAAAAGTTCGGTTATAAATTGTGGAGCATGCGCACAAGTATTTCTGTTGTGAGTAACACAAAAATATAATCCATTATTACAAGATTTCCATCTAATAAGGCTTGTACCCTACAAACAAAAACATGTGTTAAATTCCTTGGGTATACTCTCTATTTAATCACATAGTTCCACTTACTATCACTACCAAACTATTAGTATCCTAAAACCAAACCTACTATCACTGAATTGTAAATATTTACAAACATTTAATTACAAACACTAACCTCAAAATCTATTGGAAATAGCCAATCATGTATGGTATACAGCTACACATGTGTTGTACCTGACTAAAATGTAAACTCGACCGTTACTTTATTTAATAACTCCAAATTACCGATTCATAACCATCAAATTAACGTTTTTGGTTATTTGTGGTTGATTAAGGATACACGCCCATAAGTAAATTTAGGTATGTTTGTGTAAGTGTGTGCACTTTGCAGCCGTACTTCTGTTATTTTCATTTAAGATCTGTATAAAAACACTGTCACTGACCATCCAAGGGATAGTTTGAACTAGGGCTGTTGCTTGAAACGGGGTACTCAAATTCGGGGGCACGGGTATCCGATTTTTTTTGGCCACGGACTAGGCGATTTCGGGTACCTGGAATCGATTTCGGGTAATGTTGGCAACCCTGAACCGGGTAATAGTGCACTGGAGGGGCACCCAACTCCTGAAAAAGACTGGCTTCGATAGCCCTAGTTTGAATCTTTCACGTACCTACCCTTGTCATTCGCTCTCAATGATATTGTGACGAATTGTCGATCGCCTAGGAAGTGTTCATAAAAGGCTCTGTATATATTTAATTACTCAAAAATAGTCTACGTATTTGGAAGTGTAAGTAAGTTGCTTTCTTTGCAGATAGATCTTATTACTATTTTGCTAAATATTGAGGATATACTATTGCATACATATTAAACACTGGTGTTAAAAACTGTTTTTATAAGTTCATTTATCTTCTTAGAGTAAAAAAAGGCAACATTAACTAATTCTTTGAGTATATCAGCCCGTATTTTCGGCTTTGTCTTCCACTCTGCAAATAGTTTGGGCAAACAAAGCAGAATACGTAATAAAAGCATAAAAAGAAGAAAGGTCGGCAATTTTTGAGCACGATTTATTCTATTACACAATTCCTAAGCAACGTTTCGATCCATACATCGATCTTTTTTAAGCTTTTGATTTGATTTAATTATTTTAATTTAATATTTTTATTAATTATTCCAAGAGCGAATTTTTTTTCCCGTAAATTAAATGCATAAGGTTCGTCGTTGATAAATTAATGATGATAAATTAAATTTATTCTCTAACAAGTCAACATGTAATACTAAATGTATTTGAATAAATAACAAGCTCAGTATAATTATAGATAAAGTACTACCTACTGGTTTTATGTCAACATTATATTTTTAAATCGTCGGCTTTTGATCGCAATGGATTCAGCACTTGGGTAATTTACCCCTTAATACTTCGTGGGTCTCATGGTTTTCAAATAACCATTCAGAAATTACATTTTTTCTCTTAGGATTTAGCAAATACAACAAGCACTTAAACAATAATAAGTATTGTATAGTTAACAAAATGAGGATTTTAAGAAATAAAGTTTAGGCTAATTAAAATTGTAGTTAATTTAATACAATTATAATGTTAAAGTTACCCTTTCTCAAACCTTGGCCAACACGTGCCCTGATCTAAACCTTAATCCAAAGTTTTCTACCCGTGTAATAGCAAATACATTGAATATATTATATGAGTACAGAAATTGCCATAAAGATGGCATTTCTCATATTTCACTGCAGTAACAACCTATATTAAATACAAATTGAATGTAACGTAAACACTACCGTAAAATATTTACCAGGTAAATATCTTATATATAGAACGTGCGATTATTAGAATGGTGACTCACATCGCATCGCAGTGTGCCTGCGAATCAACACCAATGGGGGGCCAATTGTCAGAAGCTTGCAGTAATATTGAAATCCAATTTAGAAATTCATTACGTACTGGTAATATACTGTAAGTATGAAAAAAACTTGCTTCAACAAAGTATGGAAACTCAACTGAAGTAAATGTAATGAATTGATTAATCCATTGATTAATTTCTACAATATTTTATATATACTCCACTTTTCCTCCGTTTATCAAGTTGTTGCGCCATTTTTTTTAAATTAGTACGAGCATCAGCAATAAATAATAAATTACAAATGCGCACCATAAAATAACACAAAACTTTTAATGTCGTCGTTAAAAATTCTCGTAAAAGTCGTCGTTTGTGGACCAGATCTTGTGATTCTCGTTTTCACTACATGTAGATGGAGTACTGGAGTAAAAATAATATTTTCTCTCCATACTGATCGCGATTTTATCACACTGTGTACAATATATACAATAAATTATCTCAAGTTTTCAGTCTCTTTAAACCGTTAAACTAATGTCTGCAGTGCTGTTAAATAATTATAAGTACACATAAAATGTCATATATTTAAATATATCTAGATTTTGCTCCAATATTATTCCTTAGTACTTTAATTCACATTGTGCTTGCTACTTTTTTTTTTGTTGTGGGAGCCGTCTGGCATGGAGTCGACGGAAACACCGCAGCTGCCTTACATTATGTATTGTTAATTATTGAATAGGGGAATTAATTTTATTGCCTATATCAATCTTTTAAAAACGTATAATTGGAAATTCAAACTAACTTGATTATTGTTTGAAATAAATGCTTTCAGTGTCCGTACTTCACTTGGATTTATAAGCTACCGCGTTTAATTAGATAAACGGCAGTAAGCAGTAAGAATGTATGAATAAATTCTTATCACAAAAAATGGTTTACTTAGGCAATATTTACAAAGACAGTTAACAAATAAACTTATAAAACGAATATAATGGATTAGTCGCTGTGTTGGATATTCTTTCTTGGATTTTTGGTATCGTGTTTTTCTTTAGAAAATATATTTTATAAATTTAAGGCTGGGAATATGTGCTGCATTCTAGATTTTAGGATATTTTGCATGTTTGAAGTGGCTGTAAGGTAATCCTACGGTAAATCGCATATATGTATTATAGCGCCGTTAGTTACAGTGGCTTTATGTTAATAGTTAATTAAAAAAAGTAATTAAACTATTAATAAGTTAATTTTTCTTTGAAATCTAATTAATTTTCTATATCAGTGCTTCAGAACAGAATTTTATCCAGTTATATTTTTGAGCTTCATTATTTATTCATTCGGGCTTTGAATTTTAGCATTTAAAGATTCAAATTAGGTATATTGGTAGTGATTGTAATTAATTATTACAATAGCTTCACGCGTTTAATTGAGATATGTTATCGTGTCGTATAGTGTTTCAATCGATTATTGGCAAGCGTTAAATGTCTCTCTTTGATACAAAAGTTCTGGGTTTAAAAAATTGCTTTTGCTCTGAAAATAAGTTTTAGTATCTACAAATAAATAAATATATTACTGCTAAATTTGGGACAAAAGAGTTGAATTAACTGTTGTGATATTTTTGTTTCTAAATTTTCTAGTGAAGTTTAAAACTGAGTATACTGAAAAGACTGTCTCTGTGTCCGTTCCTAGATAAGGGAGCAGTATTAAGATAAGGTAAACTTCGAAGTCTTTTATTGTGTTGGCAATTTCTCCAAATAACGAGAAGGTGACGAATGTACTTATTTTTTATTTATTTATGATTTTATATAAGGGAGATGGTCGGCTTTCGAAGCTCAACGGACAACACACGCCAAGTCAAAGTGCATGGTGTAGATTTTTATTCTTGTTTACACATCCCTGCTAGTAAATATTTTTTTCCATGAGTTCTATAGCACAAACCAAAACCCTGACATGGTAAAGCGCCACCCTTAATGAATCACCCTGTACATTCGATATCGATTTTTTACGAATGCGTTAATTTCTTCGGAAAGCATAATTTTCCACAAAGGAACCTGTCGTGAAATTAATAATACAGGGTTAGGTTGCCAAATGTACGGATTCATTCGAATATCTTTAATATGCACTGTAAAAAATTACAGTAATTTTGCCATGGTAAATCAGGAATATTACCTGTAATAACGTTGTGAATTTACTACAATAAATCATGTAAATTTTGTTTTACATGTTTTTTCTAGGATATTTAACATGGAAAAGGAAATTTCGGTAAAATTTATGGCTTTTTCATGTAAGTTTAAGATGTAACAAAAATTCAAAAGGAAAATACAGGAAAAACATGAACAATTTTGTATTTACTCTCAAAATTATTTAAAAGTGTAAAATTGACATTTTTTTGGGGTATTTAGTGCACTGTAAAAGTAATTTTACTAGTGAACTATTAATTTTGCTGTAAAAATATGAGGATTTATTTGTTTTTACTTGAATTTTCGGGTAAAACTATAGATATCATGGAAAATACGAAATTCATACCCTGCAATGTGATTGGTTATTGGATTATTTATCTGTGCGCGTAGGTAATTCTATTCGTTTGTCGAACTTATTCTTGGCTCAATGATATCATGTACGTTACAAACAATTGTAGGTTTCGCGTAAGCGTGTTCATTCTTGATCCCTGGTTGAGCGATTCTCTCTTTATAAAAATACATATGAAAATTACTTCAGCGTTCGATAAATATAGAGTTCATATAAATATTACATACGAATTTTACAGTACAATCTTTGAAAACCATGAGCATGTGAAATTTACTAGATGGTAGAAATTTTACCTTATGAAGCAAATTTACCTGTAAAATTGTAGGCAACTTTGTTACCAACGATTTTACATGTAATTTTACTGCAACTTTTTTTACAGTGTGGCTACTTTGATTTTGAAATGATGTTAACTTTTTTTATTTTAAATGAAACACCCTGTGTATGTTTACGAATTTGAATAGAATCTTGCTTTAAGAATACAGTATTAAGCCTTATGTTTAATAACGACAAAAATATTTAATTGCGACTAATAATACAATTTTTCTTGAGAACAACAAAAATGAACAACAAAAAAAAAATAAAATTAATTTAAAAAAAAATGAGAGAAATCTTATTTTCGTATATCTTTGGTAGTTTTCCTGTTAAATTCCACCGACACAGCATAACGGAGCACTCGATATGAATCTATGTATATCTGCCTTGTGTGTCCATTAACTTGGAAAAAATAATTCAGAAATAATCTCGACCGAAATTTTTTAGTACTTTATTATTATTTTGTTTTTATTATTCTAGTTATAGATTTTTTTATTATAATAGTTTGTATATATAGCGCTGTTTTCACAAAAAATAATATGAAAATACCAAAAAAGAAAATAATTTTACTAGTGGAAATGAACTTATTCTAAATCTAAGTATTGTTCAAAAACTTTCTATAAACGGAGAAGAATGTGTTGTTAGAAAATATCTTTATTCTAACTATAACACCACTTATAACATATAAGAAACCAGTTTTTCAGTCATAAACATACTTTTATCGTAAACAAAGTGAATAGAAAATATGGTTAATATTACAAATTATTCATTAAATATTATTAGATTATGTTGTAACACTAGCCTAACAATAAACATTTGTTGAAAATGACAAAAATGTATGTTTGTTTACTCCAATATAAATTCGTGTTGCATAATTTTTAAACTTTAACTGTTGTCTTTAATATATGTGTCACAAATTACTATACCCATATAATATACAGTGACCGGCAGAAAGTGCGCAGCACATGAGATTTTTTTGGTCTTTGATTTTAGTACGTAAATCTTTTTTCTTAGATGCATGCCAAATCTGCCGAAAATTTAATTGTATACCAGGAAGGTTAAAAATATGAAACTACGCTAAGAATAAAGTATCTCAATTTTTGAGTTTAGAAGATTCTTTTATTAATAAATTTGTTGTTTTAAATTCAACACTATCCAAATATAAAGTTTCGCTTAATTTTAACGAAAAATTAGATTTAATGGTTTTTTCGGAATTACCCTGTATAACAAAACTGATCGAGATCATATAGCTGTCGTATTCGCAGATAGCATATAGCAGAATAGCGTACTTTCTGAGAGAAAATCATGCATACTTTAAAAAATGTTATAGCTTTGAAAATGAAAACTTCAAAATGGGAATTATTTTTGCTGCACAACTTGTTTTGTTTTTAAATGAAACAAAATAATAGCATCTAATTGACATTTTTAGTTTCTAGAAATTGTTAGAAAGTCACAATTAGTTTAACTTCGTCTTTCTTTTTATGTAGGTCTTAACGTTGATCACTACAGGTAAAAGAAAACATAAACACAAAGCAATTGCAATAATGTTAACAAGAGATGTTAATTAACGTAAAGAATAAACATTGAACTTCTATATGTCGTCTTTCGTTTGGTAAACATTTTATCGAAAAAGTGCAAGTGCAAAAAAGTTCAAGGTAAAGTAATTTATGTCGCTAAATAATCTAATGCATGGACTACATTAGAGTATCGAAATGTGCACATACATAACTCATTCAGATATGTAATAATAAATGCATTTTTGCTTCTCAAATACCCTTCTACACCGAGAGAAAAAAAGTGTTGTATTAACTAATAAAATGGTGTATTGAACACTTTTTCTTTTCAATATGAGCAATGATATGTTAGTGTTAATGCAATACGTAAAAAAATGTTAAATTGCGTTAGTTAACTGAATAATAATAAATGTTATCAGAAACAGACTACGGGTGATTCTTTGAACATGTACTTAATTTTCCATTAACAATTTCAACCTGCTAATTGAATAATACAACAACATTATCCCAACACAGTTACTTGTTGTAGACACACGATGTAATAATTGTCTCTATAATTTTATAATATTGGTTTAGCACTGTAAAATGTTAATTCAAAACTTATATTGTTTCATTTAACCTACCTGTAGTATTCATCGAATAACAATTTGCATGTAATTCAATACCTTTAGGTGGTTATACGAAAAAGATTTTCTTGTTAGTGGAACCATTTTCGATTTTGCTTAAAATCACGTTACTGATCGGGCGAGTTTTTAATTTCATCGATGGATCCATCGATTACTGTATCATTAATATATTAAACAGAGATATACTGTAATCGATGAATCTATCGATGAAATTAAAAATCCGCCCGCACATTCAGCAATTAGTCCATTGATAGCAACGCATAGCTACATATTGCCTAATTAGGAAGACTATAGTAGGTAATAGAAGAAAAACATTTACGGCATTATATACTAAACTTATATTAGCTTAATAGCATAACTACAAACATATAAAGGTTTTATTCATACATTTGAAAGGAAAGTACAATTTAACGTTTCATAATAAATCATTAATAACAACATTTAACCAAAATTCGTTATCAGCATTTACCGATTTCGTAATACTACTCACAATCATTATTTTCAACGAAATAGGTTTTTATCATATTAATCGATTTACTTAAACAATTAGAGGCAAAATGATTTTTACGATTACATTTATCACATATTTTACTATAAGCTGGACAACTGTTTTGCGCATGCGTAAAATTACAACGTGCACACCGACCTGTTCTAGAATTGTTCGAATCCGTTACAAACGATCTTATTTCAATTTGCCGGACACCTCTTTCCAATGATCTCCTTTCTGACACTTTTTTTTTGTAATTTGTTGCACTTTTTCTTCCTTTCACTGATTTTTTTTTTGTATTTTGTTTGTTTTTTATTCTGAGCGCGCCATGTTATATATATATATACTCCGCGATGGGTTTTGATTATCTTTATAATTCAATATTAATGTTACAGAAGCTTACAAACATAGGTCTTGTTGCTACGGAGGTTGGATACTGACTGACTATACGCATGTGCGATCACCTATATGTAATAGTATTAAATATTATATTTCATTGAGTTAACACCGATAGTAAATATTTAAAGAACACCTTTTTCAAATGTCAAATCGACAATTTGTGGGATTAAACCAACAAGATAAAATATTGGTTACGCCTGAACACTATAATCTTGTTAAATTAACTCTAAAGTGTGCAACAATATAAATATGTTTGTTTCAAATAGCAGCATATGATTCACTTAAATGCAACATGGTTAAATCAATGCTCAAATTCGTGACACAACGAAAAATGTTGAAATAACCATTTCATTTCTCTCAGTGTACAGGTAAAAGAAAACATAAAACACAATGCAATTGCAATAATGTTAACAACAGATGTTAATTAACGTAAAGAATAAACATTCAACTTTTATATGTCGTCTTCCGTTTGGTAAACATTTTATGGAAAAAGTGCAAATGCAAAAAAGATCAAGGTGAAGTAATTTATGCCGCTAAATAATGTAATCATGGACTACATTAGAGTATCGAAATGTGCACATGCGTAACTCATTCAGATATGTAATAATAAATGCATTTTTGCTTCTCAAATACCCCAATTGACAAAATGACAGAGCTTTTGACTATTTTGTTATGAAAAAAATTAAAAATCGCTGTTGGTTGAGTATAATCACAAGTTATCTTCACTAGCTTTTTTGATATAAAACGAGAATATTCCATCAGTTTGATTTTGTTATAACAATGACATACCTACATCTCAGATACTTTTATTAATAAATGTTCACATATTCCATGTTAATAAAATAAACATTTACAGAAAATTTACAAAATAACAGAATGATTGTCCGTTCGGAGTGCAGGTGATGGCAACCAGCGATTTCTGTTTACGGGCTATTTGTGTTAACCTGTTCTGGGAACTATGTAACATTGGTAGGTATAGTAGTTCAGTAATGATGAGTATTTAAAAAAGAACACCCGGCGATGTTGCCGACTTGATCTGTGTTGGTTAGCTGCTCGTTGTGTGTGTGTGTGTGTGTCTGTCGTCCAGTTTAGTGGTCGTGCCGTTGTTGTGTTGAGTTCTTCTCTTCTTCCTCGCCTTCTGTTCCGTGACCCCAGCCTTCTGCAAGCATGCGTGTCTATCTATGTAATGTTGGTGCGTGATAAGTTTACAGCGGTGTCGCGGATTGGAGGCGAAAATCGTGGTAGTCAAATGGTTTTCCCCGTTGGTCACTGTATTTGTTTGTGTCCCTTGCAGCTTTTGGGAAATCGTGTATTCACCGGGGGCTTGTCGAGGAAACGATGTTCGCAGGCAAGTTTTCAAGTAAAATATTGTATATGTAAGTAATATAACGTTGTCAATAGAACGTATGGTTCTTGTTTTAGTTATTTTAAACGCTGTAATGCAGTTGTACAAAATTCAAATGTTTTCTCGGAATAAAGCGATTCTTAAATATCCGAATTGTGCTGCTAAACACTTTGGTACCTTTACTATTTCGCTTGAAAATAAAAAAAAAACTCTGTCTTTGTGTCGAAACTTATTTATTATTATATTTTGCGCAAAAATAAAAAAGGAAATTTGCACCACCGAACTAAAATATGAGTTCCGCAAAGATTTTCGTTCTCACTGATACATTTTCGCATCTATACGTGCAATACATCAGAAAAATTTTCTGTTAATTCTATTCCTTTGAGATTCCCTGATGTCTGCTAGGTGAGGTATTGATTTCTACGACCGCCAAGATAAGGGTCAAAGAGCATTTCTCGAACTTCTCCACGTCTTACCTCTTCCAGTTGCGATATTATTATTCCGGTAGATTTTCCGTCGCAAGTTTGTTGCGCGGAGTTCTTCGTCATTTGTATTTTTTGTCGGGTACTTTTTGCTGAACAATCCTCTTATAGAAATACTCAAATTCATTAGTTCACAAGCGTTTTGATTAGAAGTTTTTTTTTTGCGTGTTCACAGATTTATGTATTGTTTCTCTGTACGTGTCAGAGTGGTGAAGTCACGCATGCGTGCTTTAAATATCGTGACGACGGTAATTTTATTGATTCGGTTTGATTATATTGTACATGAAATATGCGGATGTCGTCAAACCATCCTTATCGCATTTTTCGAAAAGTTATCTTGGTGATTCTGGGTTTAATTTAAAGGTACTCAAAATTTAATGTCAATTTTTGTTTAATCATAATCGTTTCGTTGAAATTATAAACTTATCAGATTAGCTCGTGATAAATATTTAATTATTTGGTGATTTATACGAAAAAAAATGTATATTATTACTTCTATTAAATTAATAAATTTAGTAAGCCCAACAAGTTCACTTAAACATTAAGTATTATTCAATGAACAAAGTGAGGATTATGAAGAAAAATTGAATTTAGTGCAATTATAAGTTACCTTTACTCGAATCTAGTTTTCTCTATTTTCTCATACAAATGTCCTGATCTAAACATTATTATCGCAAAGTTCTCTACTTATGCAGTAGCAAATAATTTGAATATGTTGTAGGAATACAGAAATCACCAGTAACAACGTATATTTAGTATAAATTGAATGCATGCATTAACAATATAAAAAAATATTTTTTGGCAGGTAAATATCTTAGTGGGAACTGTGATCATTGGAACGGCGACTCACATCGCACTATGGCACACTTGCGAATCAACTCTAATTCGGGATTAGGAGCCTACAGTAGCGGCTACTGAAATTCAGTTTAACAGCTCATTACGTGTTTAATATACAGTATTAAACATGAAAACAAAATATTTGGTACCGTTGAATTAATTTAACTAGTATAACCAAGTAGGTAGTTATTTAGTGTAAGCAAACGTTTAATTTGAAATAAATAGTTAGTGACATAGGGAAAAAAGCCATAAGGAAACATAAAAAAAAATACATCTCCTTTAATCTACCAGCGATTGCGCATGTGTAGATTCTAAGAATTATTTTGTTATTGAAAGCAAAACACTGCGAATGTAAGTCTAGTCGAAAAGGTTGCGGCACCTTTGTCGCATAACATCAAGAGGTTTATCTTTCGAAACGATTCTCGGCCTATTTGCCTTTCCTTTGTTGTTTATTTTAGCCATCGATTACTCGCGGGTGACTATATGGTATAATTTGCGCAAATATTTAAAATGTGTTCTTACATAACTATTTGAAGAAATAAATTTACTGAAACCATTACTTCAATTACCAAGACTGTTTAAGGTTTAGTTTTATAGGAATTTCTTAATATGCATGTATAAAATGCCAAATGGCAATTTATATTAAAAAAATCTAGAAAATATGGGAAAATCTTATACGTTTTGGAAAAATTTGTTACCCTTATTAAAAAAAAAACAGTTATTCTTTTTTTATTTCCATAGCTTTTTATGACGGCATAAATCGAATTACATTTATTGGAACTTCTGCATAAAATGAGGTTTGGATGTTTTGAGTTTTAAACTTATTTAAGAATGAAGATGCTTCGACTTAATAGTAAAATTAAAAATATGAACAAGAAAACCATACATGAAATTGTTGTACTATTTTCAAGTATATCGTATTTTATTTTGTTCTTCTAGGTATTTTTCCATAGAAAGTTCGCTCCTTCAATTGAATGAGAAATAAGCAAGTAAACCGCTTCTTTTTCAATATTCTTACCTTTGATATAATATATCTATTGTAAATAACTAAACGAGTACACTGGCATTGATATTTGTAAAGGTAAAAAAGATATATAAATATTGTGGACATTTATTAATTGATGTAATAATAAGTTACATACACCCTATTATAACTGAAATGAAACAATTTAAACTAAAACTACCTACAAACATAAATTATTGTTGAAATATGTTTATTATAAATACTAATATATCGCACCAATGTGACTAACGAGAACTAAAGTTAATGATGAAAATTCAAATATAAGAAGAAAAAATACGAACAGTTGATTGAAATAAAATTTCTACGTAATTAGAATTATTGTATAAAATCCTTTAGCGGCAACTACAAAGGTTTTAATTCTGGGTAAGCCGAAACGGTTGCGGCATCTTTGTCGCGCACTTTCGAGACGATAGCCCTCTCCGTCGCAGATTATGATGGCATTATATTTAAAGTAGATATGTTAGAATTACGTCTATGAATTCATTTTACGAACCTCTGTCATAATTATTTGAACTAATTGTACACACCTTTAACCCAGTTTTCTATACAATATTTAACTTAATCCTTTTTTTTTTCAAAACAAAAACTACACATTGGGATCAAGTATCTAACATTGACAAAGTAAGTTATTTGAGAGAAATAAATACTTCGCGAAGATGTGTTCCCCAACAGCCTGCTGAAGTCCTGTTGGGGACTAAATCGATCACCTATATTAATTAAAGAATGGGTTCTGAAGGTGGATTCATCAGAAAACAGCATATTAAGAAGCAGTTATTATTTGATTTTTTGCTAAGCCCATTCATAAAATTCTACACGATGTTTAAACTCCCTTCCGTGAAGATCTTCATGCAGTGCTATGTGGTATGGATGCAATTTTTGTTGTTTCAGTATTCGAATAATATTGGTTCCTGAAATTCCACACTGCTCTGCAAGTTCTACAGTACTAACTTTTCGCGTTTTGTTTGAGTGTCTTCTTTGATAGTAACTTTACTGCATATAAGTTTTAGTGCGTTTCTACTCACTATTAGAATTTTTTTTAGAATTTGTTAAAAAAGTACCATGTTCCATTAAAAAAAAAACAACTTGATCTTTGTATGATCTTCACGCGCCGTCTTAGGACTATAGCGTAACCATTAGATGCCTTCTTTTATTAAAACTTCTGCTTAAAACTTTTTCCATGAAACTGACTGCTTCTAAATTTTAGGGAGAGGGAGGCGGAGCACACTTTAAATGAACCACCTGGTATATATTATTTTTTGTTAATTATTAATTTCAAATTAATTTTCATTTATTTGAACGATACATAAGTATTGGTTTATGTCACCCTAAACTTTGTTATTTTAAATAAAACACTCTGTGTATTATTACATTTTTGATTTAATTTTTTTTATAGGTTTCCTATAAGATATTACGATTTTTGTTGAAATTTTAACATTTAAACTGTTGTATAGTACAGTCTCCGACATTAATATTTAGTACCATCAAAGCGTCCAGCCATTCGTTCGAGTGCTAAATAATAATGTCGGCGACTGTACGTAATTAATTAATTTCCACTTGCTTTAAGTGTCAGACGTGTTTCATTTTAAAATTATAAATTACTAACATTGTTTCACCAAAATTTAGTCAAAAGTTTCCGTCATATCATATACAGGGTGTCTAAATATTAGTGACATCAAGAAATTTTAAAAGTTGCAAAGTTATTTTCTTTCAAATAGAGAAGCATCTTGTACATTTATATTGTTGGGTTAATTACCCCATATTATCCTGTATACCCATCTTCGGCAGTTTTATATTGAATAATATTTCATGGGTTAACCGGGTGCATAAGAAACTTGAAAATATTTTGAGAAGTAGCTATTAAATTAGTGCAAACCTCAAACTGAAAGTTATTATCTAAGTCCCTACGGGTCCAGTTATAAAACGATTCAATGGACAACGTTAATAGAACATTGCAAATGGGACGTTTGTAGTTTTTTCCCCGGAATGTAAAACCTAGTTTTATTTATGTCTCGAAAAGATTCATCTCATTCTTGGTAAGAATGCTCGAGGCAGTATTAGCCTAAGTTGCCTAAGTTCCAACAGGTCCTCGTCAGATTTGTGTTTCTAAAAATGTTGGATTTAGATACAAGCAGGAGGACAAGGATATCGATACCAAAAATCCATAAGAAACAGCGGCAAATTGGCCTCAAAAATTATTAGTAAAAAAAAATCCTAACAAGAATTAATATATGCTAGTACTTACATATACTAATTTTTTTGTATCTACAGGTAACAAAATTCGGTTTTTGATAGTAGGTCAGAAGAGAGATGTCTAAACTATAAACGTGTCCCCGTATTTAATTTTAACGTAATTTCCGAAAATGTACAACACTTTATTTCTGGTCATTATGGAAATATGTTGATACTGTAATGGTTGCCAAAGAGCGAAGAACAAAGTACGGTATAAACGTTACGTGCACGAGCAGTTGGCCGGCTGTTTATAGCGTCGGAGTGGGAATTGAGCGAAATGCACGGTAAAAGCTCAAAGGCCATGTTCCTGTTAGTGTCAGTCTGTTCTCCTGTTAGCTCGTTCGCATGCCGAGATGAAATCGATCCGCTCTGTGTCTGGAGGGTACTCATTCGCGGTCTGCAGCGGCAACTAACAACATCGTCGCTTTCTCGAGCGATCTGTTTCTCGCACACCTGACCTTGTTGCCATCGCCGATGTGTAACCGAGTGTCTGCTCATTACGTCTGCTGCCACTATACCATAAAATGGCCGCCATTAACATAATAATAGTCACTTTATAATCGATATTGTTTTTATTGTGTATTCGGACTGGAAAATACACTTGTTTTTCTTTTACGTTGTGTTCTGTACATAATTAATTTAAACTTCGTTCTGCCCATCTTAGTACGTAAAGCACTAACTTGGGGTCAATTAATATTTTGTATATACAGGGCGATTTTTTTCCATTATTTATATGGTTATCTTGAAAACCATAATAGATACGCATATGGTTAAATTGAAAAAGATTTGCATCTTTACAGTATCAATCTAAATACGCTTTTGTTCATTTAAAGAAATAAATTTAGTAGATATTAGCAAGAAATAGAAATTCAGCAAAACGTTTTTAGTACTCTAACTTTAAGGAAAGAAAACGAAAATTGAATGTTGTGTTAAGGGAATTTAATGTCAAACAAACTTCTTACTTTTTAATTTTGCATTTCGAAAGGGAAACAAAGTTTAATTTCTTTACAAATTCGAAACCATTAGTGGACATGACTTATTCAATATCCATTTTCTTATTTTAAATGGAACTCTTGAATACTTTATAAATATTTATATTTTTTAAAGTTATCCTAAAAATTCAAATAATTAAATGGTTATTTTCGAGATATTTTAATTTTATATGGAAAAGTGGCATATATTAGAACTGGTTATAAGTCTATATATCTCATATGCGGTTCCAGATTTCCTCAATCCAACTGGAATACCTCAAAAACTGAAGTAAAGTATTAAGATGTACATACAATTATTGTATACTATACAGTGTGTGTTGACACGAACCACAAAGCAGCTGCGTTTCGCAATGATCTAACGCATTGCGGCGTCCTTAGATGTAGCTGTTATTTATATATGTGCAGCTCTCAAATATCTCCGTTCAGGCTTTCATTGAAAAATAGAATTGCTAAATGAATTTATATTTTGAATACGTTTAAACACCGTAACAAGAAAAAATATAATTGTACTACTTAGTAACTTAACTACTACTATAATTGTTGTTGTATGTATTGTTACTTTTTATTGTAATTTAATAAGTTTTAAAAATTGTAACCACATAATACCTCTAGAATTTTCTTTCGTAAATATGAAGTTCTCTTGCATGTGAACACAAACCTTACATAATATCTCTATGACTTCGCAAAACTATGTAGTAAAATAGTATAGTATGTAGATACCATATACAAGTTCCTAGGCATAGACTGCGTGTAGGCAACGCCACTGAGTTTTCCGCTTCCCCGCTTCTCCGAACGAGTTTGTCCGTCCTTTATTAATCATATTTTAAGGGGGTTACTACATATCTTTATCCATATGGGAAAACCGCCATTACGTATGTCCCTTTTTCTCAGAAACGCCATATCTGATCTCATTGTTTTTTTACACACGTTATCTAGTATTGTCCCAAACCGTTTAAGTGAAAGATTTCATAAAATTTCTAAAGACGTTTTTTTTTTGAGTTTTACGAAATCAATATTTTCTCCGCTTGTGCTTTTTCACATACTTGTCCCGTTTTCTCGCAACCTGTTCAAAGTATCGCGATATATTTTTTTTTCTAAATGTAGAATTAGATAGAGAGAATATACTGAATGAAGCGTTTTTTAAAATAAACTTCTGCTCTTTAAACAAAAAAATTCGAAAGTTTAAAGAAGTGAGCGAAAATCAAATTGTAGCAGAATGACTAACAGACTTTAAAACATTAAAAGAGCAACAAACAGATTTTCCAATAGGAGTTATAATAATACCACCTATACTATCGTAATACATATGTATAAAAGCTTTACAGGTCCAGTTGGCCTTTGGCTTGTCCCACAATCTTCTTCCATTCTCTTTGTCTCTTGCCTCTTCCCTCCAGTTCCTAATATTGATTCTTCTTATATCTTCTTCCACCTCCTTCTTCCATATTTGTCGCGGCCTACCAACTCTGTTTCTTTCTCCCAAACTCCGCATCATAACCATCTTTGGGATTCTATGGTCCTCCACTCTTATTATGTGCCCCATCCACTTCAAGCGCCGTGCTTTCATCACCCCCGCAATTCCTGATTTCTTAAAAAGCTCATGCATATAGCTCTTTATTTGTTCTTCTTTTCCATGTACCGTTCTCAACTTTTCCTCCAAATATTTTCCACAGAACCTTTCTTTCCCATATCTCCATTCTTTGCACCTCTTCTTTTCTTAAGGTCCACACCTCACATCCGGAAGTAACTATTGGTCTGATCACTGTTCTAGATGTCTGTATTTTCAGCCTTTTTGATCGTTTATTTTTTAGGATTGAATTTAGCGCCCCTATACAATTATTCTGCTATGAGTCTAGCTTTTATTTCATCACTATAAATGCGGCTGTTCTATTAAATATTGTGCCTAGATATTGGAAACTTTCCACCTCTTCAAACTTGTATTCTTTTCCTTTTTCTATTCTTACCTTTAAATATTGCTTTTGCACAAATTTTTCATCTGTCCAGGCCATGTATTTTGTTTTCTCTACGTTTATAACCAGTCCCATATTCTTCGCTGAATTTTCCAGGCGTTTGATCACCTCCGCAATTCCTTCACGCTCTTGGTATGATAGCGACCGTCCGCGTATGCAATGCATTCATGTCACTTAAGATACATTAGCCCTCCTTTGTTGATATTTGCCTGCTTTATTACTTTCTCCAGAGCTACATTAATTAACAGCAGTGATAAAGCTCCCCTTGTCTTAGCCCTATTCTTACACTAAATTTCTCCGATAAATTTCCATCAATTTTTACTCTTATTCCTGACTGTTCTAGTGTCATTCTTGTCAGTGCTACGAATTAATGCCGAGAATGTTAAAACATACTGTTACTATCGTAATTAGTAGTTTTAATTGTATGTTCTAACAACAATAGAAAAAAACCACGTGTGGCCGAAGACCATGTTAGTTCTGCCTACATCGACTTGAACCAGAACGTTTCTAATTGTAAGTTTAGGCAAGCACCGCCTTGCCTTTTTCCCCGCTGAAATTACTTCAATTTATAACTGTAATTTACTAAATTGTAAGAGATTTTAAGTTTTTCGTGAGAGATATTAATACTTTTTTTGGATATTAATCTGTTTGAAATTTTGCCAGTAATATTTTCGTAAAATACTTCTAATTTTCTAACACTTCGACAAGGTTTTGAAAAAAAGTGATTTTTACCAAGAAAAAAATACACATTAATTATCAGTCAGAGCTACAACAAATACAGCAAAGAAAAGAAAATGAATTGTAAATAAAATTAATTTAATAATGCTGAAGATTCCTTTTTTGAATTTCAAACGCTTTTCATACCGTTTTATTACCGCACCATAAGTAGTCTTTTCTAATTGTATCATGGAGCTTGAAAAGCTTTCCTTACACGTTCGTGCGATCTTCCGCGACATGTTGGTGACTCGCACGAACATTGGATTTTCTATAGTTTCCCAAACAAAATAATCTAACACTGCTAAATATGTAAATTCGGTTATTTTCGAGATATTTTAATTCTATATGGAAAAGTGGCATATATCTAGAAACTGTTAAATAAGTACTGCTATATCTCATATGCGGTTCCGATTTTCTTCAATCCAACTGGAATACCTGAAAACCTGAAGGTAAATGTATTAAGATGGTACATAAAATTATTGTATGTTATACAGTGTGTTCGACACGAACCACAAAGCAGCTGTGTTTTCGCAATATTCTACGCATTGGCGGCGCTTAGATGTAGCTGTTATATTTATATATGTGCAGCACTCAAATATTCCGTTCAGGCTTTCATTGAAAAATAAGATTGCTAAAATAATTATATTTTGAATACGTTTTAAACACCGTAACAAGATAAAATATATAATTGTATTACTTAGTTAACTTAACTACTACTATTTAATTATGTTAATTATTGTTACTTTTTATTGTAATTTAATAAGTTTTTAAAATTTGTACCACATAATACTTTCTAGATTTTCTTTTGTAAATATTAAAGTTCTCTTGCATGATACAGAGCCTTACATAATATGCTCTACTGACTTCGCAAAATTATGTAGTATATAGTATTATTGGTAGATACATATCAAGTCCTAGGCATAGACTGCGTGTAGCAACGCCACTGAGTTTTCCGCTTCCCCGCTCTCGAAGAGTTGTCCGTCCTTTATTAATCACATTTTAAGGGGTATAACATATCTTATCCAGAGGGAAAACCGCCGTTACGTATGTCCCTTTTTTCGAACGCCATATCTGATCTCATTGTTTTTTTACACACGTTTCTAGTATTGCCCAACAGTTTAGTGAAGATTTATAAAATTCTTAAAGACGTTTTTTTTTGAGTTTACGAAATCATATTTGTCTCCGCTTGTGCTTTTCACTATTGTCGTTTTCTCGAACTGTCAAGTATCGCGATATATTTTTTTCTAAATGTAGAATTAGAAGAGAGAATATACTGAATGAGCGTTTTTAAAATAAACTCTGCTCTTTTAAAACAAAAAAATTCAAAAGTTTAAAGAAGTGAGCGAAAATCAAATTGTAGCAGAATGACTAACAGACTTTAAAACATTAAAAGCAACAAACAGATTTGCCAATGGGAGTTATATAATACCACCTATACTATCGTAATACATATGTATAAAAGCTTTACAGTCCAGTTGGCCTTGGGCTTGTCCCACAATCTACTTCCCATTCTCTTTGTCTCTTGCCTCTTCCCTCCAGTTCCTAATATTGATTCTTCTTATATCTTCTTCCACCTCCTTCTTCCATATTTGTCGCGGCCTACCAACTCTGTTTCTTTCTCCCAAACTCCGCATCATAACCATCTTTGGGGGATTCTATGGTCCTCCACTCTTATTATGTGCCCCATCCACTTCAAGCGCCGTGCTTTCATCACCCCCGCAATTCCTGATTTCTTAAAAAGCTCATGCATATAGCTCTTTATTTGTTCTTCTTTTCCATGTACCGTTCTCAACTTTTCCTCCAAATATTTTCCACAGAACCTTTCTTTCCCATATCTCCATTCTTTGCACCTCTTCTTTCTCTAGGGTCCACACCTCACATCCGGAAGTAACTATTGGTCTGATCACTGTTCTAGATGTCTGTATTTTCAGCCTTTTTGATCGTTTATTTTTTAGGATTGAATTTAGCGCCCCTATACATTTATTTCTGCTATGAGTCTAGCTTTTATTTCATCACCTATATCCGGCTGTCTATTAAATATTGTGCCTAGATATTGGAAACTTTCCACCTCTTCAAACTTGTATTCTTTTCCTTTTTCTATTCTTACCTTTAAATATTGCTTTTGCACAAATTTTTCATCTGTCCAGGCCATGTATTTTGTTTTCTCTACGTTTATAACCAGTCCCATATTCTTCGCTGAATTTTCCAGGCGTTTGATCACCTCCCGCATTTCCTTCACGCTTCTTGTGATGATAGCGACGTCGTCCGCGTATGCAATGCATTCATGTCACTTAAGATACGTTAGCCCTCCTTTGTTGATATTTGCCTGCTTTATTACTTTCTCCAGAGCTACATTAATTAACAGCAGTGATAAAGGCTCCTTGTTTAGTAGCCCATTCTTACACTAAATTTCTCCGATAAATTTCCATCAATTTTTACTCTTATTCCTGACTGTTCTAGTGTCATTCTTGTCAGTGCTACTAATTTATCCGAGATGTTAAAAATACTGTTACTATCGTAATTAGTATTTTTAATTGTATTGTTCTAAAACAATAAAAAAACCACGTGTGGCCGAAGACCATGTTAGTTCTGCCTACACCCGACTTGAACCAGAACGTTCTAATTGTAAGTTTAGGCAAGCACGCCTTGCTTTTTTCCTTACCGCTTGAAAATTACTTCAATTATAACTGTAATTTACCAAATTGTAAGAGATTTTAAGTTTTTCGTGAGAGATATTAATACTTTTTTTGGATATTAATCTGTTTCGAAGAGACAGAATTTTGCTAGTAATATTTTCGTAAAATACTTCTAATTTTCTAACACTTCGACAAGTTTTTGAAAAAAAGTGATTTTTACCAAGAAAAAAAATACACATTAATTATCAGTCAGAGCTACAACAAATACAGCAAAGAAAAGAAAATGAATTGTAAATAAAATTAATTTAATAATGCTGAAGATTCCTTTTTTGAATTTCAAACGCTTTTCATACCGTTTTATTACCGCACCATAAGTAGTCTTTTCTAATTGCATATGGAGCTTTGAAAAGCTTTCCTTACACGTTGCGTGCGATCTTCCGTGAGTGTTGGTGGACTCGCACGAAATTGATTTTCTATAGTTTCCCAAACAAAATAATCTAACACTGCTAAATCTAGCGAACGGGGTGGCCATTAAAACGGTCTATTATTGACAATTCACTGTTGTGTGTATTTTTGTTGTTTTACGGTTAAGTTAATGTGCAAGTACACATTATTAAATTAATGTAACTTTTTTTTTTGTAATGAATTATATAGATACATAAATTAAAACGTTTCATTTGTACAATGTTCGAAACCTTTATATTTGGTAAGATGCACACATATTCATTCGTTCATGCACTAGGTCTTCTACATAAAATCAATACGTCCTCGTTGGCATCGATATGCCAACAACGTCGCGCTGTTGCTCCGCTGCGTACTTCGCAGCTTTGACCCGTCCTGTTCAAGTATGCACTGATAAAATTTCCGTACAACGAAATAATCCATTGTTTATCGTAGATTCGCATTAAGCTAGACGTTTAATCTTAAAACGTGAAAGTTTTTAGGGCGAATTACGTTCATTCAAAAACGTACGCTTCCCTCTAAAGAGATTTTTCCAAAGATCCTACGTTTTGTATATAGCTTATCCGGCGGAGAGCCACGCCCTGCCTCACCATCCCGGCTCAAACCTAGTATTTACTATTACCCAGATTGCGGCGAACACCTCTCCAACCCCCCCCGACCCACCTCTTTTGCCCTCCACCTCGCGAGTTATCCTGGTATTACTCCTCTACCATCTGACGGCCTTCACGTCTACCGAACACCCATTTTCCATCCCGTGGGAGGGAGAGGACGAATAGATGGATGTGTCCTTTTTTGGCATACGATGCGAACATTGCACACAGAGTACCGTCCGATTAAACGAAACGGGGCGAAGAGAGGCAGAGGAGAATGATGGAATGCCGTGGAAACCTTTCCTTTCATCTGACTTTGTTAGATATTGATCTGGTGACTGTGCTTATAGTCTGCCGGTCGCATCGAACACGATTATTTTGACGTTGGCAAGCATACTCATATTCATTCGTGTAAGCAAAAAGATGGTAATCAACTAGAAATGGCGTTTCAACAGAAAACGTGCGCGATTAAGTATCTTCTATACAACAGAAGGTAATATTTCAAAAAAAAAAAACGCGTTTGAAATCATAATTTTAGGGAGCCAATTTACGATTAAATTGCAATTTACTATCTATAACAGCACTAAAATAGTCTACTTAAATTGATTTTTTTTCTAGAATTATCGTCTCTAAAAAAAGATGCAATAAACAGGATGAATCGAGTATATTTTTGAATGAATTCATCTATTTAGCTCGTTGTAGTTTATAAGAAAAAAAAAAAATATTTGCGCAAAGCAACTACTGAAGTGTTACCAAATCTTAATCTACTCCAAAATGTGAAGAGGTTCTGGTGGAGATCGTAGGAAAGCATATACACGTGAAATAATTAAGGCATAGACCTCAATCTCTTAAGGGTGATGATCAAACCTGGTACATACTACAAAGCTTGGCTGCAAAGGTCTGAACAGTTTAAGTTGTATTATTGTATTTTACAGAAGTTTTAACTCATCTGATAAATGCTTCATTTATTGACGAAGTGATACACTAAAGATATCTGCTGTGTAGTTCCTGTTTACAAAAAGGGTAATAAGAAGAGTGTCAATAACTCGTCGTTGCTATCGATTGTTCAAAATCTTAGAGTATTGTATGCTTTACAAATTAAATTACTTCTCACGCAAATATGATATAATAACTGAGAGTCAGCATGGCTTTATGGATGATAAGTCCACATTAACTGTTCTTATAAATTTTTATAATGAATTAATAAAAAAAAAAACAATAGCACAAAGCTTTTGGCAGTGTGCAACATGACAATTTCATAGATAAATTAAACGTATACGGCACTAGAGGCGTGGCCTAATGGTTTCAAATAATGATTGGCACAAGATGCAGCCCATAGATCCAAATGGTGACTCTAAAATGATAAAATCCTTTCACCTTTCATTATTGTGCGGTGTTCTTCAGGGATCCGTTCTGGGGCCGGTACTCTTTAGTCTTTATATTAACGACATAGTTTTGTTATTATCAGGATATTATGTCACTTTGCATGCAGATGATATCTCTATTTACGTTGTGCCTCCGGATATTGTTATATACCGACGATGTATGTAAGAGACTAATGGCTGTCTTCAGCGATAGGTTCTGTAAAAATAAACAATTTGGCGTTTACATTAAATAGTTAAGCTTATACATATTTAGCACTCTACGATCCGAGATTTCAGTTTTTTATATGAAGCTTGTACAGTTTAGCGCAAGGGTTAGCATCCTGGAATGGCTGCTATAATTTAGTGATAAAAGGAATGGGATATAAAAAGCCAAGAGGTTTCCGGAGACTTTATGTCAGACGGCTCTCACAACAGCAACAAAAAATTAATCATTTAGCGCACAACAAATAGCGCAAAAAGTCGTCTTACACTCTCTAATTGGAGCTAGACATGCTGAATCATATAGACCTATCTTCAAAAGACTAGGAGTATGGTCGTTCGTCTGTTCATATATAGAATGTTGCTGTCATATCTTCAAAGAAAGAAATGCTGTACATTCAAACATTGATGTCTACAACTATATTAATAGAACCAAGAGCCATTTACATTTACTTGCGAAAGCTCAGTGTATGGAATTAGTTAGCTACCAGTTTCGGGAAGATACTCCCATCTTTAGGCTAGCTGGAGGCCACGAAGAACACAGATTTTTTTGTTGTTGTGGGAACCGTCTGACCTGAAGTCTCCCGAAATACTTGATTACTCCTTAATTTTTTTCATTTGGTGTCCCGTTTATTTTACCCATTAAATTATACCAACCATTTCAGTATCCTAGTACCCTATACAGGTCTTTGGTTGGTTGATCGAAGTAATCTTCTGAGTTCATTTTTGGGTTGCCAAAAATTGCCTGTCTTTCTGTGCCCAGAGCCCTCGGATTCACACAAAATGTAGCAAGCGTTCCATGTCATCCCATTACACAGTCCGCAGTTGGTATCTCCAGTGTTTATTCCATTTTCTGTAGATGTCCTTTCAGTACGCAGTGCTCTGTAAGGAAACCTGTTACGGTACGGAGATGATTCCTACTAAGCTGCAGTAGTTCTTCAGTCTTCTTTGGTGGTCCCTTAATAAAGGTCTTTTCACGAATTTGCCTGATTGTTTTATCCCAGGGAAACACACATTACTGACTCATGTGAGGTAAGTAAAAGCATGGTGCTGATGAATCTAAATAGTGAAGGAAAGCAGAAAAATTGAAATATTGGGAAAAGGATTGAGGTCAAGCTAAAAAACCCTTCAACCTGCAGATAACTTATAGACAATATTAATATAATAATCAATATTTGGAATAGCCAAGGAAGGAACCAGAATGTAGATTCTGTAGGGAGCACGATGAAACATCTTATCATATTTTCTCACACCGCGCAATTCTGTGCAACTTAGGAAGTGTGATATGAAATGAAGAGGAAGATTTATCTAACCTGGAGCCTTCACAAGTTCTGCACTTTTTAAAAGCAATAGGATTGGTCGACCAACAGTAAACGTAGCAAGAATATTAGGGTACATAATAGATCTTTTAGTTCGCAATAGGTAGCTTTCGTGTGATTCGGGAAATACGAGCAAGCGTATGACTTATGAATGGCTTATTTACCTAGAAACGTGAGCATTGCAGTTTGTATGTACGTAGATATACTTGGGAAGTTCAGTTTTGTACCTAACACGTTTACGTCCCGTTAAAAGTACATTCTGGTCCGTTTTTATGACGTACTAAACTGCACAATGGAGACGAAAATCCACCAGCCTTTTCTGAGATTATATATTTTAGACATCATATTTTGAATTGAGTATTAAATATAAGCAGCATAATAAAAAATGAAAATGCTGTCGTTTTTAATCTCGTTAAATAAAATTAAACCATTCCTTATTACTAAGCATCCAGAAACTATGATACCACGAATATTTGAAGACTTGGAAAAAGCTTGGCGAAGAAAATTGCTTGTGCATGTCTTAACGATTATTGCTATCTATCTCGGTTTATAAGAGTCACCGTATCAGAAAAGATTCTAATAGATTTCTTTCCAAGTCTAAAACCAAACACGTTTAGAGGTTACAGTATTGCTCTTGTTTTTTTTTTTTGAGAATTTAAAATGTTTACAGTTTTATATATAACAAAAATACTCCAAACTGTGGTACTGGTAATGCTGTAAACTTCACCTAAACCCCTCACCACAAACTGCACTAAACTGGACGTACGTTTCGATAGTAAAGCTATCATCATCAGCAGAAACACTGAACTCAGTTTTATCTTTTTGATATTTGGTCCAACATTTAGAAAAGCAATTTATTGATCACAGACTTTGAGATAATTTCAGTACTACAGGAAAAATTATCTTTGCCTGAAACATAAATGAGTCCACAGTTTGGAGGATATTGAGAAATCAACTGTTGTATCTGTATCACATACAACAGATATAGGCATTTTTGTCAGCAGATTTCCCGCGGAGATTGGCTTTTTGTCAGTGAATACAACAGAATATCGCATTAAATCCTGGTTGAATTATGCTACACCGACAAGGCTACTTCCTCCAGACAGGCTTATTATTCATTTTCATAATACTCACACATGGGCGGAAGAAAACCCACACGAAACAGAAGTCCGTCATCAACATCAATATCTGTTAATGTATGGACCGAAATAGTTGCAGATCATTTAATAGGTCCATATTTTTTTTGCCGATGACGTTAAATGGAGAAGTATACCGCCGATTTCTTGAAAATGGGCTACCGCTACTGATGGAAGAAGTTACGTTAGAGTTAAGATCACAAATGTACTTCTTGCACCACAGTGCTCTAGAAAATTTCGGTTTAGTTGTTTGAACTATGCTTACCTATTTAAATCGGTGAAAAAATATTGATGAACTGAGAAGTATTATTGCAGCATTTGATACTGGTCGAAACACTCTCGGTATTCTTGAACGCACTCGTCAATCACTGCAACGGAGGATAAAAGCTTGTAGTACAGCTGAAGGCAGTTATTTCCAACAATTTCTATCAGTAACAGTATGAACTTTTCATATTAACTATTAAACATCCTGTAACTTTATAACTACGCCGCTTAGGACATACATATAAACTTTTATGATAATAACCCCAGAAATCACGAAAATAGCCCATAAAATTTATCGCATGTATTTAGAAGCACCCTGTATATGTAATATCGAGTTTGGGAAAGTTTTAACTTTGTATTGTCTATATAGTTTTCGAGTAAATGACTTTTAAACAGAAATATAGAGAGAACCTTTTTCGTTAACTTATTTTGGGTTAGTGGTATGTTGTGTTTTATATGTTTTTTTATATGTCGCCCTTGGGGCGCCATCATATTTGTATTTTTAACAAAATATAGTTAATAAAATAACATACCCAAACAACATATACAAATTACAACTCGATACAGACGGTATAACATAGTTAAAAAAGAGATCATATTTAGAATTAATAAATTAGGTCACCAGGTTGCATTAAAGTATGCAAATCATTCTTCACTTGTCTTCTGCATTATAAATAGATACTTCGCCATTATAAGACCCACTGTAGCCTTACAGATACAATCATGTAACCATGTTGAAACCTTCTGAAATTCAATAAAAAAATTAAAAAATTAATCAAATTTATGTAAGAGCCGATTTCATTTGTTTATCCAGATATAACTTTTTGGTTTTTAATACTAAACATATTAAGAACTATAATAGAATACAAAATATGTCCTTTCCATTCAAATTTAATTTAATATTTAAAAACTACTAGGTAGTACATATTTCGGCGGGATGCCATTTTTAGGTAATAGATGAAAAAACAAAGTGAAATAAGTCCAAACATAAATTTTTTATAAGGGTGAAAACAGTATAAAAAAACTCCATCTTTCGTTCATAAATATATTAATATTTGATTACTAGTTTCGGCTTACCACAGCCATCTTCAGATCACTAAAAATGCAATATAAATTAATGAATTAATTATAAATAATTATGGATTGAATTACGTTAAAATTTTTGTATAAAACAGATGTTTAAACTGTAACTAGTAATATAATAGTATTCTAATTTAAAATAATAGGTGAATTTTTAAAAAATATTATGCATTAAAAGGTTTTTTTTTCTTTAATTTACATCGCAGAATGCTTAGCATAGTTTGTAGTTTTAGGCATTTATCTATGTGCAGTAGTGTTACTGCTACTGTAATGGTATTATTTTTATACATATTAAGGATACAGTGTAAAAACAGGGGGTGGCATTCGCTATCCGTCTGAACTGCTCCTTATGGTTCAGCACAATCATTTTCTTTGGTTTATTAATCTTTTCTCTTGTTTTCTTGTTTCTCCTTATTTCTGTAACGTGCCGAATAAAGAAATATTATTATTATTATTATTATTATTATTATTATTATTATTATTGTTTACTTACACGTCAATCAATTAAAACACCTAATAGGAAAACTATATTGTGTAGATGAGATAATTCAATCCATAATTATTTATTGCAGATTCATTAATTTAGACTGCATTTCTAATGATCTGAAGATGGCTGCGGCAAGCCGAAACTAGTAATCAAATATTAATATATTTATGAACGAAAGAAGAAGTTTCTTTACTCTTTTCACCCTCATAATATTCATTGTTCATTGGATACTTAAAATATAATAAATTTTTTAAATGATGAGGTCAATGATAGTTTGGTAAATTTAGTTAATAGGAGAGATATTTTGATGTATAGTCACTATAAAATATTAGTAGTTTTTAAATTTTTAAATTAATTGAATGCAAAGGACATATTTTGTATTCTATTATCGTTCTTAACTAACCCCATTCAACTGGAATAATTGATAACTAAACATACTGTTTCTTTTTTTTTTAATTTGATTTAAATAATACATATTTTTAAAGGCCATTTATTGGAATATCTAAAGTTGAAAAATATGTAAATAATGTGCGAATTAGAAAAAAATACTTACGGAACGCGCGTCACAAGGCCTTTCTAGACTCACCTTTTGAAAAACTGCACCTATGAAACTAGTTCTTTAATATGCTATATTCGAATAAAAAGAAGATAGCAGTTTCTTCTTACATTTACCAACAACTTAGAACTTTTCGATTAATATTTTATTAGGAACTAGTTAAATTGGTGACGCACTGTAGTAGTACATTAGGAATAAATAATTTTATAATAGGTATACTTAGTGTTTGTCGTGACAGTCGATTATTCAGTATTAAAGCACACATATAGGCGAGATATAAATGGTATGCTCGTGACACGAGAACAGACCCCAGGCCGAGGAATAAAACGCAAACGTAAAGGGAGCACACAAACGCCAAGTCCCCAGTATGGAAGAAAGTTTTTCAATTTTCAGTGGCTCCATCTGGCGGTTGTAATTGGGGATCGGGTGGAATTTCAGCATTCACCTTCTACCAGGCAACGGACGACCCAAACCGAATCCCATACTCCTCTGCCGGATACCCAACGCCACCCCCAGTGGATCAATGTTGACACGGCACGCTAGATTCATCCTCCTGACGTAGTGCCTGTGTACGTGGGACATGTTCACTCTTTCCGTGGGCGCCATATTGTTTTTAATGGAAATGTACAAGATGGGTGTGGACTTCTTACGTGTTGCATTTCGGTGCTGGTATATTATGCTATAATCGGAGATAATCGGTTTTTAGTAATGCTTCAGTCGATTGACGTTATAGATACGTTAAACTACGTTTTCCATTATTAACTCAATTAATATTTTTTTTTTTAATAATATTGTATATACATGGTATTGTACACAGTAAGAAAGAGTTTGAAACTATATATAACTTTTTTTTACAACAGTACTTGTAAATAAAGTTCGGTATTTTAGTGGGAAAAATGGTCTATTACTGAGAAAAAGGATTGTTTCAACACACGAAAAAAGTCCTCTATTTGTAGATATATTCTCAACAATCTATAGTTTTAATCCAAATACCCGGAAATGTTTAAACTTATTGTTTGGCACAAAAATACGTGTTTCTTCTTTAAAATATTTGTTATAGTTTGGAGTATTTTATTTCAATCAATATTATCTTGGTTTGACACAAAAACAATCACGCTGTTTCATTCAATGTGTTTGAATGTTGTTGTTCAAACAACAAAAACTATTGAGCCAACAAATATATGTTTTAAAGTTATTGGTACCTTAAGTAGTTATTTGAACCAAAATACAAAAACTCAAGCAAAGTGAAGTTTTTATTCCAATATTGAGCGTCGTTTGTGTCAAGATATGACGTATATTTGTTTTAATTAAAAATACTTTGAATCAAATAAATAACATCCAAAATTTCGATGTTTTTTGATATAATGAATTTATTTTTCTCAGTGTACTTTCAAATTCTTTATAGAACATTAAATGCGATCGGTTTTGGCAGGGGACTAATTTTCAATAACGAGTTTTTGAGCAATTTTTTTCCACCTAATGATGATTAACTCACACCGAGTCATTATTGATCATATGAATTTCGTTGTTGAATATTAACATAAAAAAAACATTCACTAATGAATGAACGACATATTACTTGAATAATAATGAATTACAAACTTATAATAATAAGGAAATGTGTCAGTCGTATCCAGAAAAACCATGAATAACGTTTTTGTGAAGGTTGTATGGAAAAGCCCCTCATATTTTTCTAAAATCAAGTCTGGTCGCGCTAATGTTAATAATGTAACCAAGCCGAGTCGTTTTCTTTTACCTTTGTGCCTTGAGGTTCGGAATGCCTGAATTGCGAGAATTAGTTGTGCTATTAGTCTTGTATCGGTTCACATGACCTAACCTCCGACCTAAACCGCTTTAGGCTTTCAATAAACATAATCATACTTTGGATTCTTTAACTTTTGAAAAAGTTTAATAAGTGCATTTTGGGTAATTTTGCTGCATCACTTATGATGTTTTTCGCCATGGTTCTGAAATATTATTACATCACAAACAGTTTCTTGCAATCTGGAACAAAAGTCTCTGGAAACACTCCAGCCTCGTTGGCTTTTTTTAACATTTAAGCCGTGAACCTTATAGTTAATGCTTAAAATAGTCCGTATACAAACGGTAAATAATTTGCTAACCATTTTGTCCTTCGTTTACCTGAAATATTTTGCTACGTACCTTGATCAGCCAGTATATTTTTTTTTAGAAAAACTTCATGAACACCCAATGTATGGTATGAGCGTTTATATTAGCCGAAACAAAAACATAAGTTTGTCTCATAACTCGGAAACAAACGAAGATGGAGGCATGATAGAATATGTTTAGAAATCTACCATAAAAGAAGATGCTAACTGTAGGTTGCAGTGTTTCCGAAGACACCATGTCAGGTAGCTTCCACATAAAAAAATATATATAGGTGCTCCGTTTAAAATAACAAAGTCCATAAGGAGTTTCTAGTAATCGAAAGTTTAAGAAATTTGAAAATGTTTTGGAAAGAAAATAATTGTCAAATTATCGAAAATCTCAAATTTTTAAAGCTGATACCCGGAAAATCCCGTACCTAAAGTAAAGTAAAATCATTTTTTTAACTGCTGGTATTCAACTATAAATGACCTTCATTATTATAACAGATAATTTAGTACTATATTAACAGATAACGCACCCACAATTCTCAAATAAATCAACAATCTTTTTAAAAAAAGGTAAATTCAATGAACAATTACCTTTACATTATAATTAGTTTACTACGACATAACAATATGCGCAATATGCAATCAAAATGTGTGCGCAAAATCGCGATATCAAAGTAGTGTGGAATTGAATGCCTACAATTTTTTTTTATATATAAACCCCTGGAATTTATAAGAAATTGCACTTACAAATTCATTTTCTTTAGAGAGAAATGCGACTGTGTAAAATTTACAGAATCTGTCGTATTTCTAATACTTCTACAAATTACAAATATAGATTTACGTGTTAAGCTTTCTTACTGTGTACTGTTCAAGATGTAAGAATACAACTTTTAGCATCTGTAAGGGTTTTATTGCATTACCTCGTCCTTCATTTAGAGGGTACAGTTATCCTGCTTATATAACATATTCACCATGTAATTAAGACCACAGTAAGAACAACAAAACCATTACAGGCGTTAAAAGTAATATTTTTATATCTTGAAATGCACTATAAGTAAATCCAGTTTTTGATAAAAATGCAATGTATTACTTAATATGTCATAAATTTCAAGCTGGGAATAAAAAATACCTGCTTTCGAATTAGCATTAGCAACATTTTTCTTGCACTTAAACCCCTTGTCTGTTTCAGAACGTTTTTGAGATGATCATAAAAGCTTCTGTCTTGCAAAAAAAAAAAGATGCGAAGATGTTTTTCTACGTTAGCTGCAGTTATTATTATCATTATTTTGTTTGATTCTGTTTTTTTTTTTTTCACGTATTATACTTATATTTTTTTGTTTTGATTCGGAAACTGAACGGATAACGATAGAGGGCCTGTAAATGCAGAGTTGTAACATCAGCGTTGTTGCAGGCGCTGGCGTGAAGATGGAGCATTTCCAGGCGGCGCTCGACCCCCGGAAACAGGAGCTCCTCCTAGAGGCGCGCTTCGGGGGCGCGAGGGTGAGTCCTCTAGTAACATTCCTCTAATAGTAGCAGCGACGAACTACGGGGAAAACGTTCGTATTCTTTTTTATTTCTTTTATTTTTAAATTCAATATATATTTTGTTTTTTTCTTAATAATCGATTGCGAATGTTTTTCTGTTTACTTAATTCGCAACCGCAGTTTAATTATGAAATTGAAGCGGGGTAATTATCTCTTAAGGTTACAGTTCAAATCGCTGTCTCCTTGTTGAAAGTGGGTATTTTTTAGGCCAAAATTTAACAAGAACTTTAAGTATGTTAATGTACGCTGTTCATAATGGTGATTTCATGAGAGAAAAAGGATTCCTTTTAATTTACTGCGTCTCCTTAAAACCTTTAAGTGAAATTAAGTTCTTAAATTACACAAACCATTTTTTTTGAATATATAAAAACAATTACAATTATGATTTAAAACTAATTTCTAATTTATATATACGTAAAGTGTACACTTTTATGGACATATATTAGACACACTGAGAAAAAGATCTCTTTGCCGTTTAGAAATATGCATTAATCCAAATAAATTATTCGTTTAAATATGGCAAAGAAATACAAGGTCTGACAGATGTGAATGTCTGAACAGCAAATTTGTCTATAAATGGTCCTAATATAAGCATTACAACTGGCGTTCAATTTGGCGTATATCTCTACTTAAAATCTCTAAAAAATACAAATATCATGGGCGAAAACATACGATCCAGCTTCCTGGTTCGTGACTGTGCACACCTCTTCATTTCTTATTTAATTTGTCGCTAGCAACATCGACTTTCCCAGACTGTTGGAAGGCAAGTAGAGTAACTCCAATTCATAAAAAAAGATGACACTACAGTTATAGAAAATTATAGACCTATTGTTACTGTAAATAAAGTCTTTGTAAAGCGTTTGTACAAATATATTTATCGACAATTCAAAAATTTGTAGAATAAACATGCATGCATTCAACTTTCATTCAACTTGTCCACCCCCTAAAACTAATATGTTAATGAGATCTCCAATACACAAAACTTGTGATTATTTTAATACCAATTTTGACAACTCCGTAGATATACATTTTTCAACCTTACCCTGCTAAGCCAGTGTGTAACCAACTACATTCACAACAATTTTAATATACATATTTCATCGTGCTAGATTCGTATTATGTACCTATTTTATTATAATGTAGTATAGTCTTGTGCAAACTATCTATCCTACCATTCTGGATTATTGATTGGGAAGGGTGGCTAGCCTAGCGCGCACTTATTCTACTCTAACCGGCCTTCTTGTGGTAGCTACTCGAGCCAACCCAAGCGAAGAATGAACTCGAGCATTGTAGTAAGTCAGATGCCACCAAAGTTGACCATACTGGGCCAGAACTCCCCCAGTCACATAAGATGTGCTCTGGCGTCTCGTTCTCTAAATAACATGCACGGCAGAGTGGGCTGCTAGTCAGTCTTATGCGGTGCATGTGTTTATTAAGCTTGCAGTGACGAGTCAATAGCCCTAAAACTTGACATAGTTTACTGCGAAAGAGCTGCAGACAGTATCTTGCTGTCCTGAACGATAGCCTTGGAATGGCTTTGCGTGCCTGACAGCAGGTGGTTATGGATGCCCATCGATCCTCGTGTAGGGTAGTGGTCCATTGTTTTATATACCCAACACCGTAGAGTGCAGCCGAAGAAATGGGAAGAACAGGCTCTGGTTTCATGTAAGGAGAACACGAACCCTGTCCCGCTAATCTATCGGCAGCATCGTTTCCCAGATTACCTTTATGACCTTTGACTCATCTAAGTATCAAGTAGATTATTATTATCATTAGTGATCGCATCCAAGACCATGTGACACTAAGGCTCGATTGTACTAACACGTTAAGCATAGTTTAATTTTAAGCGGCACTTTGAAGATGAGGGGAAATTTAATTTTTGATATAGTGAGTGTCACATTCTAAACGTCACTTAAAATTAAACTGAGCTTAACGCGTTGGTACAACCGGCCATAAAAGTACCAGGCCTGAAGCGATCGTGTAACTGGTGAGGGCTTTAACGGCAGCTTGGCTGTCACTATAAAGGAAAATACTTAGTCCCTTAATGCTCCTTGTTAAAATTTCTTCGGCACCATGCAGGATCGCCAAAACCTCGGCTTGGGAAACCGTAGCTAACGTACCTAGTGCCAACTCTACACTGTAAAAAAGGTGCAGTAAAATTACATGTAAAATCGTTGGTAACAAAGTTACCTACAATTTTACAGGTAAATTTGCTTTATAAGGTAAAATTTCTACCATCTAGTAAATTTCACATGCTGATGTGTTTTTTAAAGATTGTACTGTAAAATTCGTATGTAATATTTATGTGAACTCTATATTTACCGAACACTGAAGTAATTTTCATATGTATTTTTATAAAGAGAGCAGCAACTTACTAATTCTTTTATAGCACCTAATAGGTCCATACTGAATCGCTCATTAGGGATCAAGAATGACACAGTTACGCGAAACCTACGATTGTTTGTGACGTACATGATATTCATTGAGCCAATATAAGTTGACAAACGAATAGAATTACCTACGCGCACAGATAAATAATCCAATAACCAATCACATTGCGGCGTATGAATTTCGTATTTTCCATGATATCTATAGTTTTACCCGAAAATTCAATAAAAACAAATAAATATAAAAGATCCTCATATTTTTACAGCAAAATTAATAGTTCACTAGTAAAATTACTTTTAAAGTGCACTAAATACCCCAAAATATGTCAATTTTACACTTTTAAGTAAATTTTAAGGTAAATACAAAATTGTACATGTTTTTTCCTGTATTTTTCTTTGAATTTTGTTACATCTTAAACTTACATGAAAACGCTATAAATTTTACGAAATTTCTTTTTCCATGTTAAATATCCTAGAAAAAACATGTAAACAAAATTTACATGATTATTGTGGTAAATTCACAACGTTATACATGTAATATTCCTGATTTACCATGGCAAAATTACTGTAATTTTTTACAGTGTAAGTTGAGCTTAAGATCTGGAGAGAAAACTCCCGCAGCTGTCCTTCTCTTTGATATAGACGGCAATCGAAGGCAATGATTCGACGCTGGGGCCAACATGAACGCGGTAGTGTCTGCGAAAGCAAACACGGAAGGCAACCAGTCCTTCGCGGTACCAAGAAGAGGCGCTTTAGCGACGCCATCGTGGATAATGCTCACGTGATCCCTCCCCTTCAGTGTTATAATGGCAGAATTTGATGTACAATATTGTCTCATTTCCACTGGATTTTACTGCAACTTTTTATCTCTATTAGTTTCCCATTAATGCGTGGGAAAATAATGTGGGACACACTGTATAGGTTAGCATTATGTATGTAGAAAGACCCACACACACATGCATATAGCTAAGTGCAAAAACATATGTTTATCTTTTCTCACACCTGCTTTTTTTGACAGAAAGTCATTATTATATTTTTATCATAGAAGGCGACATTGGCATTTCGTTAGGTTAGTAGCTACTTTATTCACGTATTGATTCTTACATCCGTCACTGGATAGCGTTGCACGTGCGCGAATCACATTTTAGTGATATTTGGCGAGGTGTCGAGTTGGAAAATCTAGATGGTGAGGCGGCAGCTGCGGGACAATTAAATGACGCGTGAGATAAACCACGAGGACGTACCGGCATATAAACGCCGACGGACATCTCGAATGTAGCATAATTTCGCACAGCCTGGCGGTCAATTTTCAAAACACAGCGCCGCACACACAGTTCGCCTCTCCCGCTATAAAAGTAAAACGGAATACACAGGGCATCAGGCGGCGGACAGGCGAAAGCGACAGACCTGCTAAGCGGCCTCCTGTTGGTTCGCCCGCCCGCCCGTCGGATCAATTTTGTAATCGTTACGGAGGCGAAGTATACCGTGTGTGCGAGAGCGTGCGATGTGTGTGTGTGTGTATGTAACTGGATAATGTCGGAGTGAAACAGCCGTACTTACGCGGGGGACACCGCAAACGGCGGATGCAACACGGAAATAGCTTTCTCTCTCTGATACTGTTGCTATTTAACTCGTGAAAAATGGCGATTTGCTTCTAGTACCTCGGCTGAACGGAATATCTGATTGTATATATGAATTTTAATGCGAAATAATCGCCTTAAGAATAATCTTGAATCATGTCAACGTTGTAATGCATTCGATTTGCTAAAATGATCTATATATACGCGTTGCAATCGCGTGTTATCAAACCTTAAACTCAAGAGGTACAATCGAAGCACTATTATACAGTAAAAATCAAATATGGCGTCTGTTGGAGACGTCGGTTCCATTCTAGATATCGCACATTTATTTTTATAAACTAATAATAACTACTAAATAATTCAATGATTTATTTACATATGTATTAATCAATAAGTATCGTTCCTAGTTATTAAAGGTTTTATGAGTGCCCAACTCTCCTTTATTAAAAGCTTTCATTGCATGATAATTAAACTGTTGCTTAATTGATCATTTGTATTTACAGTCGCGAACAAATGTTATAGGCACCCTAAATTTTGGGCGAATATCACAGTAAAAATGAGAAAATAAAAACTTATAGGTAATACATTATAAATATGTAGTATTTTAAGGGATTTTATTAATTTGTTGCATATTAGAGTGTTTTTAGTACAGCTATAATACTTTTTAGATGGCAGGGGGAAAGTGACATCTCCAAGACTTGAAAACATATAAAAAAAATAATACATTTACAAAAGGTATCTATAAAGACTATTGTAACCGTAAAGACGATTATATAAACGTTGAAATATCTGTCACAAAAAAAAAATGCAAAAAACATGAAACCCATTAATTTTGTCGAAGGTGCCTATAACATTTGCTCGCGACTATTTAAATACTAGTGGTATAGATTTTTTTATTGAGTTGATAAAGCCTAAGCAATTTAATGCTTATCAGGCAATCCTCGCAAAGCGAAATTTTTCTCCTAATTATCATTCGGCCTCAGAAAAAAAAAAAGCTCATTACGCTTGACTAGACCGAGAGTCGAACTCGTAATAGTCGAAACTCTGAAGCTACCCCGCTATTACAGGTGTAATTAAATGTATGTACTATCGACTCCAAAAAAGATGACATAGGGAAAATAATCCATAAGGAAACATAAAGAAAGATACATCTCCTTTAATCTACCAGCGATTGCGCATGATTAGATTCTAAGAATTACTTTGTTATTGAAAGTAAAACACTGCGGATGTAAGTCTAGTCGAAAAGATTGCGGCATCTTTGTCGCATAACATCAAGGGGATTATCTTTCGGAACGATTGTCGGCATATATACCTTTCCTTTGCTGTTTATTTTAGCCATCGATTACTCGCAGATGACCAGATGGCATAATTTGTGCAAATATTTAAAATGTGTTCTTGTATAATTCTTTGAAAAAATAAATTTACAGAAACCATTACTTCAATTACAAAAAAACTGTTTAAGATTTAGTTTTATAAGAATTTCTTATTAATTATCAGATCTCTGCAAAATCAAATTTATTTAAGTATTAGAATGATCTGATTATTTTTAATTTGAGTAACGTGTAAACATAAAATAACTAAATAAACTGAACTGATTTACCTTAAATCGAACATTAAAATATAGAGAGTCAATAAATTAATATAACATTTTAAAAAAGACAAGATATAAAAGTAAAAGATTAAAAACCTACTTATATACAAAGTATCAGAAAATTGTCTCAAAATATTCATAAGTGAACAGTTGCAATTTAATTAAATTCAAACAGTAAGTAAAAATAAGTTTGTACATTTACAATAGCTAATTCAAAAAAACTAAAAAAATTTACTTGTCTGGAATAGAAACTATGGAAGAAATGTATGCAAACAAAGTGAGTATAATTATAAATATCGAAAAATGAGTTATTGTATGCGTGTACGTTTGTATATGTATTTTATGTAAAAATCCTTGAGTAAATAAAAACATATCCTGGTATAAAATACTTACCTTGCATGCTTACACATTTGTTTTTATTCAGAAAACCTTTAAAATTTGTTTTAATTTTTGAATATAACGTTTTACCAATGTTTTAATATGATTTTTTCGGTAAAAATTCATTACTATAAATTATGGTGGTATTCGTATATACATAAGTATAGTTGTCGCTGTAAGGTTATTTGTAAGTCTTCTGAACATACATAATACATGTTTACAGTCTTGCGATAATCCAAGGACTAACAGATATGCATAGAATCCTACCATTATTTTTATCTCCTGTATTTACTGTTTTACTGTCCGTGCGGCAATTTTAACAAAGATCGTATTAGTTGCTTCGCAGTTATAACGATGTGACTAATGATATTACCGGGGATTATTCACTCCCTGCTGAGGGAGGTACCGAGAGAATGGAAATGAGGTAGTAGGTCGTATTAGGAGAAATTGGACTTTTCTTAAGTAGAGAATGTTTCATTAAATAATCCTTCCAGGGTTTACAACTTAAATTTTAACAAATCAATGTACACTTCTCGCAGGAAAAATTCGGACACCAGCAATCGAGAATTTTAAAATTTCTTGGGTGTAAATGCAGCTTTCCGAGGACTTATTAACAATGGACGGCTTCATTTAGAAATATGTAGGCACGTATTTAATTTGTTTGGTGTTATGTAGAGATACTTCCTTTTTTAAGAAAACATATGATGATGGGATTTTAAAATTATGTTACTTGTTAGTGCTGCTTTGATATTAGTTACTTATTGTTAGTTCTAATATCTCAATCAGCCTCCTGAGTTGTGGGACAATGTGATTTTCACAACTTTATTGATTACACTATTATTGATGTATTAATTAGTATTGTTGTTTAGTATTCTTACATATTACATTACTATAGTTTTCTTCCATCTATTAAAAAATTACGAAAAACAGTTTTAAGATTAATTATAAAATTATTAAAGCAATTAAGTTCGCAAAGAAATTATTTATTTTATTGACACTCTGTTTATTGTATTTTGAAGAAACATATTTTAGATATCGCTTGTGTGATGCAATACCGTAATTTTGTTTACAAACTGTCTATGTAGCACAGCTCCAGGCAGTAGAAATGAGAAATTCAAAAACAAATATTTTAGCAGTAACTGAGATTGATTGTGTATGATATTTTGGGGGAAAATCCAAAAACACGTACATTTTTTTTAAGGTAGTTTATGGATTAGAACGAAAAAATATGAATTTATAATTTACGTGGTTGGGAGATTAAAATTTGTTCTTATTTTAACCCCTTACAACCCCCATCATGCACCACTGATCTCCTTATTAAATCAAAACGTCCGATTTGTCAAGAAGAACATTTTACTTTTTAGTTTAGATCGGTATTTTGCTGGTTCCAAAGATATCGTTGAAAATGTGTTTTAGGGGTGTAACCTTAAGGAGCGGTATCTTCCTACAAGTGAATATCAGCAGCTAAAAAAATACCGGGTCGATTATTTTTCCCTGCACTACATGCATCCAAAATTTTATGAAAATCGGAGCTGACCAGTTGGGTGATTTTGTTTGTATGTTGGTTTCCCTTTATTTCATTCTTTATTTTGTTTCTTGACTTTAATTTCATCACTCATAATTTTGCAATTTTGTATTGTCCTAAACCGGTGTAAACCGGTAAATTGACCAAAAAAAACGTTCGGTAAATTACAAATATTTACCGGTAATTCGGTAAATGAAAAACCCATACCAGAAGAATATAGAAAAGAAACTGAAAAAAACTTTTGATTAGAAACGTATAACCTCCATTCTACCGAGTTAGTCAGAAAGAGAAGAAATCAAAAAATTCTCAACAAAAAAAACAAAAAATTGAAAAAGCCTGTGTAGAAATTAAAAGAAAATAAGAATGGAAACAAGATGGATAACGAAAAGCAACGCAAAGAAAAGCGAGATTAATGTTCATTTGTTGCTAGGGCGGTAGGAAGCAAAACACCCCATTTTCCTACCTGTCTTTGTCAACAAGTGCAATTTCAATTCTCTCATTTTATGGTTTTTTTGTGTGGATTTTATTTATCTCTCTGAAAAAAGTTGAGTTAGCATATGTGATTTTTGCTCTGGAGTTTTTTAAGATTTTTAAAAATTTAAAATCGTTTATCTTAAACAGTAAGTAAATGTCTCATTTTTTAATATTTAAAAATAATAAGAACAACGTTTCACGGATTTAAATTAATAGCAATTTTGAATACACCACATTATGAGAGAACATTAATGCAACATGTTAATGTTGTAAAATAACATAAAAATTTGAACCTTAAATATTTTGTTTTACTTCTTACAACTGTTTAAAATAATTAAATACAAATATTTTTTTACACAATTCTAATATTATGCCTTAAGATTGTGTAAAATATGTATTATTCTAGTCTAACTTCTAACCCTATTTTCTTGGGGAATCCCTATTAATGTCACACATGAAAAAAAATTCCGGTATTTTCATTTTCATTTACCGAATTACCGGTAAATGAAAAAATCGGTAAATTTACAATCACTAGTATGCACCATAAATGACAACTCTCGCCTAGTTAAATGATTGACTTTGTCAACATCTCTCTTTTTTTTGTTTTAAGTATAAATAACGCCACAGAATCTAAAAGATACAATTTTTGTGTAATAGAATAGATAGCGGTTATTTATCATGATGTTCAACGAACTTTAAATAAGCAAAGATATACTAGTCCGCAATTTTAACTTCCAATTTACGATATGTATTTAATGTATAACTATATATCAACGAGAAATATGCTTAAAAAATATAGTTAATGTATCGCGAGTATTAAACTAATCCCATTTAACGAGTGAAGATAAGCGCGTACGGTTTGACGCGCTGCTGTCGGAACGAGCGTGATTCAGAGGAACAGAATCAAACAAAAAGAGGACGGAGGACGGCGGTGGCGCGCGCGCGAGGAAGCGCGATTCACGTTCGACTAAAATTGCCGCTAGAGTTCTTGGTGTGCGTCGTATTATGTGCCGGGAGTAGTCAGTTCCGTGCAATGAACTTGTTGTACGTACAGTGAGATCGAAAGTCCCTGAATCGAACGAGCGTGAACGCCAACTAGACGGAGCGCGACTGCGAAGACGTTTACCACTACCAATATATATATATACGATAATCGTCGCCGTTCCGTTCAGATGTTAGCGCCCGCGTCGCGCACGGTGTGCTGACGCGGGCCGAATTGCCACAGAGCCCGTGTGCGCTATCGGTAAGTGGGATTGATAATATGCACACACATACTCGGGCTGCTGCTTAAACTAATCCTCCTCCCACTTTCCTCTCTCCGACTCTAGTTGTTTTAACACGTCCGTACGGGTGTGTTTTGTAGACCTGGTATGTATATGCGTTAACGCCGAGCCGCGCGTATCTGTCGTGCGCTGTATATGCTATACGGTCGCCAAAGTATTTTGTTCTAAAATTCTACTTTTTGTCCTTGGTCGCTTAATACCGGAGCCCGCGGCGAAACGTTCATTAATATTAACCCTGCCGGTTATTATTTGCGATAAAAATGTATCGCAATAATATACAGAATATAAACATGGCGCTCTGTTAACAACTTTGACAATAATGTATTACGTAATTAATAAATGCATCTATATACATACATACTTATCTCAAGGCTGCAAAATACGCGAGCAGCTGTAAAATATGTTCGAAGTTCGCGTAGCCAAAGAATGATTATATAGTCCATTCAATCGATAACGATGTGGCAACAAAGCGTATACAACTGCAGTGTAATTGACATTTTAATGTTGAGACACTGCAATAAGGGATATTATTAAAGCTAAGCGTTTTGCAGCTAATGTCACCTCTGTAAATTGGTTAGAACACATCTACACATATTGTGCATCAACATTCTAAACTTGACCATATACTAACACATAATAAATTAATAAATACAGTTATAATTCTTTGTCATTAAACTATTTATGGGAAAATCATGTAACGATGTATAGAAGAAAACTCTAGAAACGCTTAATTTTCTCTTAAACGGGTAGTCAGAAATGTGTAGTCTGTCCATACATATGTACATATAACGAATTGACTTATTCACTAGCACTCGAACTTCAAGAAAAGAAATGTTTACCCAATCCTTCGAGCACGGGTGGTTCACAGGGACGCATTCAGAGAGATTACTATACTAAACGTCTATTATAAAAACATTTATCTTCGATTTTAAAGTATACTGATATGCATACATATGGAATTACATTTTTAAGGTAAATACATGTTTTACATTAAATTTAACTTAAATACTATAATTAGTACATTCCTAATTGTATTGTACCTTATCGGGAAAAAGTACTAGTCTTGTATACAGGGTGTATCAGATATAGAGGTAAATATAATAATATGTAGCAGCTGTAATCATATACGATCAAAAAGTTTTAATGCACAGGGGGTCTATCTCTATGCATTAACGAAAAAAATTATTTTATAAATGCCGTGGGCTAGAGCCGCACCTGTGCCAACCTAATATGCTGTCCCGAGTATTAACCGCCACATACCGCTATCATTCAGCCATTGCCCTCTGTTAGTTTTGTAGGATCGCCGCTTGGAGTGCAACCACTTCGAACATTTTATTTAAATTCTTCCCGTCTCGAAAAAAAACGATCCTTTTCAGGACCATCATGTTTTCATATAAAGAAAATCGAAATCTTGATGCATCGGCAAAAGCGCGGAAATGTATAGATTAATTTTCGCGCGACATCATAGTAAAAATGCGTATGTATTTGCAAATTTTCTGTATCTACATTTATTTCTGTGTAATTCGATTCAATTCATTTTGGTTATATGGTTAAATAAATCCAAAAAAATAACTCACATCATGTGGTACCGTTTATTAACAACTAACTCTCGATTCGACAAAGCAAAAGAAAAATATTTACGTTTTTTGTAACTACTGAAGTCGCATATCCGGTGAAACTCGAACGTCTTATCAGGATATTAAAAATAATACTTTGTAGACTTACGTAGAATGCTCTTAACAAAAAAGGAATGTTTATTTTATAAAAAGAAGAAATTTAAAATGCCTGAGTTTTGCTATTTTTACAAGGGCACACTGGCCGATTGGCCTTTATTTATTCAGAATGACGTTAAATGAATTTACGGCATACAATTAAGAATAATACTAAATGAGTCCAATGTATTTATACATAATACCACGTTTAGCGGGTGCTTAACATGACGTTTCCTTGCATCAGGCCCGGACTAAAGAACCTTTGGCTCTAATTTTTTTTTTTATTTAATGATGAAATCCGGTTTCGATGGGTTTGTGCTTTATATGTCGTGTAGTTAACACCCAAACAAAATTTACTTTTTTATTTGATACACTCTGTATATTATAGTAATAGTATTTTATTTTCCAATAGGTGATAGACCCGAGTACAGGAAAATATACATACAATCATCAAGCAACAAACAAAATACTACTAAAAATTACTTTAAAAAATTATATTTTTTAAACATATATCAAATAAAGAAAATTACAATTGTATAAGCTAAGAAAAGGTAAATTTTTTAGATTGTCACTTGTCATTTCTTGTTTTTCTTTTAAATACACCATTTTTTTGCCACTGCTTCGTAAAACACTCCCGTTAATTTCGATGTTCTAACAATTGTCTCTGTTTTATTTCATAATTTTCACTTTGCGACAATTGCCTTTCACCTATATTTTATTATTTAATACCTTCTTATGTAACGTAGTCAAAAAAATTTAACTTAAGTATACTATACATAAAATGACCTTGCAATACGCACGATGCCAATTTTGAAACGGCTATATGTCTGTTTCTATTTTAAAGTGGCGCGCTCTTTCCTACCCTCTGCTTTCCTATACTCTAGTTAAATTTTGACGATTATAGTATGTGGGTTTGTACAAATTAGTTAATTGAATCAAAGGGGTGTTAATATTTAAAATACCATTATACAACAATCTTTAATACAATATTACAAGTATATACATATATTATGATCTGTTAATATTTAATTGTTTACTTAATAATGAGACTTGAATTGCAAATGGTGTATTATATTAAATGAAACATTCTTAACATATTCTCTACTTAAAAAAAAGTTCAATTTCTCATAATACGGCCTCATTATCTCATTTGCATAATTTTTTGGCACTTGCTACATCAGGTAGTGGATAATCCCCGGTCAGCATCATTAGTCAAATCTTTATGTCTATGAACAGACTATATGAAGCTTTGGATTTACCGGCTTTGGGTTATGGAGATTTGAGATTTGATACATATGTGCATTGTTGCTAGATTTACCGTTTTTCTGATTTCGCTTTATTCTAGACTGTTTCTTTTTTAGAATCTATCTTTCTATTCAAATTCAACCATATGTAACATCTGAGGTTTGATATAGTGAGAAAAGTTTTAAATAAATAAAAACTTCATTGTAAACTATTATTCCACGAAATTACAACGTATACCAGTTGAAAGATCGTTACATTGTTAAAATATAATGTCTACTTAATCAGGTGTTCAAAATATGCTCCATTAGTGACTTGACAGTACCATTTTTGAATTAATTTCTTTTATTTAGCCAAATGTTAATCTTTATATTTCTATAAATTATTTCCTTGGAAATGTGGCTGATTTGCAAATGAAACAAGAGTTATATCGTCATCTTCAGAAGAAAATTGTAAATTTTACACTAAAATGTCAAAACTGCATGGATATATTACCAGGTTTTTCAATGTCATTTTTTGGTAGTACGTAATTCATACGATCATTAACATTTGCTTCTTGGACTTAGGTATTCTGTTAGCTAGAAGATTAGAACCATATCTAACAGATGCCTCTAAAATCTCATTTTCGATAAAATATAGAGTTACGCATTTTTGCTCGAAAGGCGAGGATATGGTAAATGGCATGGTTTCTATGTTTTATTTTCCTATCTTTTTCAGTTAAATTACTATATTTGAATGTATAGAACTCATAGTATCTATTGTATAATTGTCAAAAATAGTTAATTATTATCCGCATTATTTAAGTAATAAATAGAACGATCACAAATAATTTAAAATTTGGTGTAAATGAGATGAAACAATTTCCTTTCTTCCCAACCAGTGATTTTCAGCGCTTTTGACCACCAATATCTCGAAAACGGTTGAGAATTGGACCTATGCTGACTGAAAGTGTTTTGCTAATTTTGATACAAGGAATAACCTTATGAAGTTATGCAACTCAACGGGGAGACACCCTGTATAATAATAAATACTATTTTGTTACGGCATTTCAGGATTCATATATGCATGCATGTATAGTTCAAAGTTTTGTATATAAATTTGTATCTCTTTCACACACAAAGTATTGCTTCCAAAAGCCACTTAACCTTAACTTCCCCGCATCAGCCCCACTCACCCCTAACCATATACCTATTAAAAATATTCGATATTTGTTACCGTTTCAAAATATATTTTAAGAACCGATTTTCAAAGCTAATTTAAAAACCAGTTTCAGAACCGATCTTAAAAAACCGATTTTAAAAACCGGTTATAGTTTTTTTTTTTTTTTTTTTGAAGACGATTATAGGCCACATCCAAACCGGTTTCACATAAAACCGGTTTTGATTTGTAGCAGTATAGTACATGTACTAATACCTACACTGTGCATGGTGATTATCATTTGTGAGATAGTGTTAATGTCATGAACTTATCAGGTTTATGAGTATTTTGTGTTTTCTGTTCAAGTTGGAATATCTGCAGCCGGATATTTTTCGTAATTTACTAGGTATGTAGTTATCTAAGTATACGTTTTTTTTTTTAAATGTTTACCAGATATAAATAACTTGTGATTAACATTTAAGATTAGATAATATTAAACGTTTAAATAAATTTAATCAGTTTGTAAAATCGATACAGTTTTACGTTAGTTATTGTATCAAAACCGTGTGTGATTGTAAACTTGCAATCGATAAAAGTTAATTTTATAAAATCTAGTTAATTAGAAGCGCACTATTATTAGGGAAAAAAGAATTGAGAGAGGAAAAAAAAAGAAATTACATTCCGTGCGCGCAACGATAACCTCGTTTCGCGTTCACATTCTCCCGACTACAACAAGCACCGTCGAACGGACGGACGGACGAACGAAAGCGTTGGATCATGGGAAAATTATTTGAATTTTCAACGCGGAGCGAATGACGTCGATCCTAGGTTCTCTTTCCTTTCTCGATTGTGTATTCGCGTCCCTCGGCGTGCTTTCGACACGTCGGCCGGTATTCCTCTCTTTCTCGTGTACGGTTACGGCTGTCTCTCTTCGACTGCGTCGGCCTCATCCATAGGATGATCGACTAAAATCGGCAAGTTGAAATCGTCCGGATAAGAGATGAGTTGTTTGCTGGTTCCAACCCCCGGTCTTGTCCTTCCCGTATACCGATTACCTATGATACTACTTATGGTTGGTGAATTGTCTTGGCTCTCGGCAATTTGCTAGTGAGGCACAGATGTCGTTGCTTTTACAGGGTGTGTTAATGGCGTTGGAGATATTTGTCATGGTCATTTAATCAAATATTATTACAATATACACAATTACTGGTTTTTTCTCACTTGCATATTTACACCATTCTTATTTTTTTTTTTATTAACTACATAAGTCATTTTAGAAATACTTCTTACGTATTATCAAATATACCTACAACAAGAAATAATACACTATTTATAGAAAATAGATATAAATAGGATAATTCTGGGGAGAAATATTCTAAAAAGATCCCAAATTTACTTTTTTTTTATTTCTGAATACCGCTTTTTATTATTTCACATTGATTAATTTACAATCTTTTCTATATACTTACATTACGTTTCGGAAATTGTTTTTTTTTTGTTTTTTGAAATATATTTTATGCCAATCGTTCGGAAATAGTGACAAGGAACACCTCAACAGTGTTCATATATACCTTGATCGGCAATTCCCGGCGCCGACACGAAAAATTCCCGTTTTGACACTGCAATTCCCTTTTTTTTGACGGCAAATATAAACTTATTAACTTGTTTTAATAAATTACTTATTAAATTAAAATAAATGTACCGATACAATGACAGATTCATTTTAACTAACGCAAATGAAAAACAAAATACAAAAATAATAAACATTTAAATTTATTTTTATTAATGCAATAACAATATGTTATCCAATAATTCCCTCTAAACCAAAACTTTTTCCCTCTAACGGTCAAAATTCCCTCTAAAAAGGGGATTTCCCTCTCATATACGAACACTGCACCTCAACAAGAATGGATAAACAACACCTTGATCTGGGGAGGTAAGAATTCATGATCTTCAGTCCCTTTATTGGCCGTAACGAACTCCAAAAAGATGGCGATTGCTCCGGCACATTCAAAATTTACTAGCTGTCAGATTGACAGGTTCTCCTATCACAGCTGTTACTCGCTCCAATGTGCGTTCATAGGTTATAAAAACCTGGAAAACTGTCAAATAACTGTCAAGAAGTGTTTTGACAAAAGCTGAAGTTCGCGAAAACAAACTCAGAAAAGGTGGCGATTCCGCACAGTTAAAAATTGATAACTGTAGGTTCTTGTTTACATGTCCTTTGATATTGATATTTCTGACATTTTTTTTTGGAAATAAGTGGTTGACATTTCCATATATCGGTAGCTGTAAGGAATTTCTCTAATGGGGACATTTCTAGTAGTAAGGAAATGATCATTTCCTCACAGTTACTTGTGCGCTTCAAGAATGAATGAAAATTTATTTGAAATCAAAATTTATTTTTTATTTTTATTAATTAATGATAAAGAATAAAAACTAATTCAATGTTAATTAAAAATATTAATCCAATCATTATTAATATTAAAAGAAAGTTTTTGCGTCACCTTAACCATCAAACATTTTTTTGGATTGGGAGGGGGAGGCGCGCTTTCCTGAAATTTTTTTTAATTTCTTTTTTTCGGAAATTTTAGATTTTTGTGTGTGTAAATCTTCTAAGAAATGAACGAAGTTTTAGATATTTATATATTATACCCACATCATGTTTAGGTGCAAGGGTTGATTTCAGCATTGAATAATTAGGTCACAATGCTGAAGATCTCATTTTTAAACAAAACTGTAAAAAGTATGTCGTAATAAGTTATTTTTAGTAAAAGAATGCGTTTTTTCTTCTTCCGATAATCCATAGAACGATTGTAGGCATAATCATTTTTTTTTTTGCTGTAAATTGGTCAATCGGGTCAATTTTGTTTTTTTTTTATAAAGATACAGCGTGTTTACCACTCGTCCACTATCATTTTCTCGAGACTCATCAAAATTTTGATAGACAAAGACATTCTCCCATATGGAGAATCATTTAAAGATATTTTGAACTTCCGGTAATGTTTTGTTAGCAAATTTCTTATTTTAAATGGAATGGTGTTGTTTCTCTACCTTAAGGGATTCTACACTTTATTTAAAGGCAATTTGCACTGAAGTGCTCTAAACTCAGCAGTTTTTGAGATATTTGCGATTTTCACATAGCACATTATATTGCACTCCATCAAGTTGTTTCATATTTTACAGGCCACAATAATACCTAATGTTGAGAATTTGTCGAAACGGCAGCTATATTTTATACAGACATTGACCATCAATCTAGATACTTTTAACGTTTTTGCGCCTCTGCTCCATCCGGGAACACCCATTTTGCATTATTTTAAATCGTTCGTAAACATACCAAATAGGTAGCTAGTTTGGCAAGAAAGTTACTGAAGCAACTCTATATTTGAAGTAACGGATGACAGTATTTTTATTACACAATTTCTTAAATAATTCATATTTGTACCACCTACGGGAAGAGTTTGTGGGTAATAAACTTTTCATAAGCTGTTGGAAATCTTTTGCTAATATAAGCTGAGGTCTCCATTGCATGTACTATTAATAAATACATGTCAAACTACAAAGAAAATTACCGAAAAAGATGTATACTCGAAAATGTAAAAATATGAATATGATATGCCAACCTATACGGCTCTCAGACGTCTATCTTAAAAAAAAAAATTAACAAAATTAAGATTTGTAAACCCAAAAAAATAGTGTGCCACACACGGCCAGAAATTCTTTTGCGATTATTTCCATATATTCGCAAAACTGTAGTTTCAGACCTAGTGATACAAATAACTATTCTTGCAAATAGAACATTTGAAGAAAATATGGATTCTCTAGAGGAATTCTAAAAATTATCATGGCTTTCGGGCAGTTAACTTCATTCATGACTTTATATGGGGAAAAAACAAACCATTTTCAAGTTAATATGTACAAAGATAAGTTCAAAACAAATTGAGAATCCACAATATTTTTTAATTGATTTATGTTTCCTGAATAAAAAAAATAAGAAAATATTTGCTATGTGATGTTGCAGTTATTAATTAATTAATAGTATTACATATTTTTTTAATATGTTCGTGATACCTATAAACTAAAGTTTCTATAAATTCCGTCTCGTCGTATTCAAATTTTCTGGGCGTGAATTTTATTTAAATTTAAAACCAAAAATAACAAAAGCACTAAGTCAATTCTGTTTATTTGTAGAAATATATTATGTGATTTAATAAAGACGAATAAATAAGTAAATAAACAAATAAATAACTCGCTTTACGAGTCTTTATTTTTCATTTATCTTTGTTGTCAATTTCATATGAAGTTTTTTTAGGTATGCAGAGAAGGTTACTGCAAGATATACACTCTAATTTTCATAGTTGAGCAAATAGTTGTTAATATTTCGAAAAAAATCAATCATCATTACGGGAAAAAAGCCAGTTGCTGTAATTGATGATCAGAGTGAGATTTGACCTCGCGACCTCTCTCACTAGACGAAACCCTTCAAGGCATTCGGCTAATGCAGGTCCATAAATGCATTAAATGACGTAATCAGAAATGTTTAAGGTCTATTTCGCAAAAACGATTTTTTAAGGTTAAAGATATCGAATTTGACCACCAATTTCATAATAATACAATGAATTTATGTTCAAAAAAGTATAAACATAGCAGTTCTAATAGGGACACGTTAATACACACGCTAATATGAAAAAAGTACACAACATGACCTCAACAAAGTAAAGACAGCATTAAAATTAAATGAATGTAACATTCGCCAAAAGAATATAAAAACTAAAAAAGAAATATTAATTTATAACGAATAATAAAACTTCTGTAGAAAATTAAAAAAAAAAATCCTAAAAGTGTATACGTCGGGTTAGTTTCACGGCCAGATGGCAATTGATTCTAAACTTTAATTTGTACACAATGTTAATGAACGCCTGCAAGTGTATTCCAACAGAAACTGAATATCACTATTTCTAGTCCTATAATTTCGGAGAACATTATTTCCTGATAAGCTTATCTCTATGTTTGTGCACAAAGGTAGAAAAGTAGTAAGAACATAAACTGCTACAAAGGTTACCAACTGTAGCTTAATAAAGATATTTGTACATGACGACTGGAGCATAGTTGCCACCGTTACTCGAAGAACCCTTTGTTGAAAAAGATAATATTCTGAATGCTAAAGTATTATTCTATATCGTAATCGTGATTCAATCTCAGCTAACTAAAATAATTACAAAAGACATTTTTATTCTATTGAAAAATTTTCAAATTACAACATTTGCAGAACTGCATTTTAATACCTTAATTATTGCCTCATATTTTAATTCATTTGTTTATTGTTTTTAGGTTGTGAAAGGCGTTATATTAATTATTATATTACTAGCGTTTTCTTTGTTACACTTGCGTGTATCATTATTTTTACTTGTTATGTACTTCTTCAATGATATAATACTAGTTATATTACAAATGAATAAAATCAAAATAAAAAAAAAAAAACTTTAGGGTTTATGTATATACTGATTATGTTTTTTCAATGCCAAAGCTTAAGACGAATCTATTTAAGCTAGAAATTAGTGTATTGTAACTGCTTCAGATTTTATTCTCCGCGTTTGTGTCACCAATTTCCTCTGCATTCGTTAATTGTCTCTAAAAACACAACGTCGTTTGCTTCCGAAGTATTTTAAACGTTTATTACCAACACACCAATCATAGTTAAGACGGTTTAAAACACTAATTTGATAACTTCTCAATTTTGTTTCTACGGTGGTTCATAAAAATAGCATCGTATGATCAAAGAATGCCTCTTAATGAAAGTAAATATATCATTTAAAAATAAGGTGGACAGTAAAGGTGATAACACTCCGCCCTGTGGGATCCGTATAGTAATAGTGTAAAATTTAAGAACTCTGTAAAGTACAGTTGCCGTTTTGGCATATAATCTGACAGGACCATCTTCATCACGCTATTATAGCAAAGTCACATCATTATAGACCTAGAGTAAAGGATAGTAACATTGAGAAATAGCCTGTACTTTCGTATAATAAAACAAAATTGATGACCTTCCACTCTTCTTATTTTTATAGTCTTTAAATTACGTCTATACTTCACGCTCTCGAAATTTGAATAAAAGCATACGAGGCACTTTGTGAAGGTAACCCAGTACTCCAGGAATGCAAAAGAAAGTCGCAGTATCATGCGATAATAGTACCAATCACTTGTCGAGGTAAAATTATTTTTCACTTTACAGTTTATTCCCAAATAATATTTTCTGCTATTTTGTGTGATCCAAATATGCGGGATAACCAACTGTATTATCTGATTCAGATAATTATTATTATTAAATAATGTCGGGCTGATTTTGTAATACGACCGAATCTCATGATATCCAAGCTTAACACTTTTAAATCTGTATCTCCATACATATGTTGTAATAATTAGCACAGTTGTTTTGCATGTTAAGTAAAAAAAAAAAATACGGTACTACCACATTTGTATGATCTTGCGAAAGTTTCTGCGAAATGATCGCGTCAGTTATTTCTACTCCGTCAAGGTATAGACAGATGCATACGTAATATGTATGTATAAAAGTACTCAACAACTAGACAGTCTATTCGCCGCATACCACACGACAATTCCAGATACGGCGACAACTCTGCGTGATTTTTAGAATGATACAGGCGGTTAGCCACGGCCCGTTGATCGTCATTATCAGCAGCGATGTATATATAATAAATACATAAACACACAGTCGTTCGTCACTTTATCAGTATTACCAACGCATAGTTCCCAAATTCCCCCCCATAATCCATTATTTACATGAAACTGATTTTATTCATTATTTATTGTTTAACGAGTTAATTATAATCTGGTGAAATACGGCCTCTCCTGTCTCCATTTAGTACTGGTAAGACGCTATTAAACATTCTTATAATTATCTGCTTTCGTGTGATTTTTTAAAACGCTTTTTTTATCGAAGCGCTTGTGTAGTAATTTCGTAGAAAAGTAATTGTCGTTCAATCGATGTTGAACATATGTATTTGAGTAGTTGGCACATTCCAAGATGGCTGTTCTATTATTGTTACCGATTTCTTTCTATATGTATATAAGTAGAGTTCGGAATTATTTAATTTGTTTATCTCAAATCATTTTTTAATTATTTTAACTTGTAATCGCGAAGATAAACTTAAATGAAAAAAATTAATTAATACTTTAACTGATTGTATTATATAGTTTTAAATTAATGTATATTTAAATTTGTGTGGTTTATACTATAGTATGCTATGCAGATATAGTTACTTACACGTTCATTTTGCAGATTTTGCTTGAAAAATTCTATTTCGAATAGCAAACTTCGCGCAAGCACTTTATCGTAGTGTAAAATATGTAAAACGTCTTCCATATTATTTTTTCCTTGATCTACTTAGTGAATCTAGCTTGTGTAAAATTTTATTTATTCGCTGTTATCCGTGTATATCGCTAATAATTAGTTGTGTGATTTTATTCCATGGAAAAATTAGAAAGAAAAAGAAGGAATGTTGGCCAGTGGGGTTTTGATTGAAATTTCTCTTTTCCCGTCGTCGATTATATCACATTATGCACACTCCATCACCGCACGCACTCGTCAAACACATAAATGCACAAAAATATCGGAAACGTAAGTACCCATATTTTTCGTAGTCCCACCTTATCAGCGCAAAAGCTTAAACTGCGTCGTACTGGCTAAATTTATTCCAAATCATTCGGTTGCGGATATACAAACTGCGTTAATCGACGTGTTTTTTCAAATGGATATTAGTGTAGTAGTGGCGGTATTTGTAATAGGACGGTTTGATTTATCCTAAAACGTTTTGCGGTGTGGTAAAGTTGTGAGGAAGGCTGCGCGCTTGTGGACTCTCCTTTGTGGCGATAACGAAATCCGTTGGAATTCACGGAAAATCCATGATTCCGGCACAGGTTTGTGTAAATCTCTTTTAGTGTGAATATATGTGTCGAATGCACTTAAAATCCGTTGTTTTTTGCACAATATTGTATACTGTACTGTTAGTATTATACACATCTATAAATTCGTAATGTTGGAAGCGAGACGGAGCAAATAGTACGTGTTCAACGTTCGAAATCTCAGACGCGAATAAACCGAACGTCTGCTATCGTATGAGTGGAACTCGGTCCGCTTTATGTTGTGGCATGCGCTGTGGTAACCTCGCGGCGCGGCGCCAGCTGATAGCTAAAGGCAGTGTTGCCGGTGCGATGGCCTCGAATGAATGGCATTGCAAGGTCTGCTCGGTGCAGTGCGGTGTATGTGAGAAATGTGCGGATCGACCGCCATGGACGCTTCCTGATGACATTTCTGGTGCGCTACTACTACCAGGTATATAGACCCTGCACTATCTCTTTCTCTCTCTGTATCCGCAGTAGGAGGTGGCGGCTACGGCCTCACGGCGGAGGTGGAGGTCGCCCGACGCACACGCTGCTCTCAGTCTACTACTACTCTCTTCTTTTCGTTGTTTCCTTCTCTCTTGAAAATGTACTCGATGGTTATAATGTGTTTGTGTTATGCGTGTGTGTACGTGTTTTTTTTAAACGTGAGTGTGTGTGTTTGTGACCCAGTCAAACGGCGGCGATTGATTTTTCGTCCAGACAACAGACGACATTCTTTTATCCGCCGGTACCAGCTCTGGAACGACATCCAAAAGATGCAGCACATCTTAACGCTTATACGGCGTGAACTAAACTTCACTACAATCGCTATTAAAGGGTGAAAAAAAAAAGATAATCCTGTTGCTAGTGGACAACTTTGAAACAACAACATGAAAGATTGCTGTTATAAGATTCTGGTAACGTTCAATGTCCGATTTTTAAAATAAAAATCGTATTTACATTTGATACAAGAATATACAAACTAATGTAATAAAAAATTGTAATAGATCGTGAATTAGGCGCACGAACTGTTCAATGCGCAAACTAGTATTGGGTTTGTGTTTATGCAAACTGTCCGAATTTTGCATAAAATGATTTATATAGTCGTGTGGCGAGTGTTGTACACAGCCACCCACTGCCTTTTTAATGTATACCGACATCAGCGTGTACATTTGAATAGAACAGCGCTGGTGAAACTGGCAACGTGGAAACATGTTCTTACTTAAAAGGAATATTTGTTATTAACAGCTCATCGTTAGAGATGTTGACCATTATAATAAGCGTCAATAATATTGTTACATTACGATGATAGTAACGCAGCATGCGATTAGCCCTACGTGTTAATTCGTTTTAAAAAATATGGTAATGAAAATAGCAAGGTATACTAGATTTTCATCTTTTCCTGTTTCCTTTCAAAACTATAACCAAAAGATGTCGTCTCCCTGAATATTTGCTCAAGAGCATATTTTTGGCAGTTTTTTTTTCTCCGTTCTTCCCACTTCCAAAAACATTAATCCACTATCCCACCGTTGTATAAAACAAATTAGTTGGATTCCGGTCAGTGGTTTTTGATAACACGGAATATGAATGCATAAAAGCGTTCCTTTTCAGAGCAAGTAGTTCTATTCTTGTATGTGAATTTTGTCTACTATCTATTTCATCACGAAAACTATCCAAGAGGCAAAACCATTATGAACATTTTTTGGTATGGTATTTTTAAAAACTAATTTGAGACAATTTTCACCGACGAAAAACAAAATGCAAGACTTGAAAGCTTCAATTGAGAAAGTGTGCCACATCTGTAAAAGTAAAAAAAAAATATATAGTTTTTGGATCTTCGAACTGTCCGAGGCCCCAATCTTTACGCCAAAATGACCTTGGACTCGAGTGTAATACGATTCTCCTTAGCTGAGTATTTAATAATTTTGTATAAGATGTAATATATGTCAATATAGCAAGTAAGTACTAATAAATACCAATTCACACAGGAACAGAAATACATATATATCTATGTATGTTGGCAAAATAAAGACGCAGTAACCGCACTTATCGTAATCGAACATACCCCAAACCATAAACTTTCCATAGACCCACAATTCTGGGAACATAACATATTATAGAGGCCGTTTTCAATGTATGGTTTTGTATTTTGTTACATTTCAAAATTCAAATTCAAACGAAATGAAGCAGATTTCGTTTTTGCCTATTCACCCTATCGGGAAAGACAAATACGGGTATTTATATATAAATCCACTTATACAACATTTTGTGTATGTATGTAAGAGTGATAATACATTGCGATTTAAAAGATCTCTTGTGTTTCCTATTCTGACTGCTTTACAGCTGGTCGTTCTATGCTAGTCTTATTAGGAAGTGTAGCATATGAAAAGGTATCAGAGTAGGTAAATCGCCTTTGTCTCAATCCTTGGAGATTTCTCTCAATATAGGTACTTCACTTTTTATCCTTTCAATATTCTACTGTTGCTTATGCCGTAAAATAGTTCAGGCCGTAAGAATTACAAAATTATTTGCTGTCCGGAACCTGGCCTACCTCGTCTAATTTTCTGAGACACTCTCGGATCACCTTAGAACTGATTACGTATAAGCCTGGTGCTTTCATAGCTGCTTGAATATCGGTCATTATAATAATCGCTTGCTTTCGATCATTTCTGTCATTGTTGGACTGGATGATGTTTCGTAGCTTGTGCGAGATGAACCGATAAGTCTTCCTAATCTGAAGTCGTCGCTGAGTGCAGCCCTGTCTTAATTTTTTTGTAAACTCTCCTTTGAGAAGGCGCTACGCCACCAAATGTAGGACGAAGCAGTTCTACACTTTGCTTCGGAGATAGCGAGCTTTTAAAATTATAATAAATTATGGCTCCAAAATTTTCTCTTCTTAAATGCATTTTTTTCACACACTTCACTTACTTTGTCAACACACTGAAAAGTAGCTGCTGCAGTTATCGAAACCAGATTTGAAATGTCAAACTAGAAAATAATAGACAATTGTTTGATAGGTCGTTTGATTTTCTACGGCCCCTTGATGTATCAGTTTCCAAAAATTATTGGTGCTACCGTCGAATATTCGTTTGAAGGTACTTGGATGTTTGCTCAAGCTTTCGAAATTTTTTGTTTAGTCTATATATTCCTTTCCGTTCCTTCTGCCATTTTGGAGCCATCGCTATAGCATTTATAGAGATTGTTAAAGTGACAGATACATTGTCTTTAGTTTTAAATTTCTGAATCTTTTCTGGGTTTTTACAGAAAATAAAAATCAAACATACATGGTTCAGTTATCCTAAGGTAGTAAACCAATACAAAGAATGAGGACGACCATTGTATAAAAGAAGCGAAGAATAAATTGAATATATGTCAAATCAAAGCTTTTGGTTAAAACAAGTAAATTTTTGACGTGACTCGAGGTCAGAGAAGAGCACTATTATAGTGATTTGGTCTGTTTGGCAGTATGAAAATGTATTTTTGTATGATCCCAATAAATATATATTAGTATTATTTGTTGGCGTTTCTATATAGTTTGAAAATGGTGTCGTTATCCTACCCACTATTGTTGCTAAGCCATTTGGTAAATTTGTTCACAAAAATTTTATCTGTTCACTCAAACGTAATTCAAGAGTTCGTATATGTGTATAGTAGGCACGTGTAAAATATTCGAAGTAAGGCTCGCAAGACTGTGCAGTCGACTCAGCCATATATCGAATGACGCCCTTCTGAGGCAAAAATACAGTACGACACTCTAATGCACATTAAAGTGAAAGTAAAAAACTGAATTCAATTATAGTTTTTAAAATACGTATTTGATAACAGTAGCTATTCAACTTATTTGCTGTTTTTGTTGAGTGTACGTTCAAAGAGAGTGTTTCGCGCATATACAAACCTAAAAATACTTCATGGACATGACTTATCTCCTCATTTTTACGTAAATATATAAATCATATTGCTTCTTATTTTTAATAGTATGGAAAATCAATTTTTATTTAAATATAACTTGCTATAAGAGAACCATGTAGCCATATTATGTAGCAAAGCATTTGATCGATTTGTGTTTGTGAGTGGTATTATAGTGTTGGATACTACGCCACTAATGTCATTAGCGTACATAGTTATAGTATAATCAGCCAGAAAATCCGCAATATCATTTATAAAGAGGAGAATGACTAGAGGACCAAAACACTGCCTTGCGCGACACCCCTTTCGACTGGCAACACAGGGAGATCTTACTCTAGTTACGAACTTATTATTCCATCTTATTACATTGTATTTCAACAAATGGAACCCTGTCAGGCAGATAGGGTTCAAATTATTTTGCGACAATTCCGCAAATTTCGTAACTGTTTAATTTAGCAAGAAAAACACTATAAAAAACGTAATTGAAGCGTGACTTAAATCACAAAATTATCCTAACTGGTGTAAGTTTGCCCTAAATCAAGCTTCTTGCATTTCACATTTCGATACATTACAGGTATATAAAATATTTTAATTTATTTTTAATTTATAGAATGCAGAGTTGTACTATTGAAATATTTCCCCTTCTGAAGCTGCGCTTATTTGGACGAAAGCAAATAATTCCCGCTAAAAAATTTGAATTTCAACACATGCGTATATATCAGCGTATCATTATGGAATTCCTTCCTGTATTTAGTCGCTCTTATATATTATATACATGCATTGTATATATAATATCGCAATATAACAATACACCGCGCGCACTTCACGCACATAACTTGTGTACATATCTAATACATCCACGATTTTGGTTAGTTTCCGATACGATAAGTAAATCCGCTATCTCTTCCGAATAGGCTACGAGGTTACCGTCTTTTTCGTGAGTGTCAAACCACCCATATTTATAAACGTGTTACGGAAAACAACAAGTCGCTCGAAATTGCGGAGCCACGCCGTGTCTATGTGTGCGTGTCGGCCGGTAGTTTTGTGTTTCGTAAGTGACTATACCGACGTGAGCAAAAACGCTGTGTCGTTGACGCAACCAACAAAATGGCAGAGTAAATGCGAATGAATATTCGAGGCACCGTCTTTGTATGTTACGGTACGTAGCTTTTCGCCTGTTTATCCGCCGCCATTTAACTATTTTTGGTTCGTTACAATCGTGAAATGAAAAAAAAAAAAATATATTATTAACGATATCGGTATCATTGACTTATCGCAGCCTGTTTGGTGTGGTCATGGTTCAAGTCATACATTAACGCAGCTACTTACTTGTCTCACGTACCTTATTTATACAAAACGCTCTTGTATTCGAGTCCGAGAAAGCGTTTACATTTTCTTGAACGCTTTAATTTGCGAATTTAAAGTGTTACAATGCCTTTCCCCTTTTGAAATTTTATTGTTACTCTATTAAGCTGATAGTCGTCATTTAAAAAGAATGTTTATCGCTGGGTACATTTCCATAGTTAACTATTCTATTTTCGATCGAATCGGTGATACTCGTTGCAGATCGGTGAATGAACGTATGTAATATGTATAAAGTACGAAAGCACGTCCTGAACACACACAATAATGCCTACCTACTCTGTACGCTATTGTTAACACACAATTGGGTCTTCAAATAACAATTATGCTTCAATATTCATGCTACACATTTTAAATTTGTCTGTATGCACGGACGTTTGCGTTATAGAGAATGTAAAAACAAATAAGCATTATTTTATCTTTACGAAAACCAGCTGACAATTAAATGTCATACCAAGTAAATGGAATTTTTTCAAAATAATGTTTTAATCCGGTTTTATGACAGCGTATAATGCTCGTGAAATGTTATCAATTTTCGTTTGGGTTCAGTTCGTAGTCTTTAATGAAACTCAGCCATGATTCTCATTACATATACGCTTAAAATTAAATTAATTACTAAATTGCCGAGTTAATTTTGAAGGGCATCTTGGCCGATCAGATTGTCTATAATCATAGAAAACTTTGTCATACACAGCTTTTGCTATTAAAGTACACCTACTAACAAAATACTTATTGCGAAATGGAAAGTTTTTATTCTTATGTGATATAAATACGCAGTGATATCATTTTTTAGTCTAAATAGCGTGCACTGAGAAAAAAAGTTGTTTATGTTTAAATGATAGAAATATTTCTTTGCCGTTATTTACAAGAACCCTTTCATTCCGCTATAATATATTATATACCAACGGTGAGCAAATGCGACTCCAAGAGCCGCATGCGGCTCTTCATTGACTTAAGTGCGGTTCCCATTAAAATTTGAGTTTTCATTTTTACCAGAATCGTTTGTTTTTATTATACTGTCGAGCTTCCCTAAGTCGAATGAATCTCCATAGTTTATCGGAAAATCGAGATCTAGAAAAATTCGTCCTATAGAAATTCGAGTGCATTTGAATTTTAATACTAAAATGTTTAAATAATTTTCTTTTTGATAATTATATTTCTATATGTGTTTTGTTAAAATATGCAATTACATTAAACAAACCCTTTTGATTTTATGCAGGGCTCTTTACAAAATACTAAAAATCAGATTGCTGTTATATACTAATAAACTACGTAATAAAAACTACAGACACAAATCAATTAAAATCTTCAATGACAGTAAGACGATATTAGAAAGACTAAAGGCGCGTTAATGCAACTTTGAACTGATCCAAAGCTCTAAAAACACATTAAATCCATTGGGAATAGCTAATACTCTATCCATAATCTGGGTAAGAGTGTTGGGATGAATGTAGTTTCATTGGCCTGTATAGCTGTGAGTGAATTTTGTTGTGCGAAGCCTGAGAATGAATGAAGAGAATGCTCAAGGCTTTGTTTTCGCGACGCGAAGGGATACGTTTCGTGAAAGGCAGGAGCAAGCAATAGTGGCTTTTATAATAGGTTAGGTTTTAATTTGTAAACAAATAACATATCATAACCTGTTCTTTCCCTAAAGAATAAATTATTTACATACAAACACCTTGTCACACATTGACACTCATGAAGGCAAAGTGAAAGATCTATTTCATACAATGAATGAAGTAGACTGCTTGAAGTCGTACTATCAAGTGGGATGATCTGCAGTGAAAAATAATGAAGGCTTGGTTCAATCAACACTACCGGGTAGACTTGAAGAAAAAACTAGCGACCCGATATCTTCTCCCTCGCTTGCTCTTCAAGAGTTCCTGGACACTCACAAATTCTTGAAAACGAGGCAGCAGACACCGTTGCAAAAAAAAGTTCTGCGGAGAAATTCTAGTGATCAAAACTTGCCATAGGCGCAGCACCTACGGTTGCTAATAATCAAGTCAAATTCTAGAAAGATCAGAAATCTCTCCAATACTGGAACAATTGGTTTGATGCATGCGAGAGAGTGTATCTCACGTATCCATGTCAGAATTAAGGAACTATCTGAACTTGACCGTCAAAGTATAAGAGTAACAACCTCTGTCTTTACAGGTCACTGTAAATTCAGAAAACACTGAGGGCTCTGAATGCCGACTATGTTTAGAAGACGAGGAGACAATTGGGCATATTTTGCTACGATTGCCCTGCTGATATGAGAATTAGAACTTCTGGGAAGGTTGACCTTTCCTTAGAAGACTTAAAAACGATATGATTCAACAAGATAGTGAGCTTACCTTACGGGCTTGAACTTGTTGACAGAACGAATATCGAACAATACGGATTACTAACACTACCTACCTATGTACTGAAAATAATAATTGAATGAAAGCAATTTCTATGTAGATATTAATAATTTCTTTATATATTAACTGACACAAATGTTTCTTTTAAAAAGCGGCCAAGATATTGTTGTGATACATATATCGGATGAACCACCAACCATAGTGGATGTAATTATTATATTATGTACACACCTGTTTGTAAGTTCAGTATATAATTGGGTTTGATCAATTTGCATCGTAGTCGTGGTCATTAAATGTATAAATTTATCGTCTGGTAACTGAATGGTTTCAAAATAAGTATCATAGGTTTCGACTTTACTCGTCAAAGGGATGGAGACTCAATGTAATTCGTATGAAATAAGTAAGTTGAGGTCCATAGAGACGAGGTCGTTGTTAAAAAAAGCTTTCTTTGAAACGGTTTTATTTTTACATCAAGTTGAATCAATTAAATCATATTTCTGTGGTGTATCCGACATCGAAGACGATCTTCTTTCTAAATCAATGCATTTAGCTTCGGCCTAAAAATATACAGAAGAAACGTTAAGATCATCCAACATTATAGAAGAAATTTGCTGGGTTAATATACCTTGGTACATTTTCTCATATGGAACCATACATGTCTCTACTGTCTTGAGAATTATTATACACTTTGGATGCTTTGAAGGAGATTTTTGTCTGGATTTCCTGATATTGGCGTTGTGTTTCTGATGTGGATCATTTCTGCAACATCTTTGGTTTGTCACTGGGAGGAAGCAAGCTGATATTCGAGGTATCTTGTCCAAGTACTGTTTAAATTTTTGTGTAAATAAAATTTGTGAAATTTATATTTCAAAAATTTTGAGGTTACTCTTCATATTTGTAAATGACAGTTGATATTGAAATTTCAATATGTGTAGGTTGGTAGACATGGATGTTGGTCTTATTTTATGATAGCGGGATATTCACATATTACTTTGAGAATTTAAAAATCCAGAAATATACTGGATAGTAGATAATATTTGATTTGAATATTACAAATAAGTGTAACTTCACCTTTGCAAGGGTAAGATTTATTATGTTTTAATATATTATTAAGGCAATAAATTGTAAATGTTTTGATATTCATGCTTTTTTATTAATATAGACGCATCTAATACATTAGAATGATTAAAAATTACACTACAAATTCAATATTTAACAAAGCAAAAGACTAATAAAATACAAGTTAGTGATTTAGGAGATATAAGACCTACAGCCACGTCGACACCATACCCACAATTGATAAAAAAATATAATGTAACTATTCATTTGTTAGTAAGAGGGATGATCTGTAGTGGTGAACTCCAGATATATCGGGCATATATACATAAGTTCACAGCCATCTACCGAAGTGGGATTGTATTTTTGTACATCATTAATCATAGAAATGTAGGTATCTGTAAAGAAAAAGCAGATTTAATTATAAAGTTTATTTATTTAATAAAAAAAGCAATGGGATGGAAAATTCATAAGACAAGTTATTGTTATGATTCAAAGATGTAGTAAATCGTACTTTTACAACACCCTGTATATACACCACCCACCATCGTTTGCGGACCACAGTCACTATACAGGTACTGATTTAAAAAATAATTCCAAATAACATTTGACCTTGGATTAATTAATGTGTACATTTTTTTCATCCGTGCTTACAAATATTTGGTTTGGTTGTGTGCTTTAGCTGTTTTTTTTCTGTCAAAAATATAAGAGTTTGGTAAATAAAATTTGCAGGACTTAATTTTTGATAATGTACATTGTACACAATCTGTATTTAAACTATATTCTAGAGTTTTAAACCCATATAATGCGTGTACAATTTTGAATTATTTCGTCATTTAGACACGTTGAGAAAAACTGAATAAAAAAATCAAAGCAAATTTTATCATTGTTGCTCGTATTATAATTATAAAGGGTGGAGCAATAAAAGTGCAGTATTAATTTTTTAATAAAAGACATTATTTTTATTTCGACTTAAAGCCTGCATATAAATCCCAATTAAGTATATGAAATAAAACATCCATGATTTAATAATTATATTAATAATAACAATAATAATAAATAATTGTTATTGTATCATAGAAATATGCACTGTAGACTTTTCAAAACCCATCAGCCAAAAATTGCATGAAATGACTAGATTTCGGTGACCAATGTGGGCGTCTTTGCATAAAATGGCAGCGCCCGAAAATTGTTCTTGCAACAGATGCATGGTGTCTTATGATATATGACAGATTACCCCAGCCTGCTAAAAGCACATGTCGTGCAGATTCCCACCAACCAATGCAGACCACAAGCATTTGTTGCGGTAACGATGATTTTATAAGTACGTCATCCCACAACCCACACCAAACAGGCACTTGTGGGTGCATTATTTTCTCATGAATTCGCCAAGGATTCTTAGTATCCTAAATACCACAGTTCAGGGTATTCATATACCCACCCAACTGGGAGCCCGTTTTCGCTAAAGGAAAAGTCGAACATTGATTTCTTGATTTTGCAATACACTGTTGGCAAGTGTTGGCCGCGCTACGCATAATCTACTTATTTGATTTCTTAGACCTTATATGGAAATTTATCTTAAATTTTGCCTTTTTTGAAATTGCTGACTCATGCAAACGATGACCAGTCTATGTTATTAGATTCTCAAGACTTCGGCTAATCGATGTTTCTCTGTTGATAACTAAATCAATTGTTTTCCTCAAAAATTGCACGTAACATGCAAACTATATGTGGGCTACTCTTTGTATAATGCTGCAGGTTTTGCGCCTACTTGACATTTATGACATTTTTATTTCAACGTATTTATCTGATTAAAAGAAAATATCCATAAAAAGCAAATGTGGGTCTTTATTAGCACACCAGCTGCTTAGTTCTTCTAATAAATAGTAATTTATGGATGGATAATGTGTATTGAATAATGTATTGTATTTATTATATTTGCAGTATATACGTTATAAAATCGATTTTTCTGAGTGTAATTCTACTACAATACTATTCGAAGCATATAAGTACCAAATTCTATATGAAAAGGACAATTTTATAGAGAAGAGCATTCCATTATCTAGCTGTTTATCATGTAGTAATATTTTCTAATAATAATAACCCGTATATAAAGTATAAATACTTTATTTGAAATTCTAGTGTATGTTAGCTAAACTTCTTAATTATTAAATCAAATTCCTGAGTTAGTAACAAAAAGAATATTGTAAAATAAATTAAGGATAATAGGTATACATTAAAAATAGTTGAGTATATGAAAAAATATTTACAAAATTGTAGTTGTCCAGATGTTATTGAAGAGGCTTTTGAAAAAGATGAGTAAAGTCATCGAAATGTAAAGCAAAGAAAAAAATATGTAATGCAAATAAAAAGAAATATGTATATTGTGTATATAATTAAGAATAAAACATAGGCGACTACCTCAGCAGTACTTTATTACAGTTTTAAATTTAATTAAATTGATGTTAATCACTTAAGTTTTCATTTACCTATCTACATATACAGTAGTGTTTTTTTTTTTTATTTCGGTATCTTTATTTTACTGCAAAATTTCACAAAAATGTCAATATTGAAAATAATTATTTATTTCTTTACTTACTGGCAATTAATTTTGTACAAATATACGTAGCACAAGTAGTATTTGCAAAATAGCCATCAACAGGTGGGATAATATAAAGATTTTTATATCATTGGCAAGTTATTAGGATATATTTGTCAGCCTAATATTGAATTGTCCTTGAGGTAAGAAGATCTGCGTCAGCATGATTGTTTTTCGAAATAACTGTTAAGCTGGGAATACATCTGAGGAACATTTCTATTGGTTCACGTGTCCGAAGATTTCGGTTCACGCATGCGAGAAGTGTAGATTATGTAGTATACTATCGTTCTCTTAAAAAATATATATAACTAAGAAAATAAAACTAATTCTGTGCGTCTGTAAGGTTATCTGTAAGTTTGTAAGCATCTGTAGTACATGCTTACAGTCTTAAAGATAATGTATAGAATTCCACCATAATTCTCATATAGGAACATATATACAAGCTTGTACTTTCACTTCTAGCTGTCAAGATGAGCTCAAGATATTGCTCCACAATTTCTATAATACTGTTTGAATTATAGGCTGTGATGTTGATCAATTGTTTAATAGTGATTTTCAGTGGATGCTTAGATAGTTGCTCTGTTATGTGTTTTTTCCTGCAATATTGTCGACATAACTGCTAAGAACTAAAAAACAGATGTAGGACACGGATAATATTATACCGATGTAATACAGATGTTGTGTTGTATGTAGAATGTGCAAAGATATATTTTCAACTTATTGTCTAGTATGGACATTACATACGTATGTATATACCAGTTTATTCATCTCCTTATAGGGGAACGTTTCATATATACTTAATTACTAACTGACTTGGCCATTTATATTTTATCTCCTTCTTATTATACTCACATAAAAATACTCATTATGTCGGTAGATATTTCTTGCGAGTGTTAATTTGCAAACTTTAATTTAAAGACTGGCTATTAAAATTGTCGATGGGCTGTCATTTTATCGCCATTTTGTTTAGATTTATATATATATACTGTGGTTTCTGCATTAGTGCGATTTCACTTTTGAAATAATTTCAATTGATTACCGATTCGTCATTGTAATGTAAGAGGGTCATTGCCATTTCAGAATTCTTTTGTTCCTTTCACAGTGAATACATTTTTCGTGTACAATAAAATTGCTATTGTTATACGCCGACTACCATAGCTCACGTTTTCTTCGACCACCAGTAATAATATTAAAAAAAATATAACAAGTGAAATGTTCTTAGTTAAAATTGGTTTAGCACAATTTGAAGCAAGTGTACTTTGGAGCAAAGTGCATACGAAGCGTTTAAAATATCCTGATATGTGTTGGATATGACTCTCTCATAACTTGCATCCATAATGTTCCCGTAATGGTATTTATAACTTAACGGTTAAGCTTCAATTCCCACTGACAGTTTGAACTAGGTATACAGAAAAAAGTGTGTCGTTAACTTCCTCTGCCAATACTCACTAACTGGATTGTTTTTATTCGTGATTTTTTTTAGTAAATCTTTCCTTCTGGTTCTAACACAATATGACCCTATTTAGGATATCTTGCACTACTAAAATCGCGTGGAGGTTTCATAGAGAAAATGGGTAATATGTAAGTTGCCCCATTTCGTAATTGTGGGTCCAGCGTATTTTATTACAAGCTCCTCCCTCTCAATTTTGGTGGACTAAAAGGTATCGATTTGGAAGCAAAATTTATTTATTTTTACCAGGTTATATCGTTCCGTATCAAAAGCAACTATAAGTAATACTGAAAATCTACTTTTCGTTTTTAGCTCTATTGGGTATGCAAAAATTGAGAAAATTCCTTGATCAACCACGATCAGAGATTTTACTAAGTTATATAAATAAACAATCAGACAATTATATGGGTAATCGGTCTGTCTAAATAAAACCAAATAAATACCTCAATATTTCGTTTTAATTTAAAACATCATCAGGAGGCACTAAAAATATACAAATTAAAATGAAACAATATACAAAATCACAATAAGTAATTGCTTACAAGTTGTAGTATTAATTAACACTAGAGTTTCCCTTGTTTAGCCAATAACATAATAAATAATTATAAACTACAGAGGCATATGCAATATTGCATTATGCAACTGAAATCAATCAGAGGGCTTATGAAAATAAGCGGATCTATATTTCTACAGATAGCCAGGCGAAGCTGAGGGCACTAGTTAATCAGATACACTCAAGACTGGTTTGGGTTATTCGAGAACCGAATAGTCTTACAACCCTCAATAAAGCCACTATGCTGTTGGTGTCCGGATATTCAGCAATCGAAGGAAATGAAAAAGCCCAGAACCTGTTCTAGGAGTGTCTAAAAACGCAGCACGAGAGCAGGTAAAATATTGGGTCAAAGAGAAACAAAAAGAGTACTGCAGTAACACAACTAAGTAAACTCAGAGTAACACCTTTATTAAGGGACCATCAAAAAAGAACGCTGAAGAACTGCTGCAAGCTCAGAAGGAATCATCTTCGCATCGTAATAGATCTCTTAACAGGACACTGTACACTGAAGGCAATGGGGATCAATATTGGAGATGCCAACTGCAGACTGTGGGATGAGAGGCAAGAGAACGCTTACCACATTCTGTGTGAATGCGAGGCTCTAAATGAAAGAAAGGCAATTATTGGTAAGCCCAAAATGGACCCAGCGGATTACTTCGATTAGCCAGCCAGAGACCTGTAGAGGTTAGTGCACATTGCAAGAAAAATTCATACACGGATCATTGGCAATTTTTTTACCATTGATCCGTGCAAGAAGTTTTATTTGAACTAAAAAAAATATGCCATCTAACAGGAAATTACTACCTCTGCTACTGAACATTCTCCATTGCTGCAATTTTTCGTTTATAGGATCATAAAAAAAATAATGCTCGGATCAATGGTAATGAGATCCGATCCGTGTATGAACTTTTACTATGCATTATGAATTTTTTATTAGGAATTATGAATTTTTATGTCATTTAACAGGAGGATTACTGTCTACCGCTGAATATTACCACAGAATATGACTTCTCAGACATAAAACAATGCAATATCCAAAATGATTTTTTACAGGTGTCTTGATGATTTTTCAGGTATAAATCAATGGGAGTTCCAACTGAATTTCCCATGCATTTTTGTCAGTCCAGAGTACAAAGGTCCTGGAATGGTTGGTCTAATTTAGTGGCTGAAAGAAATGGGAAGACTAAATACAAAAACCTAAGAGTTGCAGTATTTCGGAGACTTCAAGTCAGACGGCTCCCACGACAACAAAAAAAAAATGATATAATGAGGCAATTATGTATTTTTTTTTGTGGAAGAAAGCTACTTAATTGAAACTTAAGAATTATATGAAACGTTTCGACATTTAATCAATTGAAAAAGGCAATGTTAAATGTTGAAACATTTTGTGCAATCTTTGAAGCTTCAATTAAATCATATTTTCCACAAAAAATACATACACACTATTACAACGAAAATATGGAAGAAATTTTTTGAAAAACATGTGTATAAAAAATTTGCATATATCAAACTTAAATCCAACTTTTTCAAATATGTAATTTTTTTTGGGTTTCCTGTTCTTATCTTACAGCCTCATATTTTTCCTTGATTAAATTTTACTACCATACGTGACGTATGTTAAAATAAATTAAATTAAATTGTCCCAAATAATTTGTCACCATATTTTAATAATATTAATAATAACAACAAATATATGTGCCAGTATTTATGACTCTCCACTGTGTGTATTTATTTTACTGTACCTATTTTATTATCATTTTGCAGTAATGTCTCAAAATTACTATATTTCAAGTGAAAAATTAGACACTATGAATTTTCATAACCATTAAAATTCTGTACTTATATTGTTCCTATTCGTTCGTTCGTATAAACTGATTATTATTGTAACTCAATAATGTAGTGACTCTTTGAATTAATGCTAAAATTATTCAATTTTACAATAAAATACAATACAGTTCAATTCTATTTAACATCAAGTGAAACAGCAAATATTTATGACATGATTAATGACTATTAGTTGCTTATCTGTTTTTATTATTGTTCTAAAGGCATGCGTAATACAAAAAGTTAATGTCAGTAATAGAGCTTGAATGTCATAATCAAGGTATACCATATTATTTTATGTTACAATAACACATACCAACATCGTTATGGATTCATGGTTGAAATAAAATAGTATGCTATAAATTTTAGAAGTTTGGTTAGAACTCCTTTACATTTTCGGACTATAATACGCACCTCAAATTTAGAGACGATTTATTGAAAAAATTATTGGTATAATATTACCTTCGGACCACAAGACGCACCCAAAATTGGAGTTCATTTTTCTATGTAAAAAAGCGCGCCTTATAGTCCAAAAAATACGGTATATTTAAATAAAATTGCAGAAATGGTTCTTTCAGTATTGTTAATTTAGAAAATTTATACACACTAAAAATTTTAGGTAATTTTTCTCGGTAAAAATCATTTTTTTTTGATAATTTGCCGCAACTGTATTTAATGTAATTTTCGCAATAATGCAAGTATTTAACGTGAATATTATAGGAAAATTTCTGTTTCTTTAGAAAAAAAAAAATTAAAATTGTAATATTACTAAGAAAAATATTAATATCTCAGGAAAAAACCTAACATTTCTTACAATTTGGAAAATTACAGTTAAAAATAATATCTTTTATTCAAATAAATTATCTTAACAGCAATACGATTTTCTTAAAGAAACTATTCATTTTATACAAAGTCGGTACAGTTACAGATAAAGTAGCAGTAGATTTACGTCAAAGTTGCATTACAGAACTGTAAATCTTCGCGTTATGATGTTCAAAACATATAATAGCAAAGTTTTCTGGCCTAAATACTGCTGTGAACTGAAGGTACCAGCATATATGAAAAGTGAAATTAAAAAAAAAATTAAATCAACTAGCTCAGTGGATAAAAATTTAAAAGGGCGCAAAAAACTCAATAACCTCAAGGTTATTTTCAGGATTGAACTAATCATAAAAATAAAATGTGGGTGAAAGTAATCAAAATTTATTATATAAAAAAAAAGAAAAAAAAACATTTAATTACAAATTGCAGGGAAAACAAAACCAGCGACTGAAAGTCCTGGCCAAAAATAAAACCTGCCTGAATTTACATTTACAAAGGACAATTCAAAATCCTCTAACAAACAAAATGGTAGATTTGTTCTAGAAGAAAATTCTGCTTCTCAAATAATCCACGTGGTCTCAAGGTTAAAACAACTAAAATTAACATTAAACGTGGAAAACAAGTAAATTTACAAAATTGAAATATAAACACAAGCACAATGCTTTCTTTTCACCTTACAACGAGGTGATTAAAAAAATAAAACTAATTTGAAAACTAGAAACGGAAAAAAAAAAAAACTCTTAAAACTTACAAACCCTTCTAGAACAAATTATGATAATAACAGATTTTATAACAAATTTGTGCACAAAAACTACAACAACTCTTATTATCTAACTGAGTTCCCTGACTCAAGAGATAGATTTCAATTTAACCGAACAAAATTCTAATATAATAATGAAAAATCAAAAAACAGCAATGAAAATCAAATAACAATCTACTTACACGGACATCTCGTCAGAGAACTCCTTTTAAAGAGGCCCAAACACGGTAATATATATAAAACAACATCTGCGTGCTACAAAGTCGCACGAATCGTAAAGAAAAAACTAGAATATCACAATGAACTATATACACTCCTGGTGTACGCAAAATGTACAAAAGAACGAATTTAATATAAACTGAACAATTACATAAAATTAATCAAACAATCAAATCAATTCAATTAAAAAACTTATTTACAAAATAAAAATGTTTGTGAGAATTTCTACGCGACATCGAAAAAGGTAAATCGGGTTCAAAATTAACATTTGTGCCGCTTAAAAAAAAACTCTCGCGAACTCAAAGGTGTTCGTCCACAGCAATACGTTAAACATATTTTACAGTACTACAGAAATTGTCGTGAAGATGGCGGTTTCCCTATTTCACTACACTAGCTTTCCATACTCGATATAAGTTTTTTACTTGGCAGACATAGTTGTCAAATGAAGATGAAATGCCAGATAAATATTTTTTTGATACTCACACCATTGGATGCAGGAAGGGTTACATTATTGCTTTCTTTTTAAATTGAAAGGAGGAAATTAGCTTCTCGACTGAGAAATATTTATTTTCCAAACAATACAATTTACTTTTTCATCACTAAAAATATAAAGGAAGGCGTTCACATGTTGTGATGTGATGAAATGCTCTGATGTTACGTGTACATCAGTGCATCAATAAATTTTATAAATGCGACTAAATCTGTATAGGTAACGCATATATCTGTTTACTTTAGGAATACTCCTCGTAAATATAAAGTTGAAAAAAATCTATTCTTAGCGTGCTCACCCGGTATTTGTATGACTATAACGTTTGTGAGTAGGACTTCTTATAGTTGTTGGAATTGTATTAAAATATTCACCTACAGAGAATTCTATTTATAATCTTTTCAATCTTAGCTAATAACAAGCACGAAAATACTTGATCCAAATCGATACTGAAACGTTTAACCTCGCTCTCCGTATTTTTCTGCTCCGACATATTTGAAATTCTTCCTCTCTTTCGCCACCTTGCTGCGTCTTTCTCACACTCGCGAGAAATTTGTTATTCAATTCAGTTTCTTGTCTCTATATACATATACACGTATATGTATACAAGTTCTTACACACACGTACATAATATATAATGTATGTAATACATACATTGTATATGTGCCTGCGCTTATGTTCTCGATGTATGTGGTTTCGTACGCTAGAGCGAGTGAGGTATAGATATGTAGTTGGCGAACGTACTGAAAGGTTGAACGGATTGGAGTGAAAGGGGTGTTCAAAAGCCCACCACTAAGAGATATGGAATAATCAATATAGCACCCTTCTGTCTCCAATCTGCCCCAAGCAACTTGCCCCTTCCTTAAACATGTGTACCTTATGAGATGCTTTAATCTTAAAATATACTTAGTTAATATTTATGGATCAGGATAGTATAATTTTTGTTTGTCTTGAAACACACTTAAAAAAAAAAAGATCAATAATATAATCCAAGAAAATATGCGGTTGTAACATGTCCAACATTTACAGTGCTATAACCGATAAGAGAAACCACAGACCAAAAGAAAATATTTGTCACTAATGTGTTTATTGTTATTCAGCTTTGAGGTTTCCACACGATATGATGCATTATTTTTTTGAGATATACATATTATGTGTAAATATCGGTATACAAAACTTTATATTTAATGATTGTTTTCATTTATTTCAAATACCCTTACTATATTCTAACGAATGACAACAATTACAAGTTCTATATATACAAGCCTTTAATCTACATGTTCCTTATTATTTTTGTCGTTTCTGGGAGGAGGTGGCACTCTGGTGACCGTCAGATATCGACAATCCTTGACATGCTCACATCGACCAGGCCAGGAGCGGTGATCTTATTGTTTGCCCTCTCTTGTGTTTTACCTCTAACCTCTCGCAGGATTAGCGGCGTCCCAGTTCTCTTTTCGTCCGTCGCTTCCGTAGTTGCTTTTGCAGGTGATTCGTTCTCGTGCTTGTTCGCCACTCGATATTCTCAAAGCCGCTCCTAGATGTCGGTGGAAGAATGAAAAGTGTTGTATTTAGTCGAACTTCATATCGCGTAGATACAGTTATATGCGTGAGTATACGAAAGGTTGCATCTTTACGGAATCGGAAAATTAGTAATACTACAAACTAAATTTATTATATATTTCGCATATTATATTCGCATTCTTAAAATTTTACCGGTAAAATGTATTTTTAGAAAAAAAACTGATATAATGAAATAAGGTAAACGATAGAAACGAAGTCCAATTTCTTACACTGAGAGAAAAAAATTTAATATTATAAATAAAAATACAGTTATCGTAAGTAAAATTTCAGCTGGATAGGGGACAAAAGCACAGATTACTAGCACTTAGTAAAAAAGAGATCCTAAACACTGATACTAACAAGAAGCAATCTAAGTTACTTACGGTCTGCTTCATACCGGTAACTTATGAAGTTACTTATGATAATTAAACTGAAGTAGTTAAGCCAAAGAATATATGTAGTTGGAGTAAGCAAAGATTTGCTCTTGTCAAGTAGTAGGTGTATTGCTGTGAGTGAACTATTCTATAACAGCTATCACACCTTCATAATTAATACAAGCTATGTAGATTACTTGTGATGCGGAAAGAGTATCATTAATGCACGTTCACTAAATACTTGATATATATTAGGTAATGGTTTGCTATAAATATACAATATACTTAACTTAAATTTGTTGTTCAACTATAGGTAGTGTAGGAAACGAGGAAGTTTAGTGAATATTTATTAAGTAGCTCACTGTGTACTCTGTGTGAATGACTGATAAAGTACAAAGAAAAAGTTCCGCAAATCTTCGATTATTTATGCAACCGCAACTATAAGTACTGCGTACCGAGCAATGCGTAATTCAAAATTGTTTGCAAACAATTTTTAATTACTATTCAGTGTGCTGTAGCTTCGATTGCATTAATAATTGAAGATTAAATTCGCATTTATTTTGCCAAAGATGGTGCATAATACTTATTACTTAAGAAAAAAAGCAGTATTATTAGTAATAATTTTATTTTGTATAGGACAAACACAGTGACTACCTGATATGAATGAAAGATATTGGTTTCACTTTAACAACAGTTTTTTTTTTAACAATTTACAACGTAATGACTCATAAAATATATCCCTTAATAATGAAAAAATGAACAAAGCAATAATAAAAGATAAAGTAAATCGGACCCCCTTGAAACGTTATTTAGTTATAGAAATTATTGAAATTTAAACAAAGGTCAAAGAGAAATATGGCGTTGAAGTTACAACTAATATAACAAATAAAGAAATAATATACCTAGGCGGTAAACTTGCGGTTTCTGTTGGTTCTTTGCACTGGGGCGTTGTCTCGACGAGTTGATCGCCTCGAAAACGGCTACTTCGTCGGGGTATCCCTAACTGCAGGTGGCACTTGGACTGTCACTCACCTAGTAACGGCATCCACAGTTTAACTTCACCAGCGGGCGCAGATATCATCACAATGATGGGGACTTCAAATATCCCACCACGTGGTTTAAAACTGCAATCTTGAAACATCCGATTGCTTATAGGGTCGGTACTTTTCTTCTTCGCTGGGATTCTGTATACGAATGGGGCCTTGAGTTAACCCACCCGGTATTTTTAGTATATTTGCGTTCCAACTGGTCTACAATGGCCGTACTCCTTGGCCACCCTTTTTCGACACCTTTTCCCACGTCCATAACTCTTGCGGCTTGCGCGTATAGCCGTCTCGGGGACTATTTCATTACTCCGCCGCATTAGCTAATCAGGAATAGTAAAACAATCACGGGGTGACAGCAACTAACAAAAGTTGCATAATATGAGAGATATTAATGATGAAAAAATTGTAGTTCTCATTTTTTCCTTATTAATCCAAAATGTTGACGAACTAAACTAAAAATTAAAATACGGCGGTGCACCATCCTGAAGAAACCACATTTATCGACGTACATTCAAATGAACTTCTACCAATGCTTCCATCAAATGATCTTGCAGAAACAAGAGATAATCGTTTTCACTCAATCGATTTGGCAACAAAAGTAGTTCAATAACTTTTCCGTTGACCAGTCAGGAAATGATTGCGACAGTTATCTATGTTGTTACGTGTAAACGTTGCTTCATCAGTCGCCAATACAATGGAAGAAAAGTTTGGATTTCTGCATGTTTCTGTAGTAACCAACGGTAAGACTGTAAACGTAAAGGATTAACAGAGGAAAACCTATTGGTGTAAAGCCTGTAGTCTTTGTACGTGGAAATGATAAGCAAAATCTATCTTGTTTGTAAGAGTTTTAGGAGTTTTTTTTTCTCAAACCAAACTACGCCTTAAGAGTTTTCACTCACACCCATATACAGGCTGAGTTTTTTTATCTTGAGACAACGGAATATCTGTAAAACACTGCATCAAATCAAAAGAAAAGATCTTAATGAGATTTGTTATAATGTAGGGGGCTCACTGAATGGTGCCGAACTCGATCCCCAATTTTTTAATGGTAGTTAATTGTTTTCAGAAGAAAACTACAAATCCGTTTCACTTAAAATCTACGGAATTTTTCTTTTTTATATTGTGTAGGGCATAACATTCTCCACAGGAATATATCTTACGCTAAACTAAATTTGATTGTTGGTTTGGTGGTTGTAATAATATTTCCTAATCAAACAGCCTTCCGTTTTATCACTATAATCGAATATCTGTACTCTTGCTTTTATAAATGAGACAAGATCTGCTACCATTTCTAGATAGGTGTTAGGTATCTAGAAGGGGCCCCTAGAAGTTTCGCAGGAGGCACCAATTTTTTTATCTACGCCAGCACACTGCTTTTGGCGTAAATTGTGCGTCACAGTTATCGATTTCATGATTACACAGTTGAACAGTTAGAAGTAGATAAAGCGATGCAAGTAATGATCGCCCCATATAAAATAAACTTTTGTTTGTAGGTTTTCCTCCGTTATTTATATAGGGGAATACAAATGATACTGATTCGTAATTGTTATTACCGCCGCCCTTATTCAATACGTAAGACATTTTTTCAGGCACTTCATAATTTTTTGATGTTGTTGATGTGATAAGGAATGAAATAGATCATATAGGCAACACCATAGATCCTAATTAATTTTAACTTTTCTAACAGTAACGAATGGCATGAATTTTACCAATATAGTTTTTTAATATTTTTTCTTTGGCAATAAGTAAATTTTCCTGAATGTAGTAGGGGAAAATGGGAACATTAAGCTTTAGAACACTGCATTAGGATTGCAACTTGATATACAAGGTTCTAAGTACGCTTGTTGTAATCTTTAAACATTTATCTGCTGATGGATGAATTTACAATTTTTCGATGGGTACTCTTGATGTTGTGAGAAAATTTTGAAAAGAACTGTGTAAATACACCATCTTGCCCCACCATGGGGGCAAGATGGGGTTCCAGTTAAGAATGGGTCGTACCATAAATCTAGGTAATAGGTAAAAAAATAGATTCTTAAAAACATGCAGGAACAAAGCTTCAACTCTTTAGAACGGAACTACTTAAAATAAAAAAAATACAATAATGATAAGAATATTAAACTTAATCTTCACAATTGAGACAATAGAAGAGGAACTCATCCACGTTATACGCACAGTCTCCAAGTACCCAACCTCGCCATGCATGTTGTATCAATACTTCCCCTTACAATACTAACATTGAGCATCATCTTCCTCAACAGAAGGACTAAGAAATCTATCTCTTTGATTTCCTTACAAAATTCGGCTTCTTGATCTCTTCTGTTTTCTTCTTTGTCATTTTTGTTCCTTTAACTCTCCCTCAGCACTTTTAGTTGCTTTGGGATTCTCCAGACTTCTATTTTCTTGTAGCAGATTTTTATACGTAGTGCTTGTAAGGATTGTTGTCTTTCCCTTGTTACGCTTTGATTGAACCAGTACTTTATTCCTAACATGAGAAATAGGCATTATGTCTTCGAGAAAACATAATGGCATATCCAGGCATAACGGACCAGACTGAAGAGTGACATAATGATGTCCCCATGTTGCCTCATACCAATAGCCCCGTCTTGCCTCTTTGGCACATTTTCTGGTTATAATAACATACTAAATATTTGAATTAAACAAATAACACACTATAGAAAATACGTGCAATACATGTCAATTAATAAGCACAAATAAGTGTAGTTGTAAATAATTTACTTATGCTTCCGATACTGGCCGTTGAACGCACCATCAAAATAATAACGAAATTCCGGAAATTGCAAAGTTCACACACAAACAGCAATAACTTTGTTATTACGACTAGTAAATTTTCCTGCATTACAAGAAACATAAAACAGCACTTGTCAATATTAGGACTGCTATTATTTGACAGATGCTTACTGCCGTTTTGCAGATAAGACGATGTTCTATCATGCCTCGTGGCCCCATGTTGCCCCACCCTCCCCTACTAATAACAATATGGAGGGAAAAATTACTACATACATTTATTGATGTATTTTATATAAAAATCGATTTACCAGGCGAAGTTACTCCTACTTTAGGGTAATATGCGAGTTACATCATCTTTGATGTAATTTTACGTTATATTTATATATTTTCTCCCACAAGTAAGGTGAATTCACGACCATTTTTTTTAGAGTGTAGAGCTTTTCTATGATTTCTCACCCCTAAACAATCATGATGACCGTTATATATTTAGAAATATAAGTGCATACGTCCATATCTTTATATATAATCCTTCCTTTGACCGTTCCATTGCGACGAGCAGCAAGTTCCATCCATGGAAATGGAACTCGTGATATTTACGATTCAAGACGACGACGGCCAACTGGAGATTTACACGTTCGTCCACCCTTCGGATCTCCTCTTTCTCTTGCACCTCCGCCGTTCCTCTGGAATCGGTCGGAAGCGAGCGCGCGGAGAGATTGTCCCGCGCGCGCCAGTTTCCGAATAATAATGGTAGGCTACTCGTCGACGGCCCATCTACACCATTCGATATAGCAAACACCCTTCCTTCCTTCTTTTCTTGCTTCGTGTGTCGTCCGTCGTTTGGTTCGTTGCCCGATGGTATACTGTCGCAATAGCAACAACATAAGAACAAACGGTACGGAGAGATGCTGTTCCGATTCGTATATTGCGCGCGACAAGTGCGTAGTTTCATCTATACTGAATTTACGCGATTTGAATTGTTAATGTAACAATTTTTTTTTTATTCGGCGACGTCGCGTAAAGTATACGGCATTAAGAAAGTTTATTCAGTTCGCAGAGTGTCGTGGTGTTATTTGTATGTGCGGTGCATACTGTTTACGGAGTGTATACGGAGTGCTATACGTATCCAGAAATAGTAGAAGTCTATTGGGTCGATAACCTACATTTTTAAGCATTCTATATGGTATCTTGTACCTGGTCTCAATGGTCACATTGGCCTGCGAGTTTGGCCGCAGTCGCACCACCACTCGGATCAAGGAAGCGTTATTAGCCGTTCTAAAAATATCACACTCCCGGCTACTATACTACTTACAACAACACCGCCCGAGTTTGCCTGCTTGCCCAACCGACCAGACGGATTGCATTGATTAGTGACAGAAAACATAATCTAGAAATATACTCTCCTACATCCACCGCCTGAATTGTAGCAAACTGGCGCACAGCAGTACGAAATTTTCCATATACGGAGACCGACACTCATAGACTCCGTGGCGGAACACTTCAGTACTGCCCTGTACCGATTCCGAAGGAACACAAACCGATGTTTCATTGTAACAGTGCTTTAGACCATGCCCTAGGCGTGTTTCTCATTGCCGTCGATTTTGTAAGTAAATAAATACAAGTAGAGCACATCACATTTCATATATGCATACATATATCGTTTCTCTGTTCGATAATTATTATAAGTGTTGAAATCTGCCAAACCTCCGTTGCGGAGATCTCGCATCATCGAACGAGCGGTCGACTGTCTGCCTTGCCTGCACGGCTAATATTGGCGATGTTGCCGGATTTTGTCTATTTCGTTCGCCGTAAACGTCACTATTGTAATTGCATTACATACAGGAGGGACGGGTTGAAATTATACACTCACTCGAATGTCGTTAATTCCAAATTTAAATCGTCGTGCTTGGAATTCCAGAATAATAATACACGGCGCAGGCAAAGATGTTCTTATCGCATTGAACAACATCTTTAAATACTCTATTTTTAACGCTTTCATTATCTTTTGATCGTACTGGTTATAAAACACATATACATATACAAATAATGGTGCTATTGCACATCACCTTTTCAGTTTTTGTACGGTGTTCTTCCACTACTACATTCAGATTATTTATTATCGCTATAATTTTAAAATTTCAGGGGCTATCTCTGCTTTATATACACTGAAAAACCCATTTGGTTGACTCAACCAAATTTTAGTTGTGTGGACTAAAATCTTTGTTTAAATGCGCAAACAAATTATTTGACGAAGCAAATAATTTTTATAAATTTGTTAGTTTTAACAAATCTTTGATAGAATGAAACAATAAAAATTGCTCAAAAAAAGTTATTTGGTCACGTTATGTAATACTTAAAATAACTAATTATTTATGAAATAATGAAATATATTTTAGTTTAAATAAAATTCTGTAATGATAAATGGAATATTTCTGAAACATAAATTATTGAACCAAATGAAATAATACACAGAAGAAAAAACATTTATGAAGCTATTGATTTATTTCTGATTGAAATTTTTTATAGTAACATATTTTGTTTTAATAAAATATTTTGTGATTCACTTACTGAAATTATGAGTTACTGCTTCCTTTTTATATCAATCAATCTTTCAGAATTACTACTTATCTGTTAGCACTCTTTTATCCTTAATCAAATTTATATCAAATCTTACCACAAAATTTTACATTCATAAAATTTAGTATAGTACTGACATAACTATAAAATGGATGAATTGCATATTGCTTTCGCAAATGCAATGGTGATTTTCAGTAGAATTTTGCGACAGTAAAGCTGGCTGTGATCTAAGAACAAGGTCCTTAATTTAGATGTTTATCTCATTAATTGTTTTTTTGTATGTGACGTGCGAATTCTCCTTGCCGGTGTACCATTTTTCCGGAAATGCACAAATTAATTTTATAACCGGTATGAGATAAGGAGACGCATCTTACAACAACGCTTACACATATACCATGAATGTACTATATGGTAAAAACTCGCATCACAATAATCTTAGATTAGAACCTTTTACGGTGGTCTGGGTTTGAAAAAAATAATTGAACATATAATTTCATTAATTAACTACATTTGGTTGCGTTCATTACTTAATATTTTTACTTTTTAATTGAAGTACTTATTGTTTTAAGTGAAATTAATGGGTTTGTAAATTAATAAAGTAGAAAAAATAATATATTGCTTTTATACAATTTTTTTAATTTTGGCGTATCTCTAATGTAAACGAGATTTAGTTTGCAGTTGTTTTGATTCATAACGCAATACGTAATCTTGAAGTATTTGAGCATTTTGTGTATATAATTAACTGCTATGTCGACAGGCGGATGCCCGTCTTAACATTATCTTTTTTGCTTAGAACCAGCAATTCGTAATTTTGAGTATGTCCAATATCTTGAGGGCCGACGTCCTTTTAAATATCGTCGATTTCTCGCCGAATCTCTATGCTCTTTTCTAGCTTAATTGTCTGAGCGTTTGTCGTAAAAGGAGTATGTAGTTTGGAATTCTGCGTGAGCCGACATTTTCTTGGGAAAAATTCTCTTAATTTTAAGTTTTAGCAGAAATATATTCCTTTTTAATTTTCTGTATGTAAAGCTTGCAATCTGGCAAATTTTTTTGCTTAACAAAGTACCGATTTTTTTTAGTAATATGAAAGTAATTGAACCAATCCAACATTTTTACAAATGTAAGGCCACTAGTATATCTATTTCAAATATAGCAAATTTCTACTACTACTTGCAGTATTAGCCGAGATATTAATTTCTCACTGATGCAAATGATTAATAAGTAAAAAAGAGAAAAACTTAAATCCCTCAAAAAACGGCAACAGGTTAGCTATAGGAATAGCTAATGAAGACTGACGTATTTAGGTAGTAGAATCCAAAAATGAATAAAAAATGATAGCATTCTATTTAAAATAACAAATTGACGTTCATTTCGTTTTCTAATCCGGAAGTGAATATTTTGGTTAGAGTAGTATTTCAACCTTCTATAGTTCCAAATCAAACAGGAAATAGTGCCACAAAAATCTACATAAGTAAATTTTTTAAATATAACCATCATAAACTTTTAATGAACCACTTACGTGGAATACCCTATATACGAATAATACATACAAGCAATTTGTATTAATAATAGCTTACTCACGATAAATATGTAATTCGTTTTAGCCGTGAGAATATGATTGCAATAGGTTAACAAACATAAAAAATTCTTAATGTATTTTTAACAATAATAACATTAATAAGTCACATTTTGTATTGAGGTAATAATATAATATAAAAAAAAAATCAATCTTGGTTATCTAATTTTTCTGATGACAACTGAGAAGCAAATTTTTTAAAAAATAATATAAGAAAGTGTTCGGAAACATAGTTTTTTTTATATAGTTAAATATTTGGTTATCACAAATTGGACCAGGCAGGAAATCGCACTCATACACACAGCGTATTATTAATTGGGAAAAGCATTGGGAGTTTTTCCAATTCGTAATTCGCTATTTCATTACTTTACTACTAACTATAAATATGTCATATTAGTATTTTGAATGTAAATCTTTTTCATTATATGTACCTGCGCAATTTCTGTGAAATGGACCTCGGATTTTCTCAATCAAATAAGTTTAATTTACATAACAAGGAATGAGAGTCTTAAAAGATTAATTATTGATGATTTAATAAAATAATACGGTATAAGCACGTTTGCAAAAACAAACAAATTGCATTGCGCAGACACAAGAATATCCGAACACTCCGCGCTACACTATTTTTTTTGAATTAATAAAAATCAAATGTAGCGCGGAGTGATCAGATATTCATGTGTGTATTAAAGCAACAGCGACCTTTTCTGGTCAGTTACTGTTTGGCTTTTTATCTTATAGGACAGCTTTCTAATGTCGTCTTCTTAATTAAATATATTATTCTCCACATGTTGCTTTTGGATTCTCTAAGCTCGGTAAAATCTTGACTTTGCTAAACCATCGAGCGTCGCAGTAGCACAGAATATGAAGTTGGCTTTCTTCTTTATCTTGGTTGTATCTGCACAAGTACCAGCTGATGTACAGTCACCGATATTAATATTTAGCACAATCAAAGCGTCCAGCCTAAATAATAATGTTGGTGACTGTACATGGCTTAACCTGCAGTAGTCAATCGTTTGTTCATTCTGATTTTTGTTACTTTAATCACTGTTGTGCTTGTCATTAGCTTGCTGCCATATTTCATCGTAATCGATTTTGTTTTTTTTTTTTGACTCATTAGTGTTACCTACCTATTTTTTTTTATGCAAATGAACGAATTTCTTTCAAAGAAATGTGTATTGCCGGATAATTTTTTAGTTTTATTTTTTTTTTTTTGACAAGGCTATTATTCGTACAGAAAAGGCGATAATATAGTAATAACAAAAAAAAAATAATGATTAAGATCATGTATTGAAACTGTTGCATTTAACTTACTCCCTACTAATAAATTAAAATGATTAATTAGATGTCTGAGAAAAAATAGTTATCTTCCAAATTAACCCATCGTTTTTAAAGATAACCATTACCAGAGAATTATTTATTTAAATTATCTTTCAGTGATAAATCGTATAATCATCTAAATATGCGATCTAAGTATGCGATTTAATTTTAAACCTGAATACTAACTGTATGAATAAAATTAATTTCAACAGACTTCGTTTAATTTACATTACTGTGTATAAATACATTAATAAACTTTCTGGCTCTACAGAAGTGAGGTGGCTAGCTATTCGAAAATTCAAGTTAATTCAAACGTTTTATTAAAAAGAATCTGCTACTCATGTATTTGCACCGTAACTGTCTGTCTTCTTAGTTAAAAATAGTAACATGGACATCAGTGTAATAAGTTGGAATTGCTGTAATACCAAGAGAGGAAATGTATACTTTTAAACATTCTAAAAATAAAATCTGTTTCAAATATGTGGAAGACGTGACGTACATACACTCCTGCAGTGTATTTCAGTTTTCTGTAATATTAACGCTAGCCATTTCGTAATTTTTTTCTAATATAACGACTTATTATTTTATTACTTATGTGCAAAGTAACTGTTTAGTGTAGAAATTTTTTTTATAAATCCTCAAAAACCATACTTCATCAAAGGAATAGCTTCGGAACATAATTTAGTGTATGCTCTCATTACTTTTCTAAATACATGATACAAAACTAGTAGCATTTAATAAAATATTTTTGAAGGGAGATAACGAGGTTCATAAATCGAGAAAAATTGTCTATGACAGATTTTTTTTGTTGGAAAAATGTTATTTGCAGAAATCTTGTAATGTCAAATGAAGACTGTAATTTTTGCATATCGTTTGGAGGTATATAGGTATATAAATTTACTCCAAGATGACATTAACTGCTGTACCGAGGAGAAATGTATGATAGAAATAGAGACAACTTGCAAAACTTCATAATTAGTGATATTATAATTATATTAAGCCGTATTATTAGAGTTAGGACACATATAAAAATGAATAAGTAAATAATTCATTGTTGTATCACTTGGTTGCAGTTATAATAAGTTATATAACATCCACGTTTTCACTAAAAAATCAAACTCTCAGTTATATTTGATATTACAAACCGCCTCGATTTTGAAAAATAAAATACAATATATCGGGATGCCCCTACTAACATCTTTAAATATGGACGCATGTTAATATTGACGCTTGTATGGAATGTCTGCATAATTGCAGTCGAAAACGGAGCTTATTAATAATTGCGGCTATAAGTTTACGTCTCTATTTAAAAGTGTTCGCGTTTCGATTCATAGTTCTGTGCTAAAAAATAATTTATCTGCATACTCGTGCGTACTATCAACATTTTTGTTTTAATTATAGACTGCAGATATCTTTAATTATACAGACTATCCCCCAGATTGGCTCATTAGATTTTTTCAAGCTTCTAGTAGAGATTTTTAATTTACAAATAAGCCATGCCCAATTATGATAAATTCTTTATAACATATTCCTTATGAGCACTACAACAGAAAGGTGGTGTATTAGGGAAAGACTTAAAAGTTAACTCTAGCCCCTTTATGTAAAAAAAAAGAAAGCTGGGTGCCCTAAAACCCCGAACTCTCATATCGAAACGGTACAATTCAGTCAAAATGCTAAATTTCTAGGAGTGGTTCTTGACTCGAAATTAACCTGGAATCAACATCTGGAACAGATGACAGACAACCGTAAACGATATTAATGTCAACCCCCACAACAATTGGTAAGGCATGGGGATTGAAGCCACGCATGATGCACTGATTATACACTGCAGTTGTAAGGCCCATACTAACCTATGCCTGTCTGATTTGACAACACTACGCAGAAGCAGGATATTAACTAAACTTGCAAAGATAGAGAGGTTGGCTTACCTGACCATCACTGGAGCTACACAAAGCTCACCAACAGTTGCTATAGCAACCATGTTAAATTTATCTTGGATATTTATATTACATATAGACTGAAAGATGGTGGAAATTGGAGAACGCAGAACACTTCTGGACATGTCAGAATAACAACCAAAATCGCGAACCCTATCTTGAAGTGGGAAGTGACATGATGACTCGCAAACTTTCCTTTGACAAACAACAAAGATCATCGTAGACTAGTGTGAGTGGAAATCCAAACAGAAACCAGGGATTCAAAACCAAAACTGGTATGCAAATGGTTATAATAATATACCATCGTACAACAAACGAAAATATTAGCAATAGAAACATGCGACCGCATAGGTAAAAATCAACAAAAGATATTCTATCGGATAGCGAAGCCGCACCAAGGAACTGGCATCTTATCAAATAATCTCGAAATTAGCTTGGGATTGCCTTAAAACCCTAAAAATCCTGGCCAGACACAACAAAGTTACTTTGTTATGGGTGTCAGGTCACAAGGGCATAGCAGGCAAGGAACTGGCAAACAAGCTTTGCGAAAAATGACTCTGAAATAATATTCACACGGCGAGAACCGAGTGCAGTGGCTTAGTGGATTGTAAGAGAACACCAGGCTCACTGGAACAGCGCGAAGATGTGCTCGTTCTCAACCGAGTACAGCTTAGAACGATGGCGAGCCTACTGACAGAACACGGCTGTTAAAGAAGCACCTAGCATACAATAGGCGTCTGTAAGGATGAACCCATATGTAGGCTATGTAACGAGGAGGAGAAGACAGCCCACCATGTTGTTTTTAAATGGATTGCATTAGAACGGCGGGGACTACCATTGCTGGGACCGATTAACCCGATGACTGATTTGCCGAAAAAAAAAAGGTTTACCACGTAGGCTAATACTAAACCAATGCATTGCATTGGAATGGCAGAGACTACCATTGCTGGGACCGACCAACCCGATGACTGATTTGCCGGAAAAAAGGTTTACCACGTAGGCTAACACTAAACCTAGGAAAAGGGATACTGTGTAAAGGAATACACTTTGCAGGGTTAGCGGGATGATAAGAATACCTGATTCATACTTAGTGACTAAATAAATCAACCAATATTCCTTATACAGAAAGTCGATATCAACTTTGTTATTTTAAATGGAGTGGTGCGATTTCTGTCGATCTAATACCTAAATTTATCTCCTCATTTGTAGCCAGTTTGTATTAGGATTTCCTATTCTTAAATCCAACCATTTTTAAAAACCGTTTGAAGAATTTGCAATTACAATGAATCTTTTTTGACGTTTGCACTCTTTCGAATAAAATCAAATATTTTATAGGTATTATGTATCATGTAATATATGAAATGATTTTTTTACTATTGTGTATCCTAGTATTCATGTTGCAGTCTTAATTGCCAAATTATATACAAATGTTCAAAAGCCCTTATCCAATCATTTAAATTTTATCCTTGATTGCAGTGCAAAATTCTGGGTTGATTTTTCAACAGTTATTAATATTCTTTTTTTTGAGAATTTCCTCATTCTATTTGTTAACAAAAGAAACAAACAGAGAATCTTATTATGTCCTGTAATCGAATATTCCAAAAAGTGCAATTTTTCAGAAATGCGAAAAAGGTGTAATCTCTTCATAATATATTCTTTTCAATTTTTCGTCAAAATTCAGTGATTTTTGATATCGATAGCAATACTAGATCAGCGGAACTGCCGAAAGCCTCTAGTAAGCAAATGAATGGGATTCCAATGATTTCTATAGGCTAGAGCTTCTGCTTGGTATTGCAGAAACCTCAGATTACACGTCTCAAGAAAGCTTTTGTTCAACAAAAGAAAATTATTACACAGTTTTGTGCAAAAAAAGTTCTGGTTTTAAAAGAAATATATATAAATAAAAAATCGATATTTTGCTTATCCTCTTAAGTTACCGTTAGCCTTTAAGTTAACTAAATATAATATAAAATTATTATAATTTTATGACCATAGTATCACTTCAATTTATTTTACAATCTGGTTTGTGTATTTTTCTATTTATATTTGCATTATCTTATCTGGTGGGACTGATTACTTAGTCTTACTGTTACATTCAGAATTTTGTGGTGACGTGTACAGATACGGATAAATGGAATTATAAATATAAATACTGACTATGTATTTGGTACACTAACAGTAAAAAGAAACCGTCCAGCATGAGTAAGTGAGAAGATTATGCGCTACCCTGCGTACCCTTTTTACAATGGCTTAAGGGTGCGTTTATGTTGGACCTGTGATAAATTATGCAAGCAGCGCTGTAGCATCGAAAATGTTCTGTCGTTTATAGCTCTTAATAAGTAGTATCAGGATGCTACAATCGTGCCTAAATTTTTCTTGTAAGTGTACCATGTATATAATTCTTTTCTTTAGAAAATTGGTGTTTATATCAACTACCCATTTGCAATAACTAATATATATGCTTTTACCTACGTATATTTGTCAATAGTTATGAATTGTAAATCTTATGTGGCAGACGTGGGAATAAATCCCCTGTAACTTAAAATAAAAGGCAAATAATACAATTATAGCAGACTTTATGTGATTTGACATTTTACATTTGTTGTTATGAGCGATAACTCATTTAAAATTTGAAGTTTATCGTTAAAAACTTCGTAATATTTTTGTAAATTGCTGTTTGTGGAACGTTTCTGATAAAATAATAAAATAAAATCAATTCTAATTTATAATCGTATTATAAATACTGAAATATGTCTTTTTTTTTTCAGAAACTACTTTAATTGCATTCAGTATTTGTGGTTACATATATACAAGTTAGCAAAAATTAATTTATAATTATAAATCTCAACTGATATTATTTTAATTTCATTTGTTTGATTCGGCACTTAAATAAGGTAGTATTTTTGCTTTATTTCGTTAAGAGAATTGAAAATGCAAATTACTTACTAAACCAATTGAAGTCAATGAAAATTTCAAAAACATTAATTTTAAAATTTCCCATTTATTTTATTAATATTTGGGTTTTTTTTTCTGCCATATCTGTGGAACACTGAATTTTCGTAAAAGTATATTTGAATTTATCAATTTCTTACGAAATTACCGTGTTAGTATGTGCATTTCGAATTCAAAATTGATAATTGGGGAGAAAAATTCTTGTATATTTTACAGTATTAGTTGTCAGAAGTAATTTGTGTTCTTTCGCTTCTTAGTTACGGTATCATTAAATTATTAAATGAAGACCAACTAGCCTAACAGCTTTACCTTTTAAGTGCGAAAATGACACAGAATTTTGTGGATCAGATTTCTAAATAGACAGATTACAGTTATAATGTTTTACTGTTAGTTTGGTGCGTACTTAGGTACACATCCATGCATAATATTATTTTAACGATATACCGTTAAGACATTCTTATAATCAAAGTCGTTAGCTCTGAATTCTATTAATAATTACCTCACTTGATACATCTAACTGCTCTTAAATCAACCTGCCAATTCCAATACACAGAGAGAACTGAAATTTTTAATACATTTTTGTAACACAAATGCACTACTCCATTAATTGGGATTTAGAACAGTTGTTATTTTCTAGTAATAATAATAAGAGAATTTGTTGACTACTATAATCCAAATATATTTCTAAAATTACTATATCATCGATTGGTGTTCTTCCTATAGCCTTGCTCTTCGAGTTGTTCTTCGCCCTTCCAATAAACATCATCAGATTTATGAAATCTCAGACAATTTGAAATGCGTATAAGAAATGGAAGTAAATCGTCGACGATGTGAACAAGTGAAAATATTGTATAGATTTATGCAAGGCGTAATATAATGAATTTATTTTCGGAAGCTCAAAGCATTCCTAGGAAACAAGTGTTATATCTAAAAAAAAGTATTATCTTCGACGTAGATTGACTTTATCTTTTAAAATGCAACATTCTGTGCAGCCTGAGTCATTTGTTTTAGTTCCAACATCATAAAATTAAAGCCAATATATTTTGTAAGGTAGATGCTGCAGAAGAAGCAGCAAAATTCGAACAATCGAATACAAAAAATGAAAAAATAGGTTTAAGAATGGTTAAAAAAAATCGGCCGTGCTTTCGTAATTTATCCAAATGACACTATAAATTAAAAAAGAAATCTTCTATATTATATTCTGCGTCCACCTCGAAAGTTTCTAAATTGAATTAAGATACATTTTTATTTTTTTGATTGATAATTTTTCTTCTTACTAAAAGAAGGGAGAGCAAAATAGCATGTCTTTATTCATGAGGATTTGGAAAATTTTTATAAGTAGTGACTTCTTTAAAATCTGCGAGTGGTTTGGCGCGAATAAGATCATACTTAAAATGATAAAACTAAATTATTACTTTATAAACATCAAGTTAATATTAACATATTTATTAATAACAGTCTTCTTTTGTCTTCTTCCGAAATACAAATCGCTAGAATTTCATTGAAAAAGGATAGAAGATTGCCTCTTTCAGACGAAGCGGTTTGGTTGATTCAACCAACTTGCCTGGTTTACCCTCAACTAATAGTTGATTATCATTGAATTATTATCAATCAAATTGCCGAAGCGGACAGTTAGTTAAAGTCCGTTGTTAGTTAGTTCCGTGTTAAGTTAATTCCGTGTGAAAGGGTTGATGTGGTTCCCAATCATTTGCTATATCAATATGCTCCTTGACAACCGCTCATTCGATTAGTGGAATCAACTAATCGCGTCGTCTGAAAAAGCCGTATCCGTCCATTTAATTACCGGTTATTCTCTATTCTGCGCCAATACACTTCTCGTCACTTGCTTAAGCGCAATATTTGGAAAGGTAGATATAAAATACTTTTTTAATTTCTGATAATTGTATTAGTCACATGATGCAATCTTATTAAGAATCTAACGTATTCTTTAAAATACTTGAAAAAATATAGAAACTTTAAAAAAAAAAAACTTAATTATTATTGAAAAAGTAGTGCACACTTGGTTGAACATGCGTTGCTAAGTTCGAAAAGCCATCGCAGGAAATGGTTTAATAATGAGTATGGCTACCATTTTTATTTATCACTTCGAAAAGTCTGTTTGGTAATGATTTATATACAAAATTTGTACGTAGTCTACAGGAATTGTTTATCAAGCTTCTAAAATTGTTTTCTTCAATTGGGTTTGGTTTTAAAATTGTTGTCCGTTACGTTGGTATAAATTTTATGTGATAGCTAGCCTCAAAATGTTCAGTTCTTGTGATAACGCTGGCCAGAGTAATTGTGCTATTTCTGAATCAATAAGTCATTGTTTCACAACGCGAGCACTGTGAGAGGGCGCATTATCCTGCTAGAAAATGAAATCTTGCCTACCGATTTATTCTTCAATGTTTAGTTTTTCGTTTTCTAATAAGTCTAAATATCTAGCAGCAGTTAATGAGTATTCAATAAACACAATATCGATCGCTCCAGCGTATAAAATTTCGCCCCATACCATAACTGCTCCACTTCCTTGATCCCTTCGTGAAATTGTTTTAGTCTCCTTGCGTAAATCGTGCCAATATAGCAATGGAATCCGTCAGGATCATGAAGACTAAAGCGTTTTTCATCACTAAAAATTACGTTTGTCACGATTCATCCCAAGTTATATAGGTGCTGGAAAAATTTACTCGTTCATTTCTGTGTCTAGCGGTTAGAAAAGGTTTTTTCTTTAATTTTCTTCACGCAATGTGTGGAGAACACTTCAAATTTTTTTACTATTTGCACAGATGCCGATACTCCCACAACATCCCACAGCAAGTTGCTGTTGCAGTCCTTGCTTTCCGATTTTGACGGTAATTTTCGGTATCTCGAAGGTAATTAGAGAATAATTTTCTTGGTGTAAAACATCAATTTGTGTTTTTTTAGATTGTGTCAGTGTTCTCATCTCCCATTATAAAAAAAGAAGAAGGAATATTCGACACGGCTTTTTCTAACTAATCCTTATTGGAATACCTCAAGTTTCTCGCAAATTTTTCGACTACATTCACCAATTGCCATATAGAAACTGCTGCGTTCAATGAAATGTCGCACTATTATTTAAGGAACAATGGAGTTTTGTTTGAGTTTCTAATTTTTTTAAATTTTCTTCCTAAAAAATATAGACAAGATTGTATTCGGCAACTAACACAAATATCAGGAAACAAAATAGTATTGCATTCATGCCTTTATAGATATTGCGCTTAATCAAGTGACGTGGAGTGTATACAGGACATGCACGATGGAGTTCCCGCTCATTTTCCAACAAATTGATTGGTGATCCAATATCAAAATCCGCTGGGTTATCATATTTTGATCCATTAGACTTTTTTTGTTTGGGTTTTTATCAAGAAAAAAGTGGAGCCAGTGATTGAGACTATATAGCTGCTGGTTGCAATCAAAGATATTGTATTCGTAGATACATTATTTTAATGTTTCCCGTATTCATTTGTTTGTCTCCAATATATTCTATTCGTATATAACCTTGAATACGTAATGGTAAATTTATCCACTAATACCCAACAGTGTCGTGTATATTCATGGATTAAAAATAACTGTAATGAAACAAAGTATAACTTATTTTGCAATTGCTATTCATAAAATAAAAATATCAAGGACTGTAACTCCATCATATTTTATGTTATTGTTGTTTATAATTCATAAATTACTTACTTTATTTGACAATCAATAGAATGACAGTATGTTGTAATGTACATAACCACTGCACCACTGTATTTTCGGCCAAGCTGTAAACTGTTGTGGATATATTTCTCTTATTAGGTGTGAAACTTTGCTAAACGCGTTAACGACAACTGAACCTAGCTAACAAATACGTTTTATTTCTTATCTGTTACTAAACTATAATTATGTAGCTATTTCAGTAATGAATTAGTATATATCTGATTGTATCGATATTCAGTTTCACATGTAATCAAAAGTATAAGGTGGCAGTTTGGTTTTGATTTTGATATATGTGAATGAGGTATAATGNATTATCTTAAAAGTTGTTCTTTACATAAATTATTGAAGAAATAAATTTTACTGAAACCATACTTCAAAATACCAAACTGTTTAAAAGTTAGTTTTTTATAAGAATTTCTTTAATATGGATGATATAAAATGCCAAATGGCAATTTTATATTAAAAAAGTCTAGAAAATATGGAAAAATACGTTTTGGAAAAATTTGCTGCCCTTATTAAAAAAAAAAACAGTTATTCTCTTTTAATGTTTTATTTCTATAGCTTTTTATGGCGACACAAATCGAATTACATTTATTGAACTTCTGCATTAAAATGAGGTTTGGAAAATGTTTTGAGTTTTAAACCTTTATTAAGGATTTAAGATGCTTCGACTTAATAGCAAAATTAAAAATATGAACAAGAAAAGATCATATATGACATTGTTTTGGTAAACCTATTATTACAAAAAGTATTTTGTTCTTCTATTAGGTATTTTTCCATAGAAAGTTCGCTCCTTCAATTGAATGGAGGAAAATAAGCAAGTAAACCCTTCTTTTTAAATATTTCTTACCTTTGATATAGTTACATCTATTGTAAATAAACTAAACGAGTACACTGGCATCGATATTATAAAGGTAAAAAAAAAATATGTATAGTAAATATTGTGGACATTTATTAATTTGATTGTTTAATAAATAAGTATATATACATACCCATATACTAACTGAAATGAAACAATTTTAAACTAAAACTACTTACAAAATACAATAAATTATTGTGAAATATGTTATTATTAAATACTAATATATCGCACCCAGGTGACTAAAGGAACTAAAATTAATTGACAATTCAAAATATAAGAAAAAAAATACGAATTAGCTGATTGAAATTAAAATGTCGACGTAAAACAGAGAATTAGAAAATCAGAATTATGTATAAAATCCTTTGGCGGCAACTACAAAGGTTTTTAATTCTGGGCAAGCTTAAAAGGTTGTGGCAATCTTTTTCGCGGCATTTTCGAGAACGATTAGAACCCTCTCCGTCGAGATTATGATGGCCATTATATTTAAAGTAGATATGTTAGAATACGTCTATGAACTCATTTACGAAACCTCTGTCATAATTATTTGAACTTAATTGTACACACCTTTGAATTAATAATTTAACTACAAAATTAACCTAATCCTTTTTTTTTTTAAAACAAAAAAACACATTGGGATCAAGTATCTACATTGACAAAGTAGAGTATTTGAAGAAATAATACTTAGCGAAGATTGTTCCAACAGCCTGCTGAAGTCCCTGTTGGGGACTAATCGATCACTAATTAATTAAAGGAATGGGTTCTGAAGGTTGGATACATAGAAAACAAGCATATTAAGGAAAAAGTTATTATTAGAATTTTTTGCTAATCCCGTTCATAAATTCTACACGTATGTTTAAATTCTCCCCGTGAGCGTCTTTGATGCACTGGATATGTGGTATTGGATGAAAATTTTTGTTGTTTCAGTATTCTCCGAATAATATTAGTTCGTGAAATTCCACACTGCTCTATAAGTTCTTTAGTACTAACTAGTGGGTTATGGCTACTGCCGCTACCACAGTAATTTTCGCGTTTTGTTTTTGAAGTTCTTTAACGTACTTTAAGCCATTATAAGTTAATAGTACTTTTCTACTCACTATTAGACCTTTTTTTAGAATTTGTTAAAAAGTACCATGTTCCATTTAAAAAAAAAACAACTTGATCTTGTATGACCTTCATGCACTGTCTTAGGGCTATGGCGTAACCATTAGATGTCTTCTTGTATTAAAACCTCTGCTTAAAACTCTTTTTTTCCATAAAACTGACTGCTTCTAAATTTTAGGGAAGGGGAGGAGGAGCACACTTTAAATGGACCACCTGGTATATTAATATATACTTAAAGAGCTATTGTACTGTTTTTTATTTTTTGTTAATTATTAATTTCAAATTAATTTTCATTTATTAACAATTACATAAGTATTGGTTTATGTCACCCAACTTGTTATTTTTAAAATGAAACACTCTGTGTATTATTACATTTTTCATTACGCCATAATTTTTTTTGTAGGTTTCCTATAAGATATTACGATTTTTGTTGAAATTTTAACATTTACACTATAGCACAGGCTCCGACAACAATATTTAGCCCCATCAAAGCGTCCAGCCATATCGTTGAGGCCATAAATAATAATGTCGGCGACTGTACGTAATTAATTAATTTCTACTTGTTTTAAGTGTCAGACGTGTTTCATTTTAAAATTATAAATTATTAACATTGTTTCACCAAAATGTAGTCAAAAGTTCTCGCCGTATCATATACAGGGTGTTTAAATATTAGTGACATCAAGAAATTTTAAAAGTTGCGAAGTTATTTTCTTTCAAATAGAGAAGCATCTTGTATCCCCATCTTCGGCAGTTTTATTTTGAATAATAATTCATCGGTTAACTGGAAGTATAAGAAACTTGTTGAGAGCTGTCTGGCAGTAGGCACGTTACCAGTGTAACGGAAAAAACAAAAAAGTGTTGTTATTAAAAAACTCAATTAGAAATCAGTCAAACATCATGTGTATTTTTTTAAATTGAATAAAAATTGATCTGCAAAAAGTGTTTTAAAAAAGAAAAAGAAGACAAGCTACCGATAACTACTTCGGAACCGTCCAGACCAGCAGGTCACAACAAAACTTGAGAATATTTTGAGAAGTAACTATTAAATTAGTGCAAACCCCAAATTTCTGAAACTGAAAGTTATTATATAAGTCCCTACGGATCCAGTTATGAAACGATTTAATGGACAACGTTAGAACATTGCAAATGGGAGAACATTTGTAGTTTTTCCCCGGACTGTATAACCTAGTTTTATTTATGTCTCGAAAAGATTAATCAGATTGTTGGTAAGAATGCTCGAGGAAGTATTAGTCTAAATTTCAGAAAGTTCAAACAGGTCCTCGTCAGATTTGTATTTCTAAAAATGTTGGATTTAGAAACAAGCAGAAGGACGAGGATATAAATACCAAAAATCTATAAGAAACAAGGGCAAATTGGCCTCAAAAATTATTAGTAAAAAAAATCCTAACAAGAATGAATATATGCTAGTATATACCTACATATACTAATTGTTTTGTATCTATAGGTAACAAACTTCGGTTTTTGATAGTAGGTCAGAAAAAAGATGTCTAAACTATAAACGTGTCCCCGTATTTAATTTTAACGTAATTTCCGAAAATGTACAACACTTTATTTCTGGTCATTATGGAAATATGTTGATACTGTAATGGTTGCCAAAGAGCGAAGAACAAAGTACGGTATAAACGTTACGTGCACGAGCAGTTGGCCGGCTGTTTATAGCGTCGGAGTGGGAATTGAGCGAAATGCACGGTAAAAGCTCAAAGGCCATGTTCCTGTTAGTGTCAGTCTGTTCTCCTGTTAGCTCGTTCGCATGCCGAGATGAAATCGATCCGCTCTGTGTCTGGAGGGTACTCATTCGCGGTCTGCAGCGGCAACTAACAACATCGTCGCTTTCTCGAGCGATCTGTTTCTCGCACACCTGACCTTGTTGCCATCGCCGATGTGTAACCGAGTGTCTGCTCATTACGTCTGCTGCCACTATACCATAAAATGGCCGCCATTAACATAATAATAGTCACTTTATAATCGATATTGTTTTTATTGTGTATTCGGACTGGAAATACAACTTTGTTTTTCTTTTACGTTGTGTTCTGTACATAATTATTTAAACTTCGTTCTGCCCATCTTAGTACGTAAAACGCTAACTTGGGGGCAATTAATATTTTGTATATACAGGGCGATTTTTTTCCATTATTTATATGGTTATCTTGAAAACCATAATAGATAGATACGCATTTGGTTAAATTGAAAAAGATTTGCATCTTTACAGGATCGATCTAAATACGCTTTTGTTCATTTAAAGAAATAAATTTAGCAGATATTAGCAAAAAATAGAAATTCAGCAAAACGTTTGCAGTACTCTAACTCTAAGGAAAGAAAAGAAAACTTAATATTGTTTTTAGGGAATTTAATGTCAAACAACATCTTCTTAACTTTTTAATTTTGCATTTTCGAATAGGGAAACAAAGTTTAATTTCTTTAAATCGAAACCATAGTGGACTATGACATATTCAATATCCACTTTTCTATTTTAAATGGAACATCTTGAATACTTTTATATTTATATTTTTTTAAAATTTATCTAAAGATTCAAATATGTAAATTCGGTTATTTTCGAGATATTTTAATTTTATATGGAAAAGTGGCATATACCTAGAAACTGTTAAATAAGTACTACTATATCTCATATGCGGTTCCGATTTTCTTCAATCCAACTGGAATACCTGAAAACTGAAGGTAAATGTATTAAGATGGTACATAAATTATTGTATGCTATACAGTGTGTGTTCGACACGAACCACAAAGCAGCTGTGTTTTCGCAATATTCTACGCATTGGCGGCGTCTTAGATGTAGCTGTTTATTTATATATGTACAGCACTCAAATATCTCCGTTCAGGCTTTCATTGAAAAATAAGAATTGCTAAAATAATTTATATTTTGAATACGTTTTAAACACCGTAGCAAGATAAAATATATAATTGTATTACTTATTTAACTTAACTACTACTATTTAATTATGTTGATTATTGTTACTTTTTATTGTAATTTAATAAGTTTATTAAAATTTGTAACCACATAATACTTTCTAGATTTTCTTTTGTAAATATGAAGTTCTCTTGCATGTGAATACAGAACCTTACATAATATTCTCTACTGACTTCGCAAAATTATGTAGGTACATATATAGTATGTATGTAGATACATATGCAAGTTCCAAGGCATAGACTGCGTGTAGGCAACGCCACTGAGTTTTCCGCTTCCCCGCTTCTCCGAACGAGTTTGTCCGTCCTTTATTAATCACATTTTAAAGGGGTTACTACATATCTTTATCCATATGGGAAAACCGCCGTTACGTATGTCCCTTTTTCTCAGAAACGCCATATCTGATCTGATTTGTTTTTTTTTTACACACGTTATCTAGTATTGTCCCAACAGTTTAAGTGAAAGATTTCATAAAATTTCTAAAGACGTTTTTTTTTTGAGTTTTACGAAATCGATATTTTCTTCGCCTGTGCTTTTTCACATACTTGTCCCGTTTTCTCGCAACCTGTTCAAAGTATCGCGATATATTTTTTTTTCTAAATGTAGAATTAGATAGAGAAAATATACTGAATGAAGCGTTTTTTAAAATAAACTTCTGCTCTTTAAACAAAAAAATTCGAAAGTTTAAAGAAGTGAGCGAAAATCAAATTGTAGCAGAATGACTAACAGACTTTAAAACATTAAAAGAGCAACAAACCAGATTTTCCAATAGGATTATATAATACCACCTATACTATCGTAATACATATGTATAAAAGCTTTACAGGTCCAGTTGGCCTTTGGCTTGTCCCACAATCTTCTTCCATTCTCTTTGTCTCTTGCCTCTTCCCTCCAGTTCCTAATATTGATTCTTCTTATATCTTCTTCCACCTCCTTCTTCCATCTTTGTCGCGGCCTACCAACTCTGTTTCTTTCTCCCAAACTCCGTATCATAACCATCTTTGGGATTCTATGGTCCTCCACTTTTATTATGTGCCCCATCCACTTCAAGCGCCGTGCTTTCACCACCCCCGCCATTCCTGATTTCTTAAAAAGCTCATGCATATAGCTCTTTATTTGTTCTTCTTTTCCATGTACCGTTCTCAACTTTTCCTCCAAATATTTTCCTCAGAACCTTTCTTCCCCATATCTCCATTCTTTGCACCTTTTCTTTTCTCAGGCTCCGCACCTCGCATCCGAAAGTAACTATTGGTCTGATCACTGTTATATATGTCTGTATTTTCAGCCTTCTTGATGTTCGTTTATTTTTTAGGATTGTATTTAGCGCCCTATACGATTATTTCCTGCTATGTGTCCCTGTGCCTAGGTATCGGAAACTTTCCACCTCTTTAAATTTGTATTCTTTTCCTTTTTCTGTTGTTACGTTTAGGTATTGCTTTTCCACAAATTTTTCATATGTCCAGGCCATGTATTTTGTTTTCTCTGCGTTTATAACCAGTCCCATATTCTTCGCTGAATTTTCCAGGCGTTTGATCACCTCCCGCATTTCCTTCACGCTTCTTGTGATGATAGCGACGTCGTCCGCGTATGCAATGCATCCATGTCACTTAAGATACATTAGCCCTCCTTTGTTGATATTTGCCTGCTTTATTACTTTCTCCAGAGCTACATTAATTAACAGCAGTGATAAAGCTCCCCTTGTCTTAGCCCTATTCTTACACTAAATTTCTCCGATAAATTTCCATCAATTTTTACTCTTATTCCTGACTGTTCTAGTGTCATTCTTGTCAGTGCTACTAATTTATCCGAGATGTTAAAAATACTGTTACTATCGTAATTAGTATGTTTAATTGTATTGTTCTAAAACAATAAAAAAACCACGTGTGGCCGAAGACCATGTTAGTTCTGCCTACATCCGACTTGAACCAGAACGTTCTAATTGTAAGTTTAGGCAAGCACGCCTTGCTTTTTTCCTTACCGCTTGAAAATTACTTCAATTATAACTGTAATTTACCAAATTGTAAGAGATTTTAAGTTTTTCGTGAGAGGTATTAATACTTTTTTTGGATATTAATCTGTTTCGAAGAAACAGAAATTTTGCCATTAATATTTTCGTAAAATACTTCTAATTTTCTAACACTTCGACAAGTTTTTGAAAAAAACTGACTGAAAAATGAATTGTAAATAAAATTAATTTAATAATGCTGAAGATTCCTTTTTTGAATTTCAAACGCTTTTCATACCGTTTTATTACCGCACCATAAGTAGTCTTTTCTAATTGCATATGGAGCTTTGAAAAGCTTTCCTTACACGTTGCGTGCAATCTTCCGTGAGTGTTGGTGGACTCCCACGAAATTGATTTTCTATAGTTTTCCAAACAAAATAATCTAACACTGCTAAATCTAGCGAACGGGGTGGCCATTAAAACGGTCTATTATTGACAATTCACTGTTGTGTGTATTTTTGTTGTTTTACGGTTAAGTTAATGTGCAAGTACACATTATTAAATTAATGTAACTTTTTTTTGCAATGAATTATATAGATAGATAAATTAAAACGTTTCAGTTGTTCAATGCCCGAAACCTTTATATCTGGTAAGATGCACACATATTCATCCGTTCATGCACTAGGTCTTCTACATAAAATCAATACGTCCTCGTTGGCATCGATATGCCAACAACGTCGCGCTGTTGCTCCGCTGCGTACTTCGCAGCTTTGACCCGTCCTGTTCAAGTATGCACTGATAAAATTTCCGTACAACGAAATAATCCATTGTTTATCGTAGATTCGCATTAAGCTAGACGTTTAATCTTAAAACGTGAAAGTTTTTAGGGCGAATTACGTTCATTCAAAAACGTACGCTTCCCTCTAAAGAGATTTTTCCAAAGATCCTACGTTTTGTATATAGCTTATCCGGCGGAGAGCCACGCCCTGCCTCACCATCCCGGCTCAAACCTAGTATTTACTATTACCCAGATTGCGGCGAACACCTCTCCAACCCCCCCGACCCACCTCTTTTGCCCTCCACCTCGCGAGTTATCCTGGTATTACTCTTCTACCATCTGACGGCCTTCACGTCTACCGAACACCCATTTTCCATCCCGTGGGAGGGAGAGGACGAATAGATGGATGTGTCCTTTTTTGGCATACGATGCGAACATTGCACACAGAGTACCGTCCGATTAAACGAAACGGGGCGAAGAGAGGCAGAGGAGAATGATGGAATGCCGTGGAAACCTTTCCTTTCATCTGACTTTGTTAGATATTGATCTGGTGACTGTGCTTATAGTCTGCCGGTCGTGTTAAGTCGCATCGAACACGATTATTTTGACGTTGGCAAGCATACTCATATTCATTCGTGTAAGCAAAAAGATGGTAATCAACTAGAAATGGCGTTTCAACAGAAAACGTGCGCGATTAAGTATCTTCTATACAACAGAAGGTAATATTTCTAAAAAAAAACGCGTTTGAAATCATTCATAATTTTAGGGAGCCAATTTACGATTAAATTGCAATTTACTATCTATAACAGCACTAAAATAGTCTACTTAAATTGATTTTTTTTCTAGAATTATCGTCTCTAAAAAAAGATGCAATAAACAGGATGAATCGAGTATATTTTTGAATGAATTCATCTATTTAGCTCGTTGTAGTTTATAAGAAAAAAAAATATTTGCGCAAAGCAACTACTGAAGTGTTACCAAATCTTAATCTACTCCAAAATGTGAAGAGGTTCTGGTGGAGATCGTAGGAAAGCATATACACGTGAAATAATTAAGGCATAGACCTCAATCTCTTAAGGGTGATGATCAAACCTGGTACATACTACAAAGCTTGGCTGCAAAGGTCTGAACAGTTTAAGTTGTATTATTGTATTTTATAGAAGTTTTAACTCAGCTGATAAATGCTTCATTTATTGACGAAATATTTCCTGATACCCTAAGGATATGTGCTGTGTAGTTCGTGTAATAACTCGTTGCTATCGATTGTTCAAAATCTTCCATCTTAGAGTATGGTATGCCGTACAAATTAATTCCTTCTCACGCAAATATGATATAATAACTGAGAGTCAGCATGGCTTTATGGAAGATAAGTCCACATCCGCTGTTATAAATTTTTATAATGAATTAATAAGAAACCAATGACAAACAGTTTGTGGCAGTGTGCAACATGACAATTTCATAGATACATTAAATGTATACGGCACCAGAGGGATGCTTAAGGGGATTACTACATATCTTTATCCATATCGGAAAACCGCCATTACGTATGTCCCTTTTTTTCAGAAACGCCGTGTCTGATCTCATTGAATTTTTTTACACACCTTAATGGTTTGAGACAATGGTTGGCACAAGATGCTGTCCACAGATCCAAATGGTGAGACTAAAATGATAAAATCCTTTTACCTTTCAGTGTTGTACGGCGTTCTTCAGGGATTCGTACTGGGACCGCTACTCTTTAGTCTTCATATTAACGAAATAGTCTTTTTCTTATCAGGATATTATGTCACTTTGCGTATCTCTATTCACGTTGTGTGTATTGACGATTTATGTAACAGACTTGAGCGATTGGTTCTCTAAAAATAAACAATTTGGCATTTACGTTAAACAGTTAAGCTTATACATATTTAGCACTTTACGGTCTGAGATTTCAGCTTTTTTATATATGAGGTCTGTATAGTTTAGCGCAGGGGTTAGAATCCTAGAATGACTGGTATAATTTAGTGGTAAAAGGAACGGGATATAAAAAGCCAAGAGGTTTCCGGAGACTTTATATCAGACGGCTCTCACAACAACAAAAAAAAATTTAAGTCTTTGTATTGTGCTGAAATACGGACCAGGTTGCAATATGATGGTATATTTTTGTCGGGTTCATTATTTTAACGCACAGCAAATACTTTTAGCGCAAAAAGTCGTCTTACGCTCTCTGATTGGAGCTAGAACTGCTGAATCATATAGACCTATCTTCAAAAGACTAGGAGTATGGTCGTTAGTCTGTTTATATATAGAATGTTGCTGTCATATCTTAATAAAGAAAGAAATGCTATACATTCAAACATTGATGTCTACAGCTATATTAATAGAACCAAGAGCCATTTACATTTACTTGCGAAAGCTCAGTGTATGGAATTAATGCCCTGTAAGGAAACCTGTTTCGGTACGGAGATGATTCCTACTAAGCTGCAGTAATTCTTCAGTCTTCTTTGGTGGTCCCTTAATAAAGGTCTTTTCATGAATTTGCCTGTTTGTTTTATCCCAGGGAAACACACATTACTGACCCATGTGAGGTAAGTAAAAGCATGGTACTGATGAATCTAAATAGTGGAGGAATGCCGAAAAATTCAAATATTGAGAAAAGGATTGAGGTCAAGCTAAAAAAACCTGTAACTAACTTATAGACATTATCAATATAATATGGGTTAACAAGGAACCTGTCAGGTTTGGAATAGCCAAGGGAGAAAAACCAGAATGTAGATTCTGTGGGGAACAACATGAAACATCTTATCATATTTTCTCACACCGCGCAATTCTGCGCAACCTAAGACGTGTGATATGAAATGAAGAGGAAGATTTATCTAACTTGGAGCCTTCACACGTTCTGCACTTTCTGAATGGAATAGGATTGGTCGACCAACAGTAAACGTAGCAAGAATATTAGGGTACATAATAGATCTTTTAGGTCGCAATAGGTAGCTTTCGTGTGATTCGGGAAATACGAGCAAGCGTATGACTTATGAATGGCTTATTTACCTAGAAACGTGAGCATTGCAGTTTGTATGTACGTAGATATACTTGGGAAGTTCAGTTTTGTACCTAACACGTTTATGAAACATTTACGTCCCGTTAAAAGTACATTCTGGTCCGTTTTTATGACGTACTAAACTGCACAATGGAGACGAAAATCCACCAGCCTTTTCTGAGATTATATATTTTATACATCATATTTTGGATTGCGTATTAAATATAGGCAGCATAATAAAAAATGAAAATGCCGTCGTTTTTAATCTCGTTAAATAAAATTAAACCATTCCTTATTACTAAGCATCCAGAAACTATGATACCACGAATATTTGAAGACTTGGAAAAAGCTTGGCGAAGAAAATTGCTTGTGCATGTCTTAACGATTATTGCTATCTATCTCGGTTTATAAGAGTCACCGTATCAGAAAAGATTCTAATAGATTTCTTTCCAAGTCTAAAACCAAACACATTTAGAGGTTACAGTATTGCTCTTGTTTTTTTTTTTTGAGAATTTAAAATGTTTACAGTTTTATATATAACAAAAATACTCCAAACTGTGGTACTGGTAATGCTGTAAACTTCACCTAAACCCCTCACCACAAACTGCACTAAACTGGACGTACGTTTCGATAGCAAAGCTATCATCATCAGCAGAAACACTGAACTCAGTTTTATCTTTTTGATATTTGGTCCAACATTTAGAAAAGCAATTTATTGATCACAGACTTTGAGATAATTTCAGTACTACAGGAAAAATTATCTTTGCCTGAAACATAAATGAGTCCACAGTTTGGAGGATATTGAGAAATCAACTGTTGTATCTGTATCACATACAACAGATATAGGCATTTTTGTCAGCAGATTTCCCGCGAAGATTGGCTTTTTGTCAGTGAAACAACAGAATATCGCATTAAATCCTGGTTGAATTATGCTACACCGACAAGGCTACTTCCTCCAGACAGGCTTATTATTCATTTTCATAATACTCACACATGGGCCGAAGAAAACCCACACGAAACAGAAGTCCGTCATCAACATCAATTATCTGTTAATGTATGGACCGAAATAGTTGCAGATCATTTAATAGGTCCATATTTTTTTTGCCCATGACGTTAAATGGAGAAGTATACCGTCGATTTCTTGAAAAAGAGCTACCACTACTGATGGAAGAAGTTACGTTAGAGTTAAGATCACAAATGTACTTTTTGCACTACAGTGCTCTAGAAAATTTCGGTTTAGTTGTTTGGACTATATGCTTACCTATTCAAATCGGTGGACGGGGCGACAGACCGTGGCCTCCTTTATTTCCAGACTTAAATTCTCTTCTTTCTTTCCCTGGAGTCAGTTTAAATCACTAATTTATACGACTCTTATTGAAAATATTGATGAACTGAGAAGTCGTATTATTGCAGCATTTGATACAATTCGAAACACTCCCAGTATTCTTGAATACACTCGCCAGTCACTGCAACGGAGGATAAAAGCTTGTAGTACAGCTAAAGGCAGTTATTTCCAGCAATTGCTATCAGTAACAGTATGAACTTTTCTTATTAACCATTAAACATCCTGTAACTTTAAAACTACGCCGCTTAGGACATACATATAAACTTTTATGATAATAACCGCAGAAATCACGAAATTAGCCCATAAAATTTATCGCATGTATTTAGAAGCACCCTGTATATGTAATATCGAGTTTGGGAAAGTTTTAACTTTGTATTGTCTATAGTTTTCGAGTAAATGTCTTTTAAACAGAAAAACAAAAAGAACCTTTTTCGTTAACTTATTTTGGGTTAGTGGTATGTTGTGGTAGTTGTATGTTTTTTATATGTCGGCCTTGGGGCGCCATCATATTTGTGTTTTTAACAAAATATAGTTAATAAAATAACATACCCAAACAACATATACAAATTACAACTCGATACATAGGGTATAACATAGTTAAAAAAGAGATAATATTTAGCATTATTAAATTAGGTCACCAGGTTGCATTAAAGTATTTAAATCATTTGGATCATTCTTCACTTGTCTTCTGCATTATAAATAGATAATTCGCCCATTATAAGACCCACTGCAGCCTTACAGATGCAATCATGTAAGCATGCTGCAAAGTTGAAACCTTCTAAAATTCAATAAAAATTTAAAAAATTCATCAAATTTATGTAAGAGCCGATTTCATTTGTTTATCCAGATATAACTTTTTGTTTTTTAATACTAAACATATTAAGAACTATAATAGAACACAAAATATGTCCTTTCCATTCAAATTCAATTTAATATTTAAAAACTACTAGGTAGTACATGTTTCGGCGGGATAATAGATGTCAGACGAAAAAACAAAGTGAAATAAGTCCAAACATAATTTTTTTATAAAGGTGAAAGCAGTAAAAAAAACTCGTTCTTTCATTCACAAATATATTAATATTTGATTACTAGTTTCGGCTTGTGACAGCCATCTTCAGATCACTAAAAATGCAATATAAACGAATGAAATAATTATAAATAATTATGGATTGAATTACGTTAAAATTTTTGTATAAAACAGATGATTAAACTATAACTAGTAATATAATAGTATTTTAATTTAAAATAATAGGTGAATTTTTTAAAAATATTATGCATTAAAGGTTTACTTCCACGTCAATAGGATTATATTGTGAATCAATAAAAACACCTAATAGGAAAACCATATTGTGTAGATGAGATAATTCAATCCATAATTATTTATAATTAATTCATTAATTTAGACTGCATTTCTAAGATCTGAAGATGACTGTGGCAAGCCGAAACTAGTAATCAAATATTAATATGTTTATGAACGAAAGAACGAGTTTCTTTACTCTTTTCACCCTCATAATGTTCATCGTTCATTGGATACTTAGAATACAATAAATTTTTTAAATGATGAGGTGAATGATAGTTTAGTAAATTTAGTTAATAGGAGAGATATTTTGATGTATAGTAACTATAAAGTATTAGTAGTTTTTAAATATGAAATTAATTGAATGCAAATGACATATTTTGTATTCTATTATCGGTCTTACCTAACCCCATTCAACTGAAATGATTGATTACTAAACATACTGTTTCTTTTTTTTTAATTTGATTTAAATAATACATATTTTTAAAGGCCATTTATTGGAATATCTAAAGTTGAAAAATATGTAAATAATGTGCGAATTAGAAAAAAAAATACTTACGGAACGCGCGTCACAAGGCCTTTCTAGACTCACCTTTTGAAAAACTGCACCTATGAAACTAGTTCTTTAATATGCCATATTCGAATAGAAAGAAGATAGCAGTTTCTTCTTACATTTAGTAATAACTTAGAACTTTTCGATTAATATTTTATTAGGAACTAGTTAAATTGGTGACGCACTGTGATACTACATTAGGAATAAATAATTTTATAATAGGTATACTTAGTGTTTGTCGTGACAGTCGATTATTCAGTATTAAAGCACACTTATAGGCGAGATATAAATGGTATGCTCGTGACACGAGAACAGACCCCCAGGCCGAGGAATAAAACGCAAACGTAAAGGGAGCACACAAACGCCAAGTCCCCAGTATGGAAGAAAGTTTTTCAATTTTCAGTGGCTCCATCTGGCGGTTGTAATTGGGGATCGGGTGGAATTTCAGCATTCACCTTCTACCCAGCAACGGACCGACCAAACCGATCCCATACTCCTCTGCCGGATCACCCAACGCCACCCCCCAGTGGATCAATGTTGACACGGCACGCTAGATTCATCCTCCTGACGTAGTGCCTGTGTACGTGGGACATGTTCACTCTTTCCGTGGGCGCCATATTGTTTTTAATGGAAATGTACAAGATGGGTGTGGACTTCTTACGTGTTGCATTTCGGTGCTGGTATATTATGCTATAACCGGAGATAATCGGTTTTTAGTAGTGCTTCAGTCGATTGACGTTAGATACGTTAAACTACGTTTTCCATTATTAACTCAATTAATATTTTTTTTTTAATAATATTATTGTTTATACATGGTATTGTACACAGTAAGAAAGAGTTTGAAACTATATATAACTTTTTTTTACAACAGTACTTGTAAATAAAGTTCGGTATTTTAGTGGGAAGAATGGTCTATTACTGAGAAAAAGGATTGTTTCAACACACGAAAAAAGTCCTCTATTTGTAGATATATTCTCAACAATCTATAGTTTTAATCCAAATACCAGGAAATGTTTAAACTTATTGTTTGGCACAAAAATACGTGTTTCTTCTTTAAAATATTTGTTATAGTTTGGAGTATTTTATTTCAATCAATATTATCTTGGTTTGACACAAAAACAATCACGCTGTTTCATTCAATGTGTTTGAATGTTGTTATTCAAACAACAAAAACTATTGAGCCAACAAATATATGTTTTAAAGTTATTGGTACCTAAAGTAGTTGTTTGAACCAAAATACAAAAACTCAAGCAAAGTGAAGTTTTTATTCCAATATTGAGCGTCGTTTGTGTCAAGATATGACGTATATTTGTTTTAATTAAAAATACTTTGAATCAAATAAATAACATCCAAAATTTCGATGTTTTTTGATATAATGAATTTATTTTTCTCAGTGTACTTTCAAATTCTTTATAGAACATTAAATGCGATCGATTTTGGCAGGGGACTAATTTTCAATAACGAGTTTTTGAGTAATTTTTTTCCACCTAATGATGATTAACTCACACCGAGTCATTATTGATCATATGAATTTCGTTGTTGAATATTAACATAAAAAAAACATTCCCTAATGAATGAACGACATATTACTTGAATAATAATGAATTACAAACTTATAATAATAAGGAAATGTGTCAGTCGTATCCAGAAAAACCATGAATAACGTTTTTGTGCAAGGTTGTATGGAAAAGCCACCCTCATATTTTCGAAAATCAAGTCTGGTCGCGCTAATGTTAATAATGTAACCAAGCCGAGTCGTTTTCTTTTACCCTTTGATGCCTGAGGTTCGGAATGCCTGAATTGCGAGAATTAGTTGTGCTATTAGTCTTGTATCGGTTCACATGACCTAACCTCCAACCTAAACCGCTTTAGGCTTTCAATAAACATAATCATACTTTGGATTCTTTAACTTTTGAAAAAGTTTAATAAGTGCATTTTGGGTAATTTTGCTGCATCACTTATGATGTTTTTCGCCATGGTTCTGAAATATTATTACATCACAAACAGTTCTTGCAAATCTGGAACAAAAGTCTCTGGAAACACTCCAGCCTCTTGGCTTTTTTTACATTTAAGCCGTGAACCTTATAGTTAATGCTTAAAATAGTCCGTATACAAACGGTAAATAATTTTGCTACCATTTTGTCCTTCAGTTACCTGGAAATATTTTGCTACGTACCTTGATCAGCCAGTATATTTTTTTTTTTAGAAAAACTTCATGAACACCCAATGTATGGTATGAGCGTTTATATTAGCCGAAACAAAAACATAAGTTTGTCTCATAACTCGGAAACAAACGAAGATGGAGGCATGATAGAATATGTTTAGAAATCTACCATAAAAGAAGATGCTAACTGTAGGTTGCAGTGTTTCCGAAGACACCATGTCAGGTAGCTTCCACATATAAAAAATATATATAGGTACTCCGTTTAAAATAACAAAGTCCATAAGGAGTTTCTAGTAACCGAAAGTTTAAGAAATTTGAAAATGTTTTGGAAAGAAAATAATTGTCAAATTATCGAAAATCTCAAATTTTTAAAGCTGATACCCGGAAAATCCCGTACCTATATAAAGTAAAATCATTTTTTTAACTGCTGGTATTCAACTATAAATGACCTTCATTATTATAACAGATAATTTAGTACTATATTAACAGATAACGCACCCACAATTCTCAAATAAATCAACAATCTTTTTAAAAAAAGGTAAATTCAATCAACAATTACCTTTACATTATAATTAGTTTACTACGACATAACAATATGCGCAATATGCAATCAAAATGTGTGCGCAGAATCGCGATATCAAAGTAGTGTGGAATTGAATGTTTACAATTTTTTTTTTATATATAAACCCCTGGAATTTATAAGAAATTGCACTTACAAATTCATTTTCTTTAGAGAGAAATGCGACTGTGTAAAATTTACAGAATCTGTCGTATTTCTAATACTTCTACAAATTACAAATATAGATTTACGTGTTAAGCTTTCTTACTGTGTACTGTTCAAGATGTGAGAATACAACTTTTAGCATCTGTAAGGCTTTTATTGCATTACCTCGCCCTTCATTTAGAGGGTACAGTTATCCTGCTTATATAACATATTCACCATGTAATTAAGACCACAGTAAGAACAATAAAACTATTACAGGCGTTAAAAGTAATATTCTTATATCTTGAAATGCACTATAAGTAAATCCAGTTTTTGATAAAAATGCAATGTATTACCTAATATGTCATAAATTTCAAGCTGGGAATAAAAAATACCTGCTTTCGAATTAGCATTAGCAACATTTTTCTTGCACTTAAACCCCTTGTCTGTTTCAGAACGTTTTTGAGATGATCATAAAAGCTTCTGTCTTGCAAAAAAAAAAAGATGCGAAGATGTTTTTCTACGTTAGCTGCAGTTATTATTATCATTATTTTGTTTGATTCTGTTTTTTTTTTTTCACGTATTATACTTATATTTTTTTGTTTTGATTCGAAAACTGAACGGATAACGATAGAGGGCCTGTAAATGCAGAGTTGTAACATCAGCGTTGTTGCAGGCGCTGGCGTGAAGATGGAGCATTTCCAGGCGGCGCTCGACCCCCGGAAACAGGAGCTCCTCCTAGAGGCGCGCTTCGGGGGCGCGAGGGTGAGTCCTCTAGTAACATTCCTCTAATAGTAGCAGCGACGAACTACGGGGAAAACGTTCGTATTCTTTTTTATTTCTTTTATTTTTACATTCGATATATATTTTGTTTTTTTCTTAATAATCGATTGCGAATGTTTTTCTGTTTACTTAATTCGCAACCGCAGTTTAATTATGAAATTGAAGCGGGGTAATTATCTCTTAAGGTTACAGTTCAAATCGCTGTCTCCTTGTTGAAAGTGGGTATTTTTTAGGCCAAAATTTAACAAGAACTGTTAAGTATGTTAATGTACGCTGTTCATAATGGCGATTTCATGAGAGAAAAAGGATTTCTTTTAATTTACTGCATCTCCTTAAAACCTTAAAGTGAAATTAAGTTCTCAAATTACACAAACCAATTTTTTTGAATATATAAAAACAATTAAAATTATGAATTAAAACTAATTTCTTTATATATACGTAAAGTGCACACTTTTATGGACATTTATTAGACACACTGAGAAAAAGATCTCTTTGCCGTTTACAAATATGCATTAATCCAAATAAATTATTCTTTTAAATATGGCAAAGAAATACAAGGTCTGACAGGAATGTCTGAACACCAAATTTGTCTATAAATGGTCCTAATATAAGTATTACAACTGGCGTTCAATTTGGCGTATATCTCTACTTAAAATCTCTAAAAAATACAAGTATCATGGGCGAAAACATACCACCCAGCTTCCTGGTTCGTGACTGTGCACACCTCTTCATTTCTTATTTAATTTGTCGCTAGCAACATCGACTTTCCCAGCCCGTTGGGAGGCAACTAGAGTAACCCCAATTCATAAAAAAAAAAGATGACACTACAGTTATAGAAAATTATAGACCTATTGTTATTGTAATTAATTCTGCCAAAGTCTTTGTAAAGTGTTTGTACAAATATATTTATTGAGAATTAAAAAAAATTGTAGAATAAACATGCATGCATTCAACTTTCATTCAACTTGTCCACCCCCTAAAACTAATATGTTAATGAGGTCCCCAATACATAAAATTTGTGATTATTTTAATATCAATTTTGATAACTCCGTAGATATATATTTCAACCTTACCCCAATTGCTAAGCCAGTGTGTAACCAACTACATTCACAACAATTTTAATATACACATTTCATTGTGCTAGATTGGTATTATGTACCTATTTTATTATAATGTAGTATAGTCTTAGTGTGCAAACTATCTATCCTACCATTCTGGATTATTGGTTGGGAAGGTTGGCTAGCCTAGCGAGCACTTATGCTACTCTAACAGGGCCCATTGTGGCAGCTATTCGAGCCAACCCAAGCGAAGAATGAACTCGAGCATTGTAGCAAGTGAGATGCCACCAAAGTTGACCATACTGGGCCAGAACTCCCCCAGTCACATAAGATGTGCTCTGGCGTCTCGTACTCTAAATAACATGCACGGCAGAGTGGGCTGCTAGTCAGTCTTATGCGGTGCATGTGTTTATTAAGCTTGCAGTGACGAGTCAATAGCCCTACAACTTGACATAGTTTACTGCGAGAGAGCTGCAGACAGTATCTTGCTGTCCTGAACGATAGCCTTGGGATGGCTTTGCGTGTCTGACAGCAGGTGGTTATGGATGCCCATCGATCCTCGTGTAGAGTAGTGGTCCATTGGTTTATTACGGTGTTGGGTGCAGCCGAAGAAATGGGAAGAACAGGCTCTGGTTTCATGTAAGGAGAACACGAACCCTGTCCCGCCAATCTATCGGCAGCATCGTTTCCCAGATTACCTTTATGACCTTTGACTCATCTAAGTATCAAGTAGATTATTATTATCATTAGTGATTGCATCCAAGACCATGTGACACTAAGGCTCGATTGTACTAACACGTTAAGCGTAGTTTAATTTTAAGCGGCACTTTGAAGATGAGGGGAAATTTAATTTTTGATACAGTGAGTGTCACATTCTAAACGTCACTTAAAATTAAACTGAGCTTAACGCGTTGGTACAACCGGCCATAAAAGTACCAGGCCTGAAGCGATCGTGTAACTGGTGAGGCTTTAACGGCAGCTTGGCTGTCACTATATAAGGAAAATACTTTAGTCCCTTAATGCTCCTTGCTAAAATTTCTTTCGGGCACCAGCAGGATCGCCAAAACCTCGGCTTGGGAAACCGTAGCTAACGTACCTAGTGCCAACTCTACATTGTAAAAAAGTTGCAGTAAAATTACATGTAAAATCGTTGGTAACAAAGTTACCTACAATTTTACAGGTAAATTTGCTTTATAAGGTAAAATTTCTACCATCTAGTAAATTTCACATGCTGATGTGTTTTCAAAGATTGTACTGTAAAATTCGTATGTAATATTTATATGAACTCTATATTTACCGAACACTGAAGTAATTTTCATATGTATTTTTATAAAGAGAGCAAGCAACTTACCTAATTCTTTTATAGCACCTAATAGGTCATACTGAATCGCTCAACTAGGGATCAAGAATGAACACGCTTACGCGAAACCTACGATTGTTTGTGACGTACATGATATCATTGAGCCAATAATAAGTTCGACAAACGAATAGAATTACCTACGCGCACAGATAAATAATCCAATAACCAATCACATTGCGGCGTATGAATTTCGTATTTTCCATGATATCTATAGTTTTACCCGAAAATTCAATAAAAACAAATAAACATAAAAGATCCTCATATTTTTACAGCAAAATTAATAGTTCACTAGTAAAATTACTTTTAAAGTGCACTAAATACCCCAAAACTATGTCAATTTTACACTTTTAAGTAAATTTTAAGAGTAAATACAAAATTGTACATGTTTTTTCCTGTATTTTTCTTTTGAATTTTTGTTACATCTTAAACTTACATGAAAATGCTATAAATTTTACCGAAATTTCTTTTTCCATGTTAAATATCCTAGAAAAAACATGTAAAACAAAATTTACATGATTTATTGTGGTAAATTCACAACGTTATTACATGTAATATTCCTGATTTACCATGGCAAAATTACTGTAATTTTTTACAGTGTAAGTTGAGCTTAAGATCTGGAGAGAAAACTCCCGCAGCTGTCCTTCTCTTTGATATAGACGGCAATCGAAGGCAATGATTCGACGCTGGGGCCAACATGAACGCGGTAGTGTCTGCCGAAAGCAAATACGGAAGGTACACAGTTCTTCGCGGTACCAAGAAGAGGCGCTTTAGCGACGCCATCGTGGATAATGCTCACGTGATCCCTCCCCTTCAGTGTTATAATGGCAGAATTTGATGTACAATATTGTCTCATTTCCATTGGATTTTACTGCAACTTTTTATCTCTATTAGTTTCCCATTAAATGCGTGGGAAAATAGATGTGGGACACACTGTATAGGGTTAGCATTATGTATGTAGAAAGACCCACACACACACATGCATATAGCTAAGTGCAAAAAACATATGTTTATCTTTTCTCACACCTGCTTTTTTGACAGAAAGTCATTATTATATTTTTATCATAGAAGGCGACATTGGCATTTCGTTAGGTTAGTAGCTACTTTATTCACGTATTGATTCTTACATCCGTCACTGGATAGCGTTGCACGTGCGCGAATCACATTTTAGTGATATTTGGCGAGGTGTCGAGTTGGAAAATCTAGATGGTGAGGCGGCAGCTGCGGGACAATTAAATGACGCGTGAGATAAACCACGAGGACGTACCGGCATATAAACGCCGACGGACATCTCGAATGTAGCATAATTTCGCACAGCCTGGCGGTCAATTTTCAAAACACAGCGCCGCACACACAGTTCGCCTCTCGTCCGCTATAAAAGTAAAACGGAATACACAGGCATCAGGCGGCGGACAAGGCGCAAAGCGACAGACCTGCTAAGCGGCCTCCTGTTGGTTCGCCCGCCCGCCCGTCGGATCAATTTTGTAATCGTTACGGAGGCGAAGTATACCGTGTGTGCGAGAGCGTGCGAATGTGTGTGTGTTTGTAACTGGATAATGTCGGAGTGAAACAGCCGTATTTACGCGGGGGACACCGCAAACGGCGGATGCAACACGGAAATAGCTTTCTCTCTCTGATACTGTTGCTATTTAACTCGATGAAAATGGCGATTTGCTCTAGTACCTCGGCTGAACGGAATATCTGATTGTATATATGAATTTTAATACGAAATAATCGCCTTAAGAATAATCTTGAATCACTGTCAACGTTTGTAATGCATTCGATTTTGCTAAATGATCTATATATACGCGTTGCAATCGCGTGTTATCAAACCTTAAACTCAAGAGGTACAATCGAAGCACTATTATACAGTAAAAATCAAATATGGCGTCTGTTGGAGACGTCGGTTCCATTCTAGATATCGCACATTTATTTTTATAAACTAATAATAACTACTAAATAATTCAATGATTTATTTACATATGTATTAATCAATTACTAGTTATTAAAGGTTTTATGAGTGCTTCATTAAAAGTTTTCATTGCATGATAATTAAACTGTTGCTGCTTAACTGAATACTAGTGGTATAGATTTTTTTATTGAGTTGATAAAGCCTAAGCAATTTAATGCTTATCAGGCAATCCTCGCAAAGCAAATTTTTTTTTATAATCATCATTCGGCCCCAGAAAAAAAAAAAACTAATTATGCTTGACTAGACTGAGAGTCGAACTCGCAATAGTCGAAACTGTGAAGCTACCCCGCTATTACAGGTGTAATAAAATGTATGTACTGTCGACTCCAAAAAAAAAAGGCCGGGAAAATAAGCCATAAGGAAACATAAAGAAAGATACATCTCCTTTAATCTACCAGCGATTGCGCATGATTAGATTCTGAGAATTACTTTGTTATTGAAAGTAAAACACTGCGAATGTAAGCCTAGTCGAAAAGGTTGCGGCATCTTTGTCGCATAACATCAAGGGGATTATCTTTCGGAACGATTGTCGGCATATATACCTTTCCTTTGCTGTTTATTTTAGCCATCGATTACTCGCAGATGACCAGATGGCATAATTTGTGCAAATATTTAAAATATGTTCTTGTATAATTCTTTGAAAAGATAAATTTACAGAAACCATTACTTCAATTACAAAAAGCTGTTTAAGATTTAGTTTTATAAGAATTTCTTATTAGTTATCAGATCTCTGCAAAATCATATTTATTTAAGTATTAGAATAATCTGATTATTTTTAATTTGAGTAATGTGTAAACATAAAATAACTAAATAAACTGAATTGATTTACCTTAAATCGAACATTAAAATATAGAGAGTCAATAAATTAATATAACATTTTAAAAAAGAGAAGATATAAAAGTAAAAGATTAAAAACCTACTTATATACAAAGTATCGGAAAATTGTCTCAAAATATTCATAAGTGAACAGTTGCAATTTAATTAAATTCAAACAGTAAGTAAAAATAAGTTTGTACATTTACAATAGCTAATTCAAAAAAACTAAAAAATTTTACTTGTCTGGAATAGAAGCTATGGAAGAAATGTATGCAAACAAAGTGAGTATAATTATAAATATCGAAAAATGAGTTATTGTATGCGTGTACGTTTGTATATGTATTTTATGTAAAAATCCTTGAGTAAATAAAAACATATCCTGGTATAAAATACTTACCTTGCATGCTTACACATTTGTTTTTATTCAGAAAATCTTTAAAATTTGTTTTAATTTTTGAATACACGTTTTACCAATGTTTTAATATGATTTTTTCGGTAAAAATTCATTACTATAAATTATGGTGGTATTCCGTATATACATAAGTATAGTTGTCGCCTGTAAGGTTATTTGTAAGTCTCTGAACATACATAATACATGTTTACAGTCTTGCAGATAATCTCAAGGCACTACAGATATGCATAGAATCCTACCATTATTTTTATCTCCTGTATTTACTGTTTTACTGTCCGTGCGGCAATTTTAACAAAATCGGTATATAGTCTGTCCATAGGTATAACGATTTGACTAATGATATTACCGGGGATTATTCACTCTCTGCTGAGGGAGGTACCGAGAGAATGGAAATGAGGTAGTAGGTCGTATTAGGAGAAATTGGACTTTTCTTAAGTAGAGAATGTTTCATTTAATATAATCCAGGGTTTACAACTTAAATTTTAACAAATCACATGTACACTTCTCGCAGGAAAAATTCGGACCCCAGCAATCGAGAATTTTAAAATTTCTTGGGTGTAAATGCAGCTTTCCGAGGACTTATTAACAATGGACGGCTTCATTTAGAAATATGTAGGCATGTATTTAATTTGTTTGGTGTTATGTAGAGATACTTCCTTTTTTAAGAAAACATATGATGATGGGATTTTAAAATTATATTACTTGTTAGTGCTGCTTTGATATTAGTTACTTATTGTTGGTTCTAATATCTCAATCAGCCTCCTGAGTTTTGGGACAATGTGATTTTCACAACTTTATTGATTACACTATTATTGATGTATTAATTAGTATTGTTGTTTAGTATTCTTACATATTGCATTACTATAGTTTTCTTCTATCTATTAAAAAATTACGAAAAACAGTTTTAAGATTATTTATAAAATTCTTAAATCAATTAAGTTCGCAAAGAAACTATTTATTTTATTGACACTCCGTTTATTGTATTTTGAAGAAATATATTTTAGATATCGCTTGTGTGATGCAATACCGTAATTTTGTTTACAAACTGTCTATGTAGCACAGCTCCAGGCAGTAGAAATGAGAAATTCAAAAACAAATATTTTAGCAGTAACTGAGATTGATTGCGTATGATATTTTGGGGGAAAATCCAAAAACACGTACATTTTTTTTAAGGTAGTTTATGGATTAGAACGAAAAAATATGAATTTATAATTTACGTGGTTGGGAGATTAAAATTTGTTCTTATTTTAACCCCTTACAACCCCCATCATGCACCACTGATCTCCTTATTAAATCAAAACGTCCGATTTGTCAAGAAGAACATTTTACTTTTTAGTTTAGATCGGTATCTTTGCTGGTTCCAAAGATATCGTTGAAAATGTGTTTTAGGGGTGTAACCTTAAGGATCGGTATCTTCCCTACAAGTGAATATCAGCAGCTAAAAAAAAATCCGGGTCGATTATTTTTCCCTGCACTACATGCATCCAAAATTTTATGAAAATCGGAGCTGACCAGTTGGGTGACTTTGTTTGTATGTTGGTTTCCCTTTATTTCATTCTTTATTTTGTTTCTTGACTTTAATTTCATCACTCATAATTTTCCAATTTTGTATTGTCCTGTAATTGGATTGTTTTAAGAATCTGTTGTAGGCAATAAATTTATTATTATTAAAGTATGCACTAAGGATTGTATACCGGTTTACCGGTAAAACCGGTTAAATTACAAAAGAAATTGTATATTAGATTAAATTGACCAAAAACGTTCGGTTAATTTACCGGTAAATTACAAAAATTTACCGATAATTCGGTAAATGAAAAACCCATACCAGAAGAATATAGAAAAGAAACTGAAAAAAAAACTTTTGATTAGAAACGTATAACCTCCATTCTACCGAGTTAGTCAGAAAGAGAAGGAATCAAAAAATTCTCAACAAAAAAGCAACAAAATGAAAAAGGCTGTGTAGAAATTAAAAGAAAATAAGAATGGAAATAAGATGGATAACGAAAAGCAACGCAAAGAAAAGCGAGATTAATGTTCATTTGTTGCTAGGACGGTAGGAAGCAAAACACTCCACTTTCCTACCTGCCTTTGTCAACAAGTGCAATATCAATTCTCTCATTTTATGTTTTTTTTGTGTGGATTTTATTTATCTCTCGAAAAAAGTTGAGTTAGCATATGTGACTTGTGCTCTGGAATTTTTCAAGATTTTTAAAAATTTAAAAATAATAATATATAAGAACAACGTTTCACGGATTTAAATTAATAGCAATTTTGAATACACCACATTATGAGAGAACATTAATGCAACATGCCAATGTTGTAAAATAACATTAAAATTTGAACCTTAAATATTTTGTTTTACTTCTTACAACTGTTTAAAATAATTAAATACAAATATTTATTACACAATTCTAATATTGTGCCTTAAGATTGTGTAAAATATGTATGTATTATTCTAGCCTAACTTCTAACCCTATTTTCTTGGGGAATCCCTATTAATGTCACACATGAAAAAAAATACCGGTAATTCACCGGTAAACTGGTAATTTCATTTTCATTTACCGAATTACCGGTAAATGAAAAAATCGGTAAATTTACAATTACTAGTATGCACCATAAATGACAATTCTCGCCTAGTTAAATGATTGACTTTGTCAACATCCCTCTTTTTTTGTTTTAAGTATAAATAACGTCACAGAATCTAAAAGATACAGTTTTTGTGTAATAGAATAGATAGCGATTATTTATTATGATGTTCAACGAACTTTAAATAAGCAAAGATATACTAGTTCGCAATTTTAACTTCCAATTTACGATATGTAGTTAATGTATAACTATATATCAACGAGAAATATGCTTAAAAAATATAGTTAATGTATCGCGAGTATTAAACTAATCCCATTTAACGAGTGAAGATAAGCGCGTACGGTTTGACGCGCTGCTGTCGGAACGAGCGTGATTCAGAGGAACAGAATCAAAATAAAAAGAGGACGGAGGACGGCGGTGGCGCGCGCGCGAGAAAGCGCGATTCACGTTCGACTAAAATTGCCGCTAGAGTTCTTGGTGTGCGTCGTATTATGTGCCGGGAGTAGTCAGTTCCGTGCAATGAACTTGTTGTACGTACAGTGAGATCGAAGTCCCCGAATCGAACGAGCGTGAACCGCCAACTAGACGGACGCGCGACTGCGAGGACGTTTACCACTACAATATATATATATATATACGTAATCGTCGCCGTTCCGTTCAGATGTTAGCGCGCCGCGTCGCGCACGGTGTGTCTGACGCGGCCGAATGCCACAGAGCCCGTGTGCGTATCGTAAGTGGGTATGATAATATGCACACACATACTCGGCTGCCTGCTTAAACTAATCCTCCTCCCACTTTCCTCTCTCCGACTCTAGTTGTTTTATACCGTCCGTACGGTGTGTTTTGTAGACCTGTATGTATATGCGTTAACGCACACAGAGACACGGACGCGTATCCGTGCGTCCGCGCTGTATATGCTATACGGTCGCCAAGTATTTTGTTCTAAATTCTACTTTTTGTCCTTGGTCGCTTTAATACGCGGAGGCCCGCGGCGAAACGTTCATTAATATTAACCCTGCCGGTTATTATTTGCGATAAAATGTATCGCAATAATATACAGAATATAAACATGGCGCTCTGTTAACAACTCTTGACAATAATGTATTACGTATTTAATAAATGCGATCTATATACATACATACTTATCTCAAGGCTGCAAATACGCGAGCAGCTGTAAAATATGTTCGAAGTTCGCGTAGCCAAAGAATGATTATATAGTCCATTCAATCGATAACGATGTGGCAACAAAGCGTATATAACTGCAGTGTAATGAACATTTTGATGTTGAGACACTACAATAAGGGATATTATTAAAGCTAAGCGTTTTGCAGCTAATGTCACCTCTGTAAATTGGTTAGAACACATCTACACATATTGTGCATCAATATTCTAAACTTCACCATATGCTAACACATGCATAAATACAGTTATAATCCTTTGTCATTAAACTGTTTATGGGAAAATCATGTAACGATGTATACAAGAAAACTCTAGAAACGCTTAATTTTCTCTTAAATTAGTAGTCAGAAATGTATAGTCTGTCCATACATAGATATAACGAAGTGACTTATTCACTAGCACTCGAACTTCAAGAAAAGAAATTTTCACACAATCCTTCGAGCGCGGGTGGTTCACAGGGACGCATTCACTAAACGTCTATTATAAAAACATTTATCTTCGTTTTGAAAGTATACTGATATGCATTCATACGTAGTTACATTTTTAAGGTAAATACATGTTTTACATTAAATTTAGTTTAAATACTATAATTAGTACATTCCTAATTGTAATTGTAGCTTATAGGCTAAAAGTACTCGTCTTGTATATATTATAGTAATAGTATTTTATTTTTCAATAGGTGATAGACCCGAGTACAGGAAAACATAGATACAATCATCAAGCAACAACAAAAATTCTACTAAAAATTACTTTAAAAAATAATATTAACTAAACATAAATCAAATAAAGAAAATTACAATGGTATAAGCTAAGAAAAGCTAAATTTTTTCGATTGTCACTTGTCATTCCTTGTTTTTCTTTTAAATACACCATTTTTTGCACTGCTTCGTAAAACACTCCCGTTAATTTCGATGTTCTAACAATTGTCTCTATTTTATTTCATAATTTTCACTTTGCGACAACTGTCTTTCACCTATATTTTATTATTTAATACCTTCTTATGCAACGTAGTCAACAAAATTTAACTTTAGTATACTATACATAAAATGACCTTGCAATACGCATGATGCCAATTTTGAAACGATATTGCGCGCTAGGCATGTGGTGAAAGACACGGCTATATGTCTGTTTCTATCTTAAAGCGGCGCACTCTTTCCTACCCTCTGCTTTCCTATATTCTAGTTAAAGTTTGACAATTACAGTAAGTGAGTTTGTAGAAATTAGTTAATTGAATCAAAGAGGAATATTTAAAATACCATTATACATCAACAATCTTTAATACAATATTACAAGTATATACTATATATATATATTATATATATATATATATATATATATATATATATATATATATATATATATTATATTATATTATGATCTGTTAAAATTTAATTGTTTACTTAATAATGAGACTTAAATTGCAAATGGTGTATTATATTAAATGAAACATTCTTAACATATTCTCCACTTAAAAAAAGTTCAATCTCTCATTATAACGCCTCATTATCTCATTTGCATAATTTTTTGGTACTTGCTACAGCAGGTAGTGGATAATCCCCGGTGAACATCATTAGTCAAATCTTTATGTCTATGGACAGACTATACGAAGCTTGGGATTTACCTACTTTGAGTTACGGAAATTTGATACATATGTGCAATGTTGCTAGATTTACCGTTTTTCTGATTTCACTTTATTCTAGACTGTTTCTTTTTTAGAATCTATCTTTCTATTCGAATTCAATCATATGTAACATCTGAGGTTTGATATAGTGAGAAAAGTTTTAAATAAATAAAAACTTCATTGTAAACTATTATTCCACGAAATTACAATATATACTAGTTGAAAGATTATTACGTTGTTAAAGTATAATGTCTACTTAATATGCTCCATTAGTGACTTGACACTACCATTTTTGAATTAATTTCTTTATTTAGCCAATTTTTCAATTAAATTACTATATTTGAATGTATAGAACTTATAGTATCTATTGTATAATTGTCAAAAATAGTTAATTATTAGCCGCATTATTTAAGTAATAAATAGAACGATCACAAATAATTTAAAATTTGGTGTAAATGAGACGAAACAACTTTCCCTTTGTATAAATTTTACATTATTTGTGATTGTTTTATATGCTAACTAAACAAACATGCGCCTAATAATTAACGACTTTTGACAATTATACAATAGACAGCATAAATTAATTCTACACGGATATATAGATAGATAATTTTATTTCAAACAGCCACAAACAAAAAACATAAGTGAGTTGAAACAAGTCCAGTAATGAAAAAAATTGAAAAAGTGGGTACGCCAGTGGCTTGCTATGCACCCAGGCAGCCCTGTTACAATCTACCAAGTTGCTAAACTTTATGATAGTGCCTTTTTAAAAGCAGCAAATATGCCCCTACAATTGAATCTAGCACAGAAAATGAAGGTACTTCTGGAAAACCAAAAGATCCCTCTATTGAACAGGAACCTGCTACAGAGACGTCGCCTTCACAAACAAAAGCTGAAGAGGAAAGATTAGATTAGATTGAAGAGGAACTCAAGACTTTCTCTTCTAACATTTTTAACCTCCTTCGCCTATCACCAAAGGATCTGATGCCCCGCTTGCACAGTGCCAGGCAAAATAAAAAGGATAATAAAAGAACAGGAAAAACTGTAATTTTGACGTCCTCTCTTGACGTTCCAGCTTGAGTCTGTCGTTAAGAACACAAAAGATCTAACTCCTAAAAAACAGATGAAGGCTAGAAAAAGAAAACTGTTTGAAGATGAGATGCAAATGAAAGCGAAACGTATGAAGAAGGAGAAATTTGAAAAAAGTAAATGTGAAGAAGACTCTAACGAAGATGATTGGAATGCTAAATGCATTTTTTGCAATGAACTGTTCATAAATTCCAAAGATGGAGAGAGATGGATTCAGTGGAGTGAAGGCCGGGGATGAGCCCAGGGAGGACGATTGTTTTCACCTGGAATATCTGCCGGCCTCTGTTTTCTAATCTTAAGAAATAATGCTGCTAAATAGAATTTACTATGTCTCATATAAACTCTGAAAAAAAACGAAAACAAAAACAATTTAATTAAATGAATTTTATCTTAATAATAATATGTTTACTATTGTTTTCTCGTGTTCATACACAGTGCTTGAAGTAGAATAGGAACATTGAACATTGTTTTTTCAGTAAAGTTGGATGGTTTTCATTTTTGCATAAGGTTAACATGTGTATCCGGTTCTGTCCTGCCGGTAGGGCAGAACCGGGTGATGTGACTTTTTTTAATACTATATTTTTTTTTTAATATAGTACAGGTGTCTCCCCTGTTGAGTGACTTTCAGCGCTTTTGACCGCCGTGTTTTGCTAATTTTGATACAAGGAATAACCCTATGAAGTTATGCAACTCAACGGGGAGACATCCTTATATAATAAAAGTTTTCAAAAAAAAAACTATTTTGTTACGGCATTTCAGGATTCTCTTTCACACACAAACTATTGCTTCCAAAAGCCACTTAACTTCAGCTTCCTCGCATCAGCCCCACTCTCCCCTAACCATATATCTATTAAAAATATTCGATATTTGTTACCGTTTCAAAATATATTTTAAGAACCGATTTTCAAAGCTAATTTAAAAACCAGTTTCAGAACCGATCTTAAAAAACCGATTTTAAAAACCGGTTATAGTTTTTTTTTTTTTTTTTGAAGACGATTATAGGCCACATCCAAACCGGTTTCACATAAAACCGGCTTTGATTTGTAGCAGTATAGTACATGTACCTACACTGTGCATGGTGATTATCATTTGTGAGATAGTGTTAATGTCATGAACTTATCAGGTTTATGAGTATTTTGTGTTTTCTGTTCAAGTTGGAATATCTGCAGCCGGATATTTTTCGTAATTTACTAGGTATGTAGTTATCTAAGTATACGTTTTTTTTTTTAATGTTTACCAGATATAAATAACTTGTGATTAACATTTAAGATTAGATAATATTAAACGTTTAAATAAATTTAATCAGTTTGTAAAATCGATACAGTTTTACGTTAGTTATTGTATCAAAACCGTGTGTGATTGTAAACTTGCAATCGATAAAAGTTAATTTTATAAAATCTAGTTAATTAGAAGCGCACTATTATTAGGGAAAAAAGAATTGAGAGATGAAAAAAAAAAAAAAAAGAAATTACATTCCATGCGCGCAACGATAACCTCGTTTCGCGTTCACATTCTCCCGACTACAACAAGCATCGTTGAACGGACGGACGGACGAACGAAAGCGTTGGATCATGGGAAAATTATTTGAATTTTCAACGCGGAGCAAATGACGTCGATCCTAGGTTCTCTTTCCTTTCTCGATTGTGTATTCGCGTCCCTCAGCGTGCTTTCGACACGTCGGCCGGTATTCCTCTCTTTCTCGTGTACGGTTACGGCTGTCTCTCTTCGACTGCGTCGGCCTCATCCATAGGATGATCGACTAAAATCGGCAAAGTTGAAATCGTCCGGATAAGAGATGAGTTTGTTGCTGTTCCAACTCCCCGGTCTTGTCCTTCCCGTATACCGATTACCTATGATACTACTTATGGTTGGTGAATTGTCTTGGCTCTCGGCAATTTGCTAGTGAGGCACAGATGTCGTTGCTTTTACAGGGTGTGTTAATGGCGTTGGAGATATTTGTCATGGTCATTTAATCAAATATTATTACAACATACACAATTACTGGTTTTTTCTCACTTGCATATTTACACCATTCTTATTTTTTTTTATTAACTACATAAGTCATTTTAGAAATACTTCTTACGTATTATCAAATATACCTACAACAAGAAATAATACACTATTTAGAAAGATAGATATAAATAGGATAATTCTGGGGAGAAATATTCTAAAAAGATCCAAATTTTAACCTTTTTTTTATTTCTGAATACCGCTTTTTATTATTTCACATTGATTAATTTACAATCTTTTTATATACTTACATTACGTTTCGGAAATTGTTTTTTTTTTTTGTTTTTTGAAATATATTTTATGCCAATCGTTCGGAAATAGTGACAAGGAACACCTCAACAGTGTTCGTATATACCTTGATCGGCAATTCCCGGCGCCGACACGAAAAATTCCCGTTTTGACACTGCAATTCCCTTTTTTTGACGGCAAATATAAACTTATTAACTTGTTTTAATAAATTACTTACTAAATTAAAATAAATGTACCGATACAATGACAGATTCATTTTAACTAACGCAAATGAAAAACAAAATACAAAAATAATAAAAATTTAAATTTATTTTCATTAATGCAATAACAATATGTTATCCAATAATTCCCTCTAAAACAAAATTTTTTCCCTCTAACGGTCAAAATTCCCTCTAAAAAGGGGATTTCCCTCATATACGAACACTGCACCTCAACAAGAATGGATAAACAACACCTTGATCTGGGGGGGTAAGAATTCATGATCTTCAGTCCGTTTATTGCCCGTAATGAACTCCAAAAAGATGGCGATTGCTCCGGCACATTCAAAATTTACTAGTTGTCAGTTTGACAGGTTCTCCTATCACAGCTGTTACTCGCTCCAATGTGCGTTCATAGGTTATAAAAACCTGGAAAACTGTCAAATAACTGTCAAGAAGTGTTTTGACAAAAGCTGAGTTTGGCGAAAACGAACTCAGAAAAGGTGCGCGATTCCGCACAGTTAAAAATTGATAACTATAGGTTCTTGTTTACATGTCCTTTGATATTGATATTTCTGACATTTTTTTTTTTGGAAATAAGTGGTTGACATTTCCATATATCGGTAGCTGTAAGGAATTTCTCTAATGGGGACATTTCTAGTAGTAAGGAAATGATCATTTCCTCACAGTTACTTGTGCCCTTCAACAATGAATGAAAATTTATTTTTTATTTTTATTAATTAGTAATAAAGAATAGAAACTAATTAAATTTTAATTAAAAATATTAACCCAATCATTATTAATATTGAAAAAAAAAGTTTTTGCAACACCTTTACCATCAAATATTTTTTTGGATTGGGAGGGGGAGGGCGAGCTTCCTGAAATTTTTTTTTAATTTCTTTTTTTCGGAATTTTAGATTTTTGTGTTGTGTAAATCTTCTAGAAATGAACGAAATTTTAGATATCTATATATTATACCCACATCATGTTGAAATCAACCCTTGCAACTAGGGTTGATTTAAGCATTGAATAATTAGGCCACAATGTTGAAGATCTCATTTTTAAGCATAATTGTAAAAAGTATGTCATAATAAGTTTTTTTTTTAGTAAAAGAATGCGTTCTTCTTCCGATAATCCATAAAACGATTGTAGGCATAATCATATTTTTTTTTTGCTGTAAATTGGTCAATCGGGTCAATGTTGTTTCTTTACAAAGATACAGGGTGTTTACTACTCGTCCACTATCATTTTCTCGAGACTCATCATCATTTTTGATTGTATAAATCAATAAAATTACAATTACAATAATTTGAACTTCCGGCAACGTTTTGTTAGCAAATTTCTTATTTTAAATGGAATGGTGTTGGTTCTCTACCTTAAGGGATTCTACACTTTATTTAAAGATAATTTGCACTAAAGTGCTCTAAACTCAACGGTTATTGAGATATTTGCGATTTTCATATTACACATTACATTTCCCTCCATTAAGTTGTTCCACATTTTACAGGCCACAATAATAATGTTGAGAATTTGTCGAAACGGCAGCTGTATTTTTTACAGGCTGTTCATAAACTGATCATCAATCTAGATACCTTTAACGTTTTTGCGCCTCTGCTCCATCCAGGAATACCCATTTTGCATTACTTTAAATGGTTCGTAAACATGCCAAATACATCTTAAAAAAAAATATTAACAAAATTAAGATTTGTAAACCAAAAAAATAGTGTGTCACACACAGCCAGAAATTCTTTTGCGATTATTTCCATATATTCGCAGAACTGTAGTTTCAGACCTAGTGATACAAATAACTATTCTTGCAAATAGAACATTTGAAGTAAATATGGATTCTCTAGAGGAATTCTAAAAATTATCATGGCTTTCGCGCAGTTAACTTCATTCATGACTTTGTAATGTGGGGAAAAAACAAATCATTTTTAAGTTAATATGTACAAAGATGAGTTCAAAACAAATTGAGAATCCACAATATTTCTTAATTGCATTTATGTTTTTACGAACTCGATTTTGCAGATATCCTGAATAAAAAAAAAATATTTGCTATGTGATGTTGCAGTTATTAATTAATTAATAGTATTACATATTTTTTTAATATGTTCGTTATACTGATAAACTAAAGTTTCTATAAATTCCGTCTCGTCGTATTCAAATTTTCTGGGCATGAATTTTATTTACATTTAAAACCAAAAATAACAAAAACACTAAGTCAATTCTGTTTATTTGTAGAAATATATTATGTGATTTAATATAAGACGAATAAATAAGTAAATAAACAAATAAATAACTCGCTTTACGGGTCTTTATTTTTCATTTATCTTTGTTGTCAATTTCATATGAAGTTTTTTTAGGTATGCAGAGAAGGTTACTGCAAGATATACACTCTAATTTTCATAGTTGAGCAAATAGTTGCTAATATTTCGAAAAAATCAATCATCATTACGGGAAAAAAGCCAGTTGCCGTAATTGATGACCAGAGTGAGATTTGACCTCGCGACCCCTCTCACTAGACGAAACCCTTCAAGGCATTCGGCTAATGCAGGTCCATAAATGCATTAAATGACGTAATCAGAAATGTTTAAGGTCTATTTCGCAAAAACGATTTTTTAAGGTTAAAGATATCGAATTTGACCACCAATTTCATAATAATACAATGAATTTATGTTCAAAAAAGTATAAACATAGCAGTTCTAATAGGAAACGTTAATACACACGCTAATATGAAAAACGTACACAACATGACCTCAACAAAATAAAGACAGCATTAAAATTAAATGAATGTAACATTCGCCAAAAGAATATAAAAACTAAAAAAGAAATATTAATTTATAAGGAATAATAAAACTTCTGTAGAAAATTAAAAAAAAAATCCTAAAAGTGTATACGTCGCGTTAGTTTCATGGCCAGATGGCCATTGATTCTAAACTTTAATTTGTACACAATGTTAATGAACGCCTGCAAGTGTATTCCAACAGAAACTGAATATCACTATTTCTAGTCCTATAATTACGGAGAACATTATTTCCTGATAAGCTTATCTCTATGTTTGTGCACAAAGGCAGAAAAGTAGTAAGAACATAAACTGCTACAAAGGTTACCAACTGTAGCTTAATAAAGATATTTGTACATGACGACTGGAGCATAGTTGCCACCGTTACTCGAAGAATCCTTTGTTGAAAAAGAGAGTCTTCTGAATTCTAAAGTATTATTCTATATCGTAATCTTGATTCAATCTCAGCTAACTAAAATAATTACAAAAGTCATTTTTATTCTATTGAAAAATTTTCAAATTACAACATTTGCAGAACTGCATTTTAATACCTTAATTATTGCTTCATATTTTAATTCATTTGTTTATTGTTTTTAGGTTGTGAAAGGCGTTATATTAATTATTATATTACTAGTGTGTTCTTTGTTACACTTGCGTGTATCATTATTTTTACTTGTTTTATACTTGTATACGATGTAATATTAGTTATATTACAAATGAATAAAATCAAAATAAAAAAAAAAAACTTTAGGGTTTATGTATATACTGATTATGTTTTTTCAATGCCAAAGCTTAAGACGAATCTATTTAAGCTAGAAATTAGTGTATTGTAACTGCTTCAGATTTTATTCTCCGCGTTTGTGTCACCAATTTCCTCTGCATTCGTTAATTGTCTCTAAAAACACAACGTCGTTTGCTTCCGAAGTATTTTAAACGTTTTTTTACCAACACACCAATCATAGTTAAGACGGTTTAAAACACTAATTTTGATAACTTCTCAATTTTGTTTCTACGGTGGTTCATAAACATAGCATCGTATGATCAAAGAATGCCTCTTAATGAAAGTAAATATATCATTTAAAAATAAGGTGGACAGTAAGGGTGATAACACTCCGCCCTGTGGGATCCGTATAGTAATAGTGTAAAATTTAAGAACTCTGTAAAGTACAGTTGCCGTTTTGGCATATAATTTGAAGATGGTCCTGCTTCATCACGCTATTATAGCAAAGACACATCATTATAGACCTAGAGTAAAGGGTAGTCAGATTGAGAAATAGCCTGTACTTTCGTATAATAAAACAAAATTGATGACCTTCCACTCTTCTTATTTTTATAGTCTTTAAATTACGTCTATACTTCACGCTCTCGAAATTTGAATAAAAGCATACGAGGCACTTTGTGAAGGTAATCCAGTACTCTAGGATTGCAAAAGAAAGTCGCAGTATCATGCGATAATAGTACCAATCGTTTGTCGAGGTAAAATTATTTTTCACTTTACAGTTTATTCCTCAATAATATTTTCTGCTATTTTGTGTGATCCAAATATGCAGGATAACCAACTGTATTATCAGATTCAGATAATAATTATTATTAAATAATGTCGGGCTGATTTTGTAATACGACCGAATCTCATGATATCCAAGCTTAACACTTTTAAATCTGTATCTCCATACATATGTTGTAATAATTAGCACAGTCGTTTTGCATGTTAAGTAAAAAAAAATACGGTACTACCACATTTGTATGATCTTGCGAAAGTTTCTGCGAAATGATCGCGTCAGTTATTTCTACTCCGTCAAGGTATAGACAGATGCATACGTAATATGTATGTATAAAAGTACTCAACAACTAGACAGTCTATTCGCCGCATACCACACGACAATTCCAGATACGGCGACGACTCTGCGTGATTTTAGAATGATACAGGCGGTTAGCCACGGCCCCGTTGATCGTCATTATCAGCAGCGATGTATATATAATAATACATAAACACACAGTCGTTCGTCACTTTATCAGTATTACCAACGCATAGTTCCCAAATTCCCCCCCATAATCCATTATTTACATGAAACTGATTTTATTCATTATTTATTGTTTAACGAGTTAATTATAATCTGGTGAAATACGGCCTCTAGTGTCTCCATTTAGTGCTGGTAAGACGCTATTAAACATTCTTATAATTATCTGCTTTCGTGTGATTTTTAAAACGCTTTTTTTATCGAAGCGCTTGTGTAGTAATTTCGTAGAAAAGTAATTGTCGGTTCAATCGATGTTTGAACATATGTATTTGAGTAGTTGGCACATTCCAAGATGGCTGTTCTATTATTGTTACCGATTTCTTTTCTATATGTATATAAGTAGAGTTTGGAATTATTTAATTTGTTATCGCAAATCATTTTTTAATTATTTTAACTTGTAATCGCGAAAGATAAACTTAAATGAAAAAGAATTAATTAAGTACTTTAACGTGATTGTATATATAGTTTTAAATAATGTATATTTAAATTGTGGTATACTATAGTATGCTATGCAGATATAAGTACTTACACGTTCATTTTGCAGATTTTGCTTGAAAAATTCTATTTCGAATAGCAAACTTCGCGCAAGCACTTTATCGCAGTGTAAAATATGTAAAACGCCTTCCATATTATTTTTTCCTTGATCTACTTAGTGAATCTAGCTTGTGTAAAATTTTATTTATTCGCTGTTATCCGTGTATATCGCTAATAATTAGTTGTGTGATTTTATTCCATGGAAAAATTAGAAAGAAAAGGAAAGAATGTTGGCCAGTGGGGTTTTGATTGAAATTTCTCTTTTCCCGTCGTCGATTATATCACATTATGCACACTCCATCACCGCACGCACTCGTCAAACACATAAATGCACAAAAATATCGGAAACGTAAGTACCCATATTTTTCGTAGTCCCACCTTATCAGCGCAAAAGCTTAAACTGCGTCGTACTGGCTAAATTTATTCCAAATCATTCGGTTGCGGATATACAAACTGCGTTAATCGACGTGTTTTTTCAAATGGATATTAGTGTAGTAGTGGCGGTATTTGTAATAGGACGGTTTGATTTATCCTAAAACGTTTTGCGGTGTGGTAAAGTTGTGAGGAAGGCTGCGCGCTTGTGGACTCTCCTTTGTGACGATAACGAAATCCGTTGGAATTCACGGAAAATCCATGATCCCGGGCACAGGTTTGTGTAAATCTCTTTGTAGTGTGAATATATGTGTCGAATGCACTTAAAATCCGTTGGTTTTTTTGCACAATATTGTATACTGTACTGTTAGTATTATACACATCTATAAATTCGTAATGTTGGAAGCGAGACGGAGCAAATAGTACGTGTTCAACGTTCGAAATCTCAGACGCGAATAAACCGAACGTCTGCTATCGTATGAGTGGAACTCGGTCCGCTTTATGTTGTGGCATGCGCTGTGGTAACCTCGCGGCGCGGCGCCAGCTGATAGCTAAAGGCAGTGTTGCCGGTGCGATGGCCTCGATGAATGGCATTGCAAGGTCTGGCTCGGTGCAGTGCGGTGTGATGTAGAAATGTGCGGGATCGACCGCCATGGACGCTTCCCTGATGACATTTCTGGTGCGCTACTACTACCAGGTATATAGACCCTGCACTATCTCTTTCTCTCTCTGTATCCGCAGTAGGAGGTGGCGGCTACGGCCTCCACGGCGGAGGTGGAGGTCGCCCGACGCACACGTGCTCTCAGTCTACTACTACTCTCTTCTTTTCGTTGTTTCCTTCTCTCTTGTAAAATGTACTCGATGGTTATATATGTGTTTGTGTATGCGTGTGTGTACGTGTTTTTTTTTAAACGTGAGTGTGTGTGTTTGTGACCCAGTCAACGGCGGCGATTGATTTTTCGTCCAGACAACAGACGACATTCTTTTATCCGCCGGTACCAGCTCTGGAACGACATCCAAAAGATGCAGCACATCTTAACGCTTATACCGGCGTGAACTAAACTTCACTACAATCGCTATTAAAGAGTGAAAAAAAAAGATAATCCTGTTGCCTAGGACAACTTTGAAACAACAACATGAAAGATTGCTGTTATAGGATTCTGGTAACGTTCAATGTCCGATTTTTAAAATAAAAATCGTATTTACATTTGATACAAGAATATACAAACTAATGTAATAAAAAATTGTAATAGATCGTGAATTAGGCGCACGAACTGTTCAATGCGCAACTAGTATTGGGTTTGTGTTTATGCAAACTGTCGAATTTTGCATAAAATGATTTATATAGTCGTGTGGCGAGTGTGTACACAGCCACCCCACTGCCTTTTTGAATGTATACCGACATCAGCGTGTACATTTGAATAGAACAGCGCTGGTGAAACTGGCAACGTGGAAACATGTTTCTTACTTAAAAGGAATATTTGTTATTAACAGCTCATCGTTAGAGATGTTGACCATTATAATAAGCGTCAATAATATTGTTACATTACGATGATAGTAACGCAGGCATGCGATAGCCCTACGTGTTAATTCGTTTAAAAAATATGGTAATGAAAATAGCAAAGGGTATACTAGATTTTCATCTTTTTCCTGTTCCTTTCAAAACTTCAACTATAACCAAAAGAATTCGTCTCCCTGGAATATTGTGCTCAAGAGCATATTTTTGGGCAGTTTTTTTTTTCTCCGGTTCTTCCCACTTCCAAAAAACATTAATCCACTATCCCACCAGTTGTATAAACAAATTGGTTGGATTCCGGTCAGTGGTTTTTGATAACACGGAATATGAATGCATAAAAGCGTTCCTTTTCAGAGCAAGTAGTTCTATTCTTGTATGTGAATTTTGTCTGCTGTCTATTTCATCACGAAAACTATCCAAGAGGAAAAACCATTATAAACATTTTTTGGTATGGTATTTTTAAAAACTAATTTGAGACAATTTTCACCGACGAAAAACAAAATGCAAGACTTGAAAGCTTCAATTGAGAAAGTGTGCCACATCTATAAAAGTAAAAAAAAAATATATAGTTTTTGGATCTTCGAACTGTCCGAGGCCCAATCTTTACGCCAAAATGACCTTGGACTCGAGTGTATACGATTCCTCCTTACTGAGTATTTAAATAATTTGTATAAGATGTAATCTATTGTCAATATAGCAAGTAAGTACTAATAAATACCAATTCACACAGGAACAGAAATACATATATATCTATGTATGTTGGCAAAATAAAGACGCAGTAACCGTACTTATCATAATCGAACATACCCCAAACCATAAACTTTCCATAGACCCACAATTCTGGGAACATAACATATTATAGAGGCCGTTTTCAATGTATGGTTTTGTATTTTGTTACATTTCAAAATTCAAATTCAAACGAAATGAAGCAGATTTCGTTTTTGCCTATTCACCCTATCGGGAAAGACAAATACGGGTATTTATAATAAAATCCACTTACACAACATTTTGTACATGTATGTCAGGGTGATAATACATTGCGACTTAAAAGATCTCTTGTGTTTCCTATTCTGACTGCTTCATAGCTGGTCGTTCTATGCTAGTCTTATTAGGAAGTGTAGCATATGAAAAGGTATCAGATTAGGTAAATCGCCTTTGTCTCAATCCTTGGAGATTCTCTCAATATATTTTACTTTTTGTCCTTTCAATATTGTACTGTTGCTTATCCCGTAGAATATTTCAGGCCGTAAGAATTGCAAAATTATTTGCTGTCCGAAACCTGGCCTACCTCGTCTAATTTTCTGAGACACTCTCGGATCACCTTAGAACTGATTACGTATAAGCCTGGTGCTTTCATAGCTGCTTGACTATCGGTCATTATAATAATCGCTTGCTTTCGATCATTTCTGTCATTGTTGGACTGGATGCATGTTTCGTAGCTTGTGCGAGGATGGAACCGATAAGTCTTCCTTCTCTGAAGTCGTCGCTGAGTGCAGCCGTGTCTTAATTTTTTTATACCAACTGTAAACTCTCCTTTGAGACGGCGCTACGCCACAAATGTAGGACGAAGCAGTTCTACACTTTGCTTCGGAGATAGCGAGCTTTTAAAATTATAATAAATTATGGCTCCAAAATTTTCTCTTCTTAAATGCATTTTTTTCACACACATCACTTACTTTGACAACACACTGAAAAGTAGCTGCTGCAGTTATCGAAACCAGATTTGAAATGTCAAACTAGAAAATAATAGACAATTGTTTGATAGGTCGTTTGATTTTCTACGACCCCTTGATGTATCAGTTTCCAAAAATTATTGGTGCTACCTCGAATATTCGTTTGAAGGTACTTGGATGTTTGCTCAAGCTTTCGAAATTTTTGGTTTTAGGTCTATATATTCCTATTCCAGTTCCTTCTGCCATTTTGGAGCCATCGCTATAGCATTTATAGAGATTGTTAAAGTGACAGATACATTGTCTTTAGTTTTAAATTTCTGAATCTTTTCTGGGTTTTTACAGAAAATAAAAATCAAACATACATGGTTCAGTTATCCTAAGGTAGTAAACCAATACAAAGAATGAGGACGACCATTGTATAAAAGAAGCGAAGAATAAATTGAATATATGTCAAATCAAAGGCTTTTGGTTAAAACCAAGTAAATTTGGACGTGACTCGAGGTCAGAGGAAGAGCACTATTATAGTGATTTGGTCTGTTTGGGCAGTATGAAAATGTATTTTTGTATGATCCCAATAAATATATATTAGTATTATTTGTTGGCGTTTCTATATAGTTTGAAAATGGTGTCGTTATCCTACCCACTATTGTTGCTAAGCCATTTGGTAAATTTGTTCACAAAAATTTTATCTGTTCACTCAAACGTAATTCAAGAGTTCGTATATGTGTATAGTAGGCACGTGTAAAATATTCGAAGTAAGGCTCGCAAGACTGTGCAGTCGACTCAGCCATATATCGAATGACGCCCTTCTGAGGCAAAAATACAGTACGACACTCTAATGCACATTAAAGTGAAAGTAAAAAACTGAATTCAATTATAGTTTTTAAAATACGTATTTGATAACAGTAGCTATTCAACTTATTTGCTGTTTTTGTTGAGTGTACGTTCAAAGAGAGTGTTTCGCGCATATACAAACCTAAAAATATTCCATGGACATGACTTATCTCCTCATTTTTACGTAAATATATAAATCATATTGCTTCTTATTTTTGATAGTATGGAAAATCAATTTTTATTTAAATATAACTTGCTATAAGAGAACCATGTAGCCATATTATGTAGCCAAGCATTTGATCGATTTTGTGTTTGTGAGTGGTATTATAGTGTTGGATACTACGCCACTAATGTCATTAGCGTACATAGTTATAGTATAATCAGCCAGAAAATCCGCAATATCATTTATAAAGAGGAGAATGACTAGAGGACCCAAAACACTGCCTTGCGCGACACCCCTTTCGACTGGCAACACAGGAGATCTTACTCTAGTTACGAACTTATTATTCATATCATTATTACATTGTATTTCAACAAATGGAACCCTGTCAGGCAGATAGGGTTCAAATTATTTTGCGACAATTCCGCAAATTTCGTAACTGTTTAATTTAGCAAGAAAAACACTATAAAAAACGTAATTGAAGGCGTGACTTAAATCACAAAATATCCTAACTGGTGTAAGTTTGCCCAAATCAAGCTTTCTTGCATTTCACATTTCGATACATTACAGGTATATAAAATATTTTAATTTATTTTTAATTTATAGAATGCAGAGGGTTGTACTATTGAAAATATTTCCCCTTTCTGAAGCTGCGCTTATTTGGACGAAAGCAAATAATCCCGCTAAAAATTTGAATTTCAACACATGCGTATATATCAGCGTATCATTATGGAATTCCTTCCTGTATTTAGTCGCTCTTATATACTTATATACATGCATTGTATATATAATATCGCATATAACAATACACGCGCGCACTTACACGCACATAACTTGTGTACATATCTAATACATCCACGATTTGGTTAGTTTCCGATACGATAAGTAAATCCGCTATCTCTTGCCGAATAGGCTACCGAGGTTTACCGTCTTTTTTCGTGAGTGTCAAACCACCCATATTTATAAACGTGTTACGGAAAACAACAGTCGCTCGAAATTGCGGAGCCACGCCGTGTCTATGTGTGCGTGTCGGCCGGTAGTTTTGTGTTTCGTAAGTGACTATTACCGACGTGAGCAAAAACGCTGTGTCGTTGACGCAACCAACAAAATGGCAGAGTAAATGCGAATGAATATTCGAGGCACCGTCTTTGTATGTTACGTACGTAGCTTTTCGCCTGTTTATCCGCCGCCATTTAACTATTTTTGGTTCGTTACAATCGTGAAATGAAAAAAAAAAAAATATATTATTAACGATATCGGTATCATTGACTTATCGCAGCCTGTTTGGTGTGGTCATGGTTCAAGTCATACATTAACGCAGCTACTTACTTGTCTCACGTACCTTATTTATACAAAACGCTCTTGTATTCGAGTCCGAGAAAGCGTTTACATTTTCTTGAACGCTTTAATTTGCGAATTTAAAGTGTTACAATGCCTTTCCCCTCTTGAAATTTTCATTGGTTAGTCTATTAAGCTGATAGTCGTTATTTAAAAAGAATGTTTATCGCTGGGTACATTTCCATAGTTAACTATTCTATTTTCGATCGAATCGGTGATACTCGTTGCAGATCGGTGAATGAACGTATGTAATATGTATAAAGTACGAAAGCACGTCTGAACACACACAATAATGCCTACTACTCTGTACGCTATTGTTAACACACAATTGGGTCTTCAAATAACAATTATGCTTCAATATTCATGCTACACATTTTAAATTTGTCTGTATGCACGGACGTTTGCGTTATAGAGAATGTAAAAACAAATAAGCATTATTTTATCTTTACGAAAACCAGCTGACAATTAAATGTCATACCAAGTAAATGGAATTTTTTCAAAATAATGTTTTAATCCGGTTTTTATGACAGGTATAATGCTCGTGAAATGTTATCAATTTTCGTTTGGGTTCAGTTCGCAGTCTTTAATGAAACTCAGCCATGATTCTCATTACATATACGCTTAAAATTAAATTAATTACTAAATTGCCGAGTTAATTTTGAAGGGCATCTTGGCCGATCAGATTGTCTATAATCATAGAAAACTTTATCATACACAGCTTTTTGCTATTAAAGTACCCTACTAACAAAATACTTATTGCGAAATGGAAAGTTTTATTCTTATGTGATATAATACGCAGTGATATCATTTTTTTAGTCTAAATAGCGTGGCACTGAGAAAAAATTGTTTATGTTTAAATGATAGAATATTTCTTTGCCGTTATTTACAAGAACCCTTTCATTCCGCTATAATATATTATATATCAACGGTGAGCAAATGCGACTCCAAGAGCCGCATGCGGCTCTTCATTGACTTAAGTGCGGCTCCCATTAAAATTTGAGTTTTCATTTTTTCCAGAATCGTTTTTTGTTTTTATTATACTGTCGAGCTTCCCTAAGTCGAATGAATCTCCATAGTTTATCGAAAAATCGAGATCTAGAAAAATTCGTCCTATAGAAATTCGAGTGCATTTAAATAATAATATTAAAATATGCAATTACATTAAACAAACCCTTTTGATTTTATGCAGGGCTCTTTACAAAATACTAAAAATCAGATTGCTGTTATATACTAATAAACTACGTAATAAAAACTACAGACACAAATCAATTAAAATCTTCAATGACAGTAAGACGATATTAGAAAGACTAAAGGCGCGTTAATGCAACTTTGAACTGATCCAAAGCTCTAAAAACACATTAAATCCATTGGGAATAGCTAATACTCTATCCATAATCTGGGTAAGAGTGTTGGGATGAATGTAGTTTCATTGGCCTGTATACCTGTGAGTGAATTTTGTTGTGCGAAGCCTGAGAATGAATGAAGAGAATGCTCAAGGCTTTGTTTTCGCGACGCGAAGGGATACGTTTCGTGAAAGGCAGGAGCAAGCAATAGTGGCTTTTATAATAGGTTAGGTTTTAATTTGTAAACAAATAACATATCATAACCTGTTCTTTCTCTAAAGAATAAATTATTTACATACAAACACCTTGTCACACATTGACACTCATGAAGGCAAAGTGAAAGATCTATTTCATACAATGAATGAAGTAGACTGCTTGAAGTCGTACTATCAAGTGGGATGATCTGCAGTGAAAAATAATGAAGGCTTGGTTCAATCAACACTACCGGGTAGACTTGAAGAAAAAACTAGCGACCCGATATCTACTCCCTCGCTTGCTCTTCAAGAGTTCCTGGACACTCACAAATTCTTGAAAACGAGGCAGCAGACACCTTTGCAAAAAAAAGTTCTGCGGAGAAATTCTAGTGATCAAAACTTGCCATAGGCGCAGCACCTACGGTTGCTAATAAGCAAGTCATTCTAGAAAGATCAGAAATCTCTCCAATACTGGAACAATTGGTTTGATGCATGCGAGAGAGTGTATCTCACGTATCCATGTCAGAATTAAGGAACTATCTGAACTTGACCGTCAAAGTGTAAGAGTAACTACTTCTGTCTTTACAGGTCACTGTAAATTCAGAAAACGTTAAGGCTCCTGAATCCCGACTATGTTTAGAAGGCGAGGAGACACTTGGGCATATTCTGCTACCATTGCCCTGCTGATACGAGAATCAGAACTTCTGGGAAGGTTGACCTTTCCTTAGAAGACTTAAAAACGATCTAATTGAACAAGATAGTGAGCTTACCTTACGGGCTTGAACTTATTGACAGAACGAATATCGAACAATGCGGATTACTAACACTACCTATGTACTGAAAATAATAATTGAATGAAAGAAATTTCTATGTATGATATTAATAATTTCTTTATGTATTAACTGACACAAATGTTTCTTTTAAAAAGCGGCGAAGATATTGTTATGATACATATATAGGATGAACCACCAACCATAGTAGATGTAATTATTATTTTATGTACGTACACACCTGTTTGTAAGTTCAGTATATAATTGGGTTTGATCAATTTGCATCGTAGTCGTGGTTATTAAATGTATAAATTTATCGTCTGGTAACTGTATGGTTTCAAAATAAGTATCCTAGGTTTTGACTTTACACGTCAAAGGGATGGAGACTCAATGTAATTCAAATGAAATAAATAAGTTGAGGTCCATGGAGACGAGGTCGTTGTTAAAAAAAAAGTTTTCTTTGAAACGGTTTTATTTTTACATCAAGTTGAATCAATTAAATCATATTTCTGTGGTGTATCCGACATCGAAGACGATCTTCTTTCTAAATCAATGCATTTAGCTTCGGCCTAAAAATATACAGAAGAAACGTTAAGATCATCCAACATTATAGAAGAAATTTGCTGGGTTAATATACCTTGGTACATTTTCTCATATGGAACCATACATGTCTCTACTGTCTTGAGAATTATTATACACTTTGGATGCTTTGAAGGAGATTTTTGTCTGGATTTCCTGATATTAGCGTTGTGTTTCTGATGTGGATCATTTCTGCAACATCTTTGGTTTGTCACTGGGAGGAAGCAAGCTGATATTCGAGGTATCTTGTCCAAGCACTGTTTAAATTTTTGTGTAAATAAAATTTGTGAAATTTATATTTCAAAAATTTTGAGGTTACTCTAAACTAAATGACAGTTGATATTGAAATTTCAATATGTGTAGGTTGGTAGACATGGATGTTGGTCTTATTTTATGATAGCGGGATATTCACATATTACTTTGAGAATTTAAAAATCCAAAATATACTGGATAGTAGATAATATTTGATTTGAATATTGCAAATAAGTGTACTCACCTTTGGGTAAGATTTATTATGTTTTAATATATAATTAGGCAATAAATTGTAAATGTTTTGATATTCATGCTGTTTTTATTAATATAGACGCATCTAATACATTGAATGATTAAAAATTACACTACAAATTCAATATTTAACAAAGCGAAAGACTAATAAAATACAAGTTAGTGATTTAGGAGATATAAGACCTACAGCCACCTCGACACCATACCCACAATTGATAAAAAAATATAACTGTAACTATTCATTTGTTAGTAAGAGGGATGATCTGTAGTGGTGAACTCCAGATATATCGGGCATATATACATAAGTTCACAGCCATCTACCGAAGTGGGATTGTATTTTTGGACATCATTAATCATAGAAATGTAGGTATCTGTAAAGAAAAAGCAGATTTAATTATAAAGTTCATTTATTTCATAAAAAAGCAATGGGATGGAAAATTCATAAGACAAGTTATTGTTATGATTCAAAGATGTAGTAAATCGTACTTTTACAACACCCTGTATATACACCACCCACCATCGTTTGCGGACCACAGTCACTATACAGGTACTGATTTAAAAAATAATTCCAAATAACATTTGACCTTGGATTAATTAATGTGTACATTTTTTTCATCCGTGCTTACAAATATTTGGTTTGGTTGTGTGCTTTAGCTGTTTTTTTTCTGTCAAAAATATAAGAGTTTGATAAATAAAATTTGCAGGACTTAATTTTTGATAATGTACATTGTACACAATCTGTATTTAAACTATATTCTAGAGTTTTAAACCCATATAATGCGTGTACAATTTTGAATTATTTCGTCATTTAGACACGTTGAGAAAAACTGATAAAATCAAAAGCAAATTTTATAATTGTTGCTCGTTATTATAATTATAAAGGGTGGATCAATAAAAGTGCAGTATTAATTTTTTAATAAAAGACATTATTTTTATTTCGACTTAAAGCCTGCATATAAATCCCAATTAAGTATATGAAATAAAACATCCATGATTTAATAATTATATTAATAATAACAATAATAATAAATAATTGTTATTGTATCATAGAAATATGCACTGTAGACTTTACAAAACCCATCAGCCAAAAATTGCATGAAATGACTAGATTTCGGTGGCCAATGTGGGCGTCTTTGCATAAAATGGCAGCGCCCGAAAATTGTTCTTGCAACAGATGCATGGTGTCTTATGATGTATAACATATTGCTCCATCCTGCTAGAAGAACATGTCGTCTAGATTCACACCAACCAATGCAGACCACAAGCATTTGTTGCGGTAACGATGATTTTATAAGTACGTCATCCCACAACCCACACCAAACAGGCACTTGTGGGTGCATTATTTTCTCATGAATTCGCCAAGGATTCTTAGTATCCTAAATACCACAGTTCAGGGTATTCATATACCCACCCAACTGGGAGCTCGTTTTCGCTAAAGAAAAGTCGAACATTGATTTCTTGATTTTGCAATACACTGTTGGCAAGTGTTGGCCGCGCTACGCATAATCTACTTATTTGATTTCTTAGACCTTATATGGAAATTTTTCTTAAATTTTGCCTTTTTTGAAATTGCTGACTCATGCAAACGATGACCAGTCTATGTTATTAGATTCTCAAGACTTCGACTAATCGATGTTTCTCTGTTGATAACTAAATCAATTGTTTTCCTCAAAAATTGCACGTAACATGCAAACTATTCCTGGGATTTATTCCCGTATTTAAAATAAGTATTAACAATTAATGTGGGCTACTCTTTGTATAATGATGCTGCAGGTTTTGCGCCTACTTGACATTTATGACATTTTTATTTCAACGTATTTATCTGATTAAAAGAAAATATCCATAAAAGGCAAATGTGGGTCTTTATTAGCACACCAGCTGCTTAGTTCTTCTAATAAATAGTAATTTATGGATGGATAATGTGTATTGAATAATGTATTGTATTTATTATATTTGCAGTATATACGTTATAAAATCGATTTTTCTGAGTGTAATTCTACTACAATACTATTCGAAGCATATAAGTACCAAATTCTATATGAAAAGGACAATTTTATAGAGAAGAGCATTCCATTATCTAGCTGTTTATCATGTAGTAACATTTTCTAATAATAATAACCCGTATATAAAGTATAAATACTTTATTTGAAATTCTAGTGTATGTTAGCTAAACTTCTTAATTATTAAATCAAATTCCTGAGTTAGTACAAAGAATATTGTAAAATAAATTAAGGATAATAGGTATACATTTGAAATAGTTGAGTATATGAAAAAATATTTACAAAATTGTAGTTGTCCAGATGTTATTGAAGAGGCTTTTGAAAAAGATGAGTAAAGTCATCGAAATGTAAAGCAAAGAAAAAAATATATAATGCAAATAAAAAGAAATATGTATATTGTGTATATAATTAAGAATAAAACATAGGCGACTACCTCAGCAGTACTTTATTACAGTTTATATTTAATTAAATTGATGTTAATCACTTAAGGTTTCATTTACCTATCTACATATACAGTAGTGTTTTTTTTTTTATTTCGGTATCTTTATTTTACTGCAAAATTTCACAAAAATGTCAATATTGAAGATAATTTTTTTATTTCTTTACTTACTGGCAATTAATTTTGTACAAATATACGTAGCACAAGTAGTATTTGTAAAATAGCCATCAACAGCTGGGATAATATAAAGATTTTTATATCATTGGCAAGTTATTAGGATATATTTGTCAGCCTAATATTGAATTGTCCTTGAGATAAGAAGATCTGCGTCAGCAGGATTGTTTTTCGAAATAACTGTTAAGCGGGGAATACATCTGAGGAACATTTCTATTGGTTCACGTGTCCGAAGATTTCGGTCCACGCATGCGAGAAGTGTAGATTATGTAGTTACTATCGTTCTCTTAAAAAATATATATAACTAAGAAAATAAAACTAATTCTGTGCGTCTGTAAGGTTATCTGTAAGTTTGTAAGCATCTGCAGTACATGCTTACAGTCTTAAAGATAATGTATAGAATTCCACCATAATTCTCATATAGGAACATATATACAAGCTTGTACTTTCACTTCTAGCTGTCAAGATGAGCTCAAGATATTGCTCCACAATTTCTATAATACTGTTTGAATTATAGGCTGTGATGTTGATCAATTGTTTAATAGTGATTTTCAGTGGATGCTTAGATAGTTGCTCTGTTATGTGTTTTTTCCTGCAATATTGTCGACATAACTGCTAAAGAACTAAAAACAGATGTAGGACACGGTATACATATTTATACCGATGTAATACAGATGTATGTGTTGTATGTAGAAATGTGCAAAGATATATTTCAACTTATTGTCTAGTATGGACATTACATACGTATGTATATACCAGTTTTATTCATCTCCTTATAGGGGAACGTTTCATATATACTTAATTACTAAACTGACTTGGCCATTTATATTTTATCTCCTTTCTTATTATACATACATAAAATAACTCATTATGTCGGTAGATATTTCTTGCGAGTGTTAATTTGCAAACTTTAATTTTAAAGACTGGCTATTAAAATTGTCGATGGGCTGTCAGTTTATCGCCATTTTGTTTAGATTTATATATATATACTGTGGTTTCTGCATTAGTGCGATTTCACTTTTGAAATAATTTCAATTGATTACCGATTCGTCATTGTAATGTAAGAGGGTCATTGCCATTTCAGAATTCTTTTGTTCCTTTCACAGTGAATACATTTTCGTTGTACAATAAAAATTGCTATTGTTATACGCCGACTACACATAGCTCACGTTTTCTTCGACCACCAGTAATAATATTAAAAAAAATATAACAAGTGAAATGTTCTTAGTTAAAATTGGTTTAGCACAATTTGAAGCAAGTGTACTTTGGAGCAAAGTGCATACGAAGCGTTTAAAATATCCTGATATGTGTTGGATATGACTCTCTCATAACTTGCATCCATAATGTTCCCGTAATGGTATTTATAACTTAACGGTTAAGCTTCAATTCCACTGACAGTTGAACTAGGTATACAGAAAAAAGTGTGTGTCTTAACTTCCTCTGCCAATACTCACTAACTGGATTGTTTTTATTCGTGATTTTTTTTAGTAAATCTTTCCTTCTGGTTCTAACACAATATGACCCTATTTAGGATATCTTGCACTACTAAAATCGCGTGGAGGTTTCATAGAGAAAATGGGTAATATGTAAGTTGCCCCATTTCGTAATTGTGGGTCCAGCGTATTTTATTACAAGCTCCTCCCTCTCAATTTTGGTGGACTAAAAGGTATCGATTTGGAAGCAAAATTTATTTATTTTTACAGGTTATATCGTTCCGTATCAAAAGCAACTATAAGTAATACTGAAAATCTACTTTTCGTTTTTAGCTCTATTGGGTATGCAAAAATTGAGAAAATTCCTTGATCAACCACGATCAGAGATTTTACTAAAGTTATATAAATAAACAATCAGACAATTATATGGGTAATCGGTCTGTCTAAATAAAACCAAATAAATACCTCAATATTTCGTTTTAATTTAAAACATCATCAGGAGGCACTAAAAATATACAAATTAAAATGAAACAATATACAAAATCACAATAAGTAATTGCTTACAAGTTGTAGTATTAATTAACACTAGAGTTTCCCTTGTTTAGCCAATAACATAATAAATAATTATAAACTACAGAGGCATATGCAATATTGCATTATGCAACTGAAATCAATCAGAGGGCTTATGAAAATAAGCGGATCTATATTTCTACAGATAGCCAGGCGGAGCTGAGGGCACTAGTTAATCAGATACACTCAAGACTGGTTTGGGTTATTCGAGAACCGAATAGTCTTACAAACCTCAATAAAGCCACTATGCTGTTGGTGTCCGGATATTCAGCAATCGAAGGAAATGAAAAAGCCCAGAACCTGTTCTAGGAGTGTCTAAAAACGCAGCACGAGAGCAGGTAAAATATTGGGTCAAAGAGAAACAAAAAGAGTACTGCAGTAACACAACTAAGTAAACTCAGAGTAACACCTTTATTAAGGGACCATCAAAAAAGAACGCTGAAGAACTGCTGCAGCTCAGAAGGAATCATCTTCGCATCGTAATAGATCTCTTAACAGGACACTGTACACTGAAGGCAAATGGGGATCAATATTGGAGATGCCAACTGCAGACTGTGGGATGAGAGGCAAGAGAACGCTTACCACATTCTGTGTGAATGCGAGGCTCTAAATGAAAGAAAGGCAATTATTGGTAAGCCCAAAATGGACCCAGCGGATTACTTCGATTAGCCAGCCAGAGACCTGTAGAGGTTAGTGCACATTGCAAGAAAAATTCATACACGGATCATTGGCAATTTTTTTACCATTGATCCGTGCAAGAAGTTTTATTTGAACTAAAAAAAATATGCCATCTAACAGGAAAATTACTACCTCTGCTACTGAACATTCATCCATTGCTGCAATTTTTCGTTTATAGGATCATAAAAAAAATAATGCTCGGATCAATGGTAATGAGATCCGATCCGTGTATGAACTTTTACTATGCATTATGAATTTTTATTAGGAATTATGAATTTTTATGTCATTTAACAGGAGGATTACTGTCTACCGCTGAATATTACCACAGAATATGACTTCTCAGACATAAAACAATGCAATATCCAAAATGATTTTTTACAGGTGTCTTGATGATTTTTCAGGTATAAATCAATGGGAGTTCCAACTGAATTTCCCATGCATTTTTGTCAGTCCAGAGTACAAAGGTCCTGGAATGGTTGGTCTAATTTAGTGGCTGAAAGAAATGGGAGACTAAATACAAAAACCTAAGAGGTTGCAGTATTTCCGGAGACTTCAAGTCAGACGGCTCCACGACAACAAAAAAAAAATGATATAATGAGGCAATTATGTATTTTTTTTTGTGGAAGAAAGCTACTTAATTGAAACTTAAGAATTATATGAAACGTTTCGACATTTAATCAATTGAAAAAGGCAATGTTAAATGTTGAAACATTTTGTGCAATCTTTGAAGCTTTCAATTAAATCATAATTTCCAAAAAAATACATACACACTATTACAACGAAAAATATGGAAGAAATTTTTTGAAAAACATGTGTATAAAAATTTGCATATATCAAACTTAAATCCAACTTTTTCAAATATGTAATTTTTTTTGGGTTTCCTGTTCTTATCTTACAGCCTCATATTTTTCCTTGATTAAATTTTACTACCATACGTGACGTATGTTAAAATAAATTAAATTAAATTGTCCCAAATAATTTGTCACCATATTTTAATAATATTAATAATAACAACAAATATATGTGCCAGTATTTATGACTCTCCACTGTGTGTATTTATTTTACTGTACCTATTTTATTATCATTTTGCAGTAATGTCTCAAAATTACTATATTTCAAGTGAAAAATTAGACACTATGAATTTTCATAACCATTAAAAATTCTGTACTTATATTGTTCCTATTCGTTCGTTCGTATAACTTGATTATTATTGTAACTCAATAATGTAGTGACTCTTTGAATTAATGCTAAAATTATTCAATTTTACAATAAAATACAATACAGTTCAATTCTATTTAACATCAAGTGAAACAGCAAATATTTATGACATGATTAATGACTATTAGTTGCTTATCTGTTTTTATTATTGTTCTAAAGGCATGCGTAATACAAAAAGTTAATGTCAGTAATAGAGCTTGAATGTCATAAACAAAGGTATACCATATTATTTTATGTTACAATAACACATACCAACATCGTTATGGATTCATGGTTGAAATAAAATAGTATGCTATAAATTTTAGAAGTTTGGTTAGAACTCCTTTAACATATATCGTACTTTTCGGACTATAATACGCACCTCAAATTTAGAGACGATTTATTGAAAAAATTTTGGTATAATATTACCTTCGGACCACAAGACGCACCCAAAATTGGAGTTCATTTTTCTATGTAAAAAAGCGCGCCTTATAGTCCAAAAAATACGGTATATTTAAATAAAATTGCAGAAATGGTTCTTTCAGTATTGTTAATTAGGAAAATTTATACACACTAAAAATTTTAGGTAATTTTTCTCGGTAAAAATCATTTTTTTTTGATAATTTGCCGCAACTGTATTTAATGTAATTTCGCAATAATGCAAGTATTTAACGTGAATATTATAGGAAAATTTCTGTTTCTTAGAAAAAAAAAAATTAAAATTGTAATATTACTTAAGAAAAATATTAATATCTCAGGAAAAACCTAACATTTCTTACAATTTGGAAAATTACAGTTAAAAATAATATCTTTTATTCAAATAAATTATCTTAACAGCAATACGATTTTCTTAAAGAAACTATTCATTTTATACAAAGTCGGTACAGTTACAGATAAAGTAGCAGTAGATTTACGTCAAAGTTGCATTACAGAACTGTAAATCTTCGCGTTATGATGTTCAAAACATATAATAGCAAAGTTTTCTGGCCTAAATACTGCTGTGAACTGAAGGTACCAGCATATATGAAAAGTGAAATTAAAAAAAAAATTAAATCAACTAGCTCAGTGGATAAAAATTTAAAAGGGCGCAAAAAACTCAATAACCTCAAGGTTATTTTCAGGATTGAACTAATCATAAAAATAAAATGTGGGTGAAAGTAATCAAAATTTATTATATAAAAAAAAAGAAAAAAAAACATTTAATTACAAATTGCAGGGAAAACAAAACCAGCGACTGAAAGTCCTGGCCAAAAATAAAACCTGCCTGAATTTACATTTACAAAGGACAATTCAAAATCTCTAACAAACAAAATGGTAGATTTGTTCTAGAAGAAAATTCTGCTTCTCAAATAATCCACGTGGTCTCAAGGTTAAAAAGTTGTTTTAACCTTTAAATTTAAATTAACATTAAACGTGGAAAACAAGTAAATTTACAAAATTGAAATATAAACACAAGCACAATGCTTTCTTTTCACCTTACAACGAGGTGATTAAAAAAATAAAACTAATTTGAAAACTAGAAACGGAAAAAAAAATAAAACTCTTAAAACTTACAAACCCTTCTAGAACAAATTATGATAATAACAGATTTTATAACAAATTTGTGCACAAAAACTACAACAACTCTTATTATCTAACTGAGTTCCCTGACTCAAGAGATAGATTTCAATTTAACCGAACAAAATTCTAATATAATAATGAAAAATCAAAAAACAGCAATGAAAATCAAATAACAATCTACTTACACGGACATCTCGTCAGAGAACTCCTTTTAAAGAGGCCCAAACACGGTAATATATATAAAACAACATCTGCGTGCTACAAAGTCGCACGAATCGTAAAGAAAAAACTAGAATATCACAATGAACTATATACACTCCTGGTGTACGCAAAATGTATAAAAGAATGAATTTAATATAAACTGAACAATTACATAAAATTAATCAACACAATCAAATCAATTCAATTAAAAAACTTATTTACAAAAAAAAATGTTTGTGAGAATTTCTACGCGACAATCGAAAAAGGTAAATCGGGTTCAAAATTAACATTTGTGCCGCTTAAAAAAAACTCCTCGCGAACTCAAAGGTGTTCGTCCACAGCAATACGTAAACATATTTTACAGTACTACAGAAATTGTCGTGAAGATGGCGGTTTCCCTATTTCACTACACTAGCTTTCCATACTCGATATAAGTTTTTTACTTGGCAGACATAGTTGTCAAATGAAGATGAAATGCCAGATAAATATTTTTTTGATACTCACACCATTGAATGCAGGAAGGGTTACATTATTGCTTTCTTTTTAAATTGAAGGAGGAAATTAGCTTCTCGACTGAGAAATATTTATTTGCCAAACAAATACAATTTACTTTTTCATCACTAAAAATATAAAGGAAGGCGTTCACATGTTGTGATGTGATGAAATGCTCTGATGTTACGTGTACATCAGTGCATCAATAAATTTTATAAATGCGACTAAATCTGTATAGGTAACGCATATATCTGTTTACTTTAGGAATACTCCTCGTAAATATAAAGTTGAAAAAAATCTATTCTTAGCGTGCTCACCGGTATTTGTATGACTATAACGTTTGTGAGTAGGACTTCTTTATTAGTTGGGAATTGTATTAAATATTCACCTACAGAGAATTCTATTTATAATCTTTTCAATCTTAGCTAATAACAAGCAACGAAAATACTTGATCCAAATCGATACTGAAACGTTTAACCTCGCTCTCCGTATTTTTCTGCTCCGACATATTTGAAATTCTTCCTCTCTTTCGCCACCTTGCTTGCGTCTTTCTCACACTCGCGAGAAATTTTGTTATTCAATTCAGTTTCTTGTCTCTATATACATATACACGTATATGTATCAAAAGTTCTTACACACACGTACATAATATATAATGTATGTAATACATACATTGTATATGTGCCTGCGCTTATGTTCTCGATGTATGTGGTTTCGTACGCTAGAGCGAGTGAGGTATAGATATGTAGTTGGCGAACGTACTGAAAGGTTGACGGATTGGAGTGAAAGGGTGTTCAAAAGCCCCACTAAGAGATATGGAATAATCAATATAGCACCCTTCTGTCTCAATCTGCCCCAAGCAACTTGCCCTTCCTTAAACATGTTGTACCTTATGAGATGCTTTAATCTTAAAATATACTTAGTTAATATTTATGGATCAGGATAGTATAATTTTTGTTTGTCTTGTGAAACACACTTAAAAAAAAAAAGATCAATAATATAATCCAAGAAAATATGCGGTTGTAACATGTCCAACATTTACAGTGCTATAACCGATAAGAGAAACCACAGACCAAAAGAAAATATTTGTCACTAATGTGTTTATTGTTATTCAGTTTTGAGGTTTCCACACGATATGATGCATATATTTTTTTGAGATATACATATTATGTGTAAATATCGGTATACAAAACTTTATATTTAATGATTGTTTTCATTTATTTCAAATACCCTTACTATATTCTAACGAATGACAACAATTACAAGTTCTATATATACAAGCCTTTAATCTACATGTTCCTTATTATTTTTGTCGTTTCTGGGAGGAGGTGGCACTCTGGTGACCGTCAGATATCGACAATCCTTGACATGCTCACATCGACCAGGCCAGGAGCGGTGATCTTATTGTTTGCCCTCTCTTGTGTTTTACCTCTAACCTCTCGCAGGATTAGCGGCGTCCCAGTTCTCTTTTCGTCCGTCGCTTCCGTAGTTGCTTTTGCAGGTGATTCGTTCTCGTGCTTGTTCGCCACTCGATATTCTCAAAGCCGCTCCTAGATGTCGGTGGAAGAATGAAAAGTGTTGTATTTAGTCGAACTTCATATCGCGTAGATACAGTTATATGCGTGAGTATACGAAAGGTTGCATCTTTACGGAATCGAAAATTAGTATAGACTAAACTAATTTATTATATATTTCGCATATTATATTCGCATTCTTAAATTTACCGGTAAAATGTATTATTTAGAAAAAAAACTGATAATAATGAAATAAGGTAAACGATAGGAAAGCGGTCCAATTTCTTACACTGAGAAAAAAATTTAATAATTATAAATAAAAATACAGTTATCGTAAGTAAAAAGTTCAGCTGGATAGGGGACAAAAGCACAGATTACTAGCACTAGTAAAAAAGAGATCCTAAACACTGATACTAACAAGAAGCAATCTAAGTTACTTACGGTCTGCTTCATACCGGTAACTTATGAAGTTACTTATGATAATTAAACTGAAGTAGTTAAGCCAAAGAATATATGTAGTTGGAGTAAGCAAAGATTTGCTCTTGTCAAGTAGTAGGTGTATTGCTGTGAGTGAACTATTCTATAACAGCTATCACACCTTCATAATTAATACAAGCTATGTAGATTACTTGTGATGAGGAAAGAGTATCATTAATGCACGTTCACTAAATACTTGATATATAATAGGTAATGGTTTGCTATAAATATACAATATACTTAACTTAAATTTGTTGTTCAACTATAGGTAGTGTAGGAAACGAGGAAGTTTAGTGAATATTTATTAAGTAGCTCACTGTGTACTCTGTGTGAATGACTGATAAAGTACAAAGAAAAAGTTCCGCAAATCTTCGATTATTTATGCAACCGCAACTATAAGTACTGCGTACCGAGCAATGCGTAATTCAAAATTGTTTGCAAACAATTTTTAATTACTATTCAGTGTGCTGTAGCTTCGATTGCATTAATAATTGAAGATTAAATTCGCATTTATTTTGCCAAAGATGGTGCATAATACTTATTACTTAAGAAAAAAAGCAGTATTATTAGTAATAATTTTATTTTGTATAGGACAAACACAGTGACTACCTGATATGAATGAAAGATATTGGTTTCACTTTGTTTTTTTTAAACAATTTACAACGTAATGACTCATAAAATATATCCCTTAATAATGAAAAAATGAACAAAGCAATAATAAAAGATAAAGTAAATCGGACCCCCTTGAAACGTTATTTAGTTATAGAAATTATTGAAATTTAAACAAAGGTCAAAGAGAAATATGGCGTTGAAGTTACAACTAATATAACAAACAAAGAAATAATATACCTAGGCGGTAAACTTGCGATTTCTGTTGGTTCTTTGCACTGGGGCGTTGTCTCGACGAGTTGATCGCCTCGAAAACGGCTACTTCGTCGGGGTATCCCTAACTGCAGGTGGCACTTGGACTGTCACTCACCTAGTAACGGCATCCACAGTTTAACTTCACCAGCGGGCGCAGATATCATCACAATGATGGGGACTTCAAATATCCCACCACGTGGTTTAAAACTGCAATCTTGAAACATCCGATTGCTTATAGGGTCGGTACTTCTTCTTCTTTCGCTGGGATTCTTTATACAGATGGGGCCTTGAGTTAACCCACCCGGTATTTTAGTATATTTGCGTTCCAACTGTCTACAATGCCGTACTCCTTGGCCACCCTTTCGTCCACCTTTCCCACGTCCATAACTCTTTGCGGCTTGCGCGTATAGCCGTCTCGGGGACTATTTCATTACTCCGCCGCATTAGCTAATCAGGAATAGTAAAACAATCACGGGGTGACAGCAACTAACAAAAGTTGCATAATATGAGAGATATTAATGATGAAAAAATTGTAGTTCTCATTTTTTCCTTATTAATCCAAAATGTTGACGAACTAAACTAAAAATTAAAATACGGCGGTGCACCATCCTGAAGAAACCACATTTATCGACGTACATTCAAATGAACTTCTACCAATGCTTCCATCAAATGATCTTGCAAAAACAAGAGATAATCGTTTTCACTCAATCGATTTGGCAACAAAAGTAGTTCAATAACTTTTCCGTTGACCAGTCAGGAAATGATTGCGACAGTTATCTATGTTGTTACGTGTAAACGTTGCTTCATCAGTCGCCAATACAATGGAAGAAAAGTTTGGATTTCTGCATGTTCCTGTAGTAACCAACGGTAAGACTGTAAACGTAAAGGATTAACAGAGGAAAACCTATTGGTTGTAAAGCCTGTAGTCTTTTGTACGTGGAAATGATAGGCAAAATCTATCTTGTTTGTAAGAGTTTTAGGAGTTTTTTTTTCTCAAACCAAACTACGCCTTAAGAGTTTTCACTCACACCCATATACAGGCTGAGTTTTTTTATCTTGAGACAACGGAATATCTGTAAAACACTGCATCAAATCAAAAGAAAAGATCTTAATGAGATTTGTTATAATGTAGGGGGCTCACTGAATGGTGCCGAACTCGATCCCCAATTTTTTAATGGTAGTTAATTGTTTTCAGAAGAAAACTACAAATCCGTTTCACTTAAAATCTACGGAATTTTTCTTTTTTATATTGTGTAGGGCATAACATTCTCCACAGGAATATATCTTACGCTAAACTAAATTTGATTGTTGGTTTGGTGGTTGTAATAATATTTCCTAATCAAACAGCCTTCCGTTTTATCACTATAATCGAATATCTGTACTCTGCTTTATAAAATGAGACAAGATCTGCTACCATTTCTAGATAGGTGTAGGTATCTAGAAGGGGCCCTAAAAGTTTCGCAGGAGGCACCAATTTTTTTATCTACGCCAGCACACTGCTTTTGGCGTAAATTGTGCGTCACAGTTATCGATTTCATGATTACACAGTTGAACAGTTAGAAGTAGATAAAGCGATGCAAGTAATGATCGCCCCATATAAAATAAACTTTTGTTTGTAGGTTTTCCTCCGTATTTATATAGGGGAATACAAATGATACTGATTCGTAATTTTATTACCGCCGCCCTTATTCAATACGTAAGACATTTTTTCAGGCACTCATAATTTTTTGATGTTGTTGATGTGATAAGGAATGAAATAGATCATATAGGCAACACCATAGATCCTAATTAATTTTAACTTTTCTAACAGTAACGAATGACATGAATTTTAGCAATATATTTTTTTAATAATTTTTTCTTTGGCAATAAGTAAATTTTCCTGAATGTAGTAGGGGAAAATGGGAACATTAAGCTTTTAGAACACTGCATTAGGATTGCAACTTATATACAAGGTTCTAAGTACGCTTGTTGTAATCTTTAAACATTTATCTGCTGATGGATGAATTTACAATTTTCGATGGGTACTCTTGATGTTGTGAGAAAATTTTGAAAAGAACTGTGTAAATACACCATCTTGCCCCACCATGGGGGCAAGATGGGGTTCCAGTTAAGAATGGGTCGTACCATAAATCTAGGTAATAGGTAAAAAAATAGATTCTTAAAAAACATGCAGGAACAAAGCTTCAACTCTTTAGAACGGAACTACTTAAAATAAAAAAAATACAATAATGATAAGAATATTAAACTTAATCTTCACAATTGAGACAATAGAAGAGGAACTCATCCACGTTATACGCACAGTCTCCAAGTACCCAACCTCGCCATGGCATTGTATCAATACTTCCCCTTACAATACTAACATTGAGCATCATCTTCCTCAACAGAAGGACTAAGAAATCTATCTCTTTGATTTCCTTACAAAATTCGGCTTCTTGATCTCTTCTGTTTTCTTCTTTGTCATTTTTGTTCCTTTAACTCTCCCTCAGCACTTTTAGTTGCTTTGGGATTCTCCAGACTTCTATTTTCTTGTAGCAGATTTTTATACGTAGTGCTTGTAAGGATTGTTGTCTTTCCCTTGTTACGCTTTGATTGAACCAGTACTTTATTCCTAACATGAGAAATAGGCATTATGTCTTCGAGAAAACATAATGGCATATCCAGGCATAACGGACCAGACTGAAGAGTGACATAATGATGTCCCCATGTTGCCTCATACCAATAGCCCCGTCTTGCCTCTTTGGCACATTTTCTGGTTATAATAACATACTAAATATTTGAATTAAACAAATAACACACTATAGAAAATACGTGCAATACATGTCAATTAATAAGCACAAATAAGTGTAGTTGTAAATAATTTACTTATGCTTCCGATACTGGCCGTTGAACGCACCATCAAAATAATAACGAAATTCCGGAAATTGCAAAGTTCACACACAAACAGCAATAACTTTGTTATTACGACTAGTAAATTTTCCTGCATTACAACAAACATAAAACAGCACTTGTCAATATTAGGACTGCTATTATTTGACAGATGCTTACTGCCGTTTTGCAGATAAGACGATGTTCTATCATGCCTCGTGGCCCCATCTTGCCCCACCCTCCCCTACTAATAACAATATGGAGGGAAAAATTACTACATACATTTATTGATGTATTTTATATAAAAATCGATTTACCAGGCGAAGTTACTCCTACTTTAGGGTAATATGCGAGTTACATCATCTTTGATGTAATTTTACGTTATATTTATATGTTTTCTCCCACAAGTAAGGTGAATTCACGACCATTTTTTTTAGAGTGTAGAGCTTTTCTATGATTTCTCACCCCTAAACAATCATGATGACCGTTATATATTTAGAAATATAAGTGCATACGTCCATATCTTTATATATAATCCTTCCTTTGACCGTTCCATTGCGACTAGCAGCAAGTTCCATCCTTGGAAATGGAACTCGTGATATTTACGATTCAAGACGACGACGGCCAACTGGAGATTTACACGTTCGTCCACCCTTCGGATCTCCTCTTTCTCTTGCACCTCCGCCGTTCCTCTGGAATCGGTCGGAAGCGAGCGCGCGGAGAGATTGTCCCGCGCGCGCCAGTTTCCGAATAATAATGGTAGGCTACTCGTCGACGGCCCATCTACACCATTCGATATAGCAAACACCCTTCCTTCCTTCTTTTCTTGCTTCGTGTGTCGTCCGTCGTTTGGTTCGTTGCCCGATGGTATACTGTCGCAATAGCAACAACATAAGAACAAACGGTACGGAGAGATGCTGTTCCGATTCGTATATTGCGCGCGACAAGTGCGTAGTTTCATCTATACTGAATTTACGCGATTTGAATTGTTAATGTAACAATTTTTTTTTTATTCGGCGACGTCGCGTAAAGTATACGGCATTAAGAAAGTTTATTCAGTTCGCAGAGTGTCGTGGTGTTATTTGTATGTGCGGTGCATACTGTTTACGGAGTGTATACGGAGTGCTATACGTATCCGAGAAATAGTAGAAGTCTATGGGTCGATAACCTACATTATTAAGCATTCTATTATGTATCTTGTACCTGGTCTCAATGGTCACATTGCCTGCGAGTTTGCCGCAGTCGCACACCACTCGGATCAAGGAAGCGTTATTAGCCGTTCTAAAAATATCACACTCCCGGCTACTATACTACTTACAACAACACCGCCCGAGTTTGCCTGCTTGCCCAACCGACCAGACGGATTGCATTGATTAGTGACAGAAAACATAATCTAGAAATATACTCTCCTACATCCACCGCCTGAATTGTAGCAAACTGCGCGCACAGCAGTACGAAATTTTCCATATACGGAGACCGACACTCATAGACTCCGTGGCGGAACACTTCAGTACTGCCCTGTACCGATTTCCGAAGGAACACAAACCGATGTTTCATTGTAACAGTGCTTTAGACCATGCCCTAGGCGTGTTTCTCATTGCCGTCGATTTTGTAAGTAAATAAATACAAGTAGAGCACATCACATTTCATATTATGCATACAATTATCTTTCTCTGTTCTAATTATTATAAGTGTTGAAATCTGCCAAACCTCCGTTGCGGAGAATCTCGCATCATCGAACGAGCGGTCGACTGTCTGCCTTGCCTGCACGGCTAATATTGGCGATGTTGCCGGATTTTGTCTATTTCGTTCGCCGTAAACGTCACTATTGTAATTGCATTACATACAGGAGGGACGGGTTGAAATTATACACTCACTCGAATGTCGTTAATTCCAAATTTAAATCGTCGTGCTTGGAATTCCAGAATAATAATACACGGCGCAGGCAAAGATGTTCTTATCGCATTGAACAACATCTTTAAATACTCTATTTTTAACGCTTTCATTATTTTTGATCGTACTGGTTATAAACACACATACATATAACAAATGTGCCTATTGCACATCACTTTCAGTTTTTGTCGGTGTCTTCCACTATATATCAGTTATTTATTATCGCTATAATTTTAAAATTTCAGGGGCTATCTACTGCTTATATTACACTGAAAAACATTTGTTGACTCAACCAAAGTTTAGTTGTGTGGACTAAAATCTTTGTTTAAATGCGCAAACAAATTATTTGACGAAGCAAATAATTTTTATAAATTTGTTAGTTTTAACAAATCTTTGATAGAATGAAACAATAAAAATTGCTCAAAAAAAGTTATTTGGTCACGTTATGTAATACTTAAAATAACTAATTATTTATGAAATAATGAAATATATTTTAGTTTAAATAAAATTCTGTAATGATAAATGGAATATTTCTGAAACATAAATTATTGAACCAAATGAAATAATACACAGAAGAAAAAACATTTATGAAGCTATTGATTTATTTCTGATTGAAATTTTTTATAGTAACATATTTTGTTTTAATAAAATATTTTGTGATTCACTTACTGAAATTATGAGTTACTGCTTCCTTTTTATATCAATCAATCTTTCAGAATTACTACTTATCTGTTAGCACTCTTTTATCCTTAATCAAATTTATATCAAATCTTACCACAAAATTTTACATTCATAAAATTTAGTATAGTACTGACATAACTATAAAATGGATGAATTGCATATTGCTTTCGCAAATGCAATGGTGATTTTCAGTAGAATTTTGCGACAGTAAAGCTGGCTGTGATCTAAGAACAAGGTCCTTAATTTAGATGTTTATCTCATTAATTGTTTTTTTGTATGTGACGTGCGAATTCTCCTTGCCGGTGTACCATTTTTCCGGAAATGCACAAATTAATTTTATAACCGGTATGAGATAAGGAGACGCATCTTACAACAACGCTTACACATATACCATGAATGTACTATATGGTAAAAACTCGCATCACAATAATCTTAGATTAGAACCTTTTACGGTGGTCTGGGTTTGAAAAAAATAATTGAACATATAATTTCATTAATTAACTACATTTGGTTGCGTTCATTACTTAATATTTTTACTTTTTAATTGAAGTACTTATTGTTTTAAGTGAAATTAATGGGTTTGTAAATTAATAAAGTAGAAAAAATAATATATTGCTTTTATACAATTTTTTTAATTTTGGCGTATCTCTAATGTAAACGAGATTTAGTTTGCAGTTGTTTTGATTCATAACGCAATACGTAATCTTGAAGTATTTGAGCATTTTGTGTATATAATTAACTGCTATGTCGACAGGCGGATGCCCGTCTTAACATTATCTTTTTTGCTTAGAACCAGCAATTCGTAATTTTGAGTATGTCCAATATCTTGAGGGCCGACGTCCTTTTAAATATCGTCGATTTCTCGCCGAATCTCTATGCTCTTTTCTAGCTTAATTGTCTGAGCGTTTGTCGTAAAAGGAGTATGTAGTTTGGAATTCTGCGTGAGCCGACATTTTCTTGGGAAAAATTCTCTTAATTTTAAGTTTTAGCAGAAATATATTCCTTTTTAATTTTCTGTATGTAAAGCTTGCAATCTGGCAAATTTTTTTGCTTAACAAAGTACCGATTTTTTTTAGTAATATGAAAGTAATTGAACCAATCCAACATTTTTACAAATGTAAGGCCACTAGTATATCTATTTCAAATATAGCAAATTTCTACTACTACTTGCAGTATTAGCCGAGATATTAATTTCTCACTGATGCAAATGATTAATAAGTAAAAAAGAGAAAAACTTAAATCCCTCAAAAAACGGCAACAGGTTAGCTATAGGAATAGCTAATGAAGACTGACGTATTTAGGTAGTAGAATCCAAAAATGAATAAAAAATGATAGCATTCTATTTAAAATAACAAATTGACGTTCATTTCGTTTTCTAATCCGGAAGTGAATATTTTGGTTAGAGTAGTATTTCAACCTTCTATAGTTCCAAATCAAACAGGAAATAGTGCCACAAAAATCTACATAAGTAAATTTTTTAAATATAACCATCATAACTTTTAATGAACCACTTACGTGGAATACCCTATTATGGATAATACATACAAGCAATTTGTATTAATAATAGCTTACTCACGATAAATATGTAATTCGTTTTAGCCGTGAGAATATGATTGCAATAGGTTAACAAACATAAAAAATTCTAATGTATTTTTAACAATAATAACATTAATAAGTCACATTTTGTATTGAGGTAATAATATAATATAAAAAAAAAATCAATCTTGGTTATCTAATTTTTCTGATGACAACTGAGAAGCAAATTTTTTAAAAAATAATATAAGAAAGTGTTCGGAAACATAGTTTTTTTATATAGTTAAATATTTGGTTATCACAAATTGGACCAGGCAGGAAATCGCACTCATACACACAGCGTATTATTAATTGGGAAAAGCATTGGGAGTTTTTCCAATTCGTAATTCGCTATTTCATTACTTTACTACTAACTATAAATATGTCATATTAGTATTTTGAATGTAAATCTTTTTCATTATATGTACCTGCGCAATTTCTGTGAAATGGACCTCGGATTTTCTCAATCAAATAAGTTTAATTTACATAACAAGGAATGAGAGTCTTAAAAGATTAATTATTGATGATTTAATAAAATAATACGGTATAAGCACGTTTGCAAAAACAAACAAATTGCATTGCGCAGACACAAGAATATCCGAACACTCCGCGCTACACTATTTTTTTTGAATTAATAAAAATCAAATGTAGCGCGGAGTGATCAGATATTCATGTGTGTATTAAAGCAACAGCGACCTTTTCTGGTCAGTTACTGTTTGGCTTTTTATCTTATAGGACAGCTTTCTAATGTCGTCTTCTTAATTAAATATATTATTCTCCACATGTTGCTTTTGGATTCTCTAAGCTCGGTAAAATCTTGACTTTGCTAAACCATCGAGCGTCGCAGTAGCACAGAATATGAAGTTGGCTTTCTTCTTTATCTTGGTTGTATCTGCACAAGTACCAGCTGATGTACAGTCACCGATATTAATATTTAGCACAATCAAAGCGTCCAGCCTAAATAATAATGTTGGTGACTGTACATGGCTTAACCTGCAGTAGTCAATCGTTTGTTCATTCTGATTTTTGTTACTTTAATCACTGTTGTGCTTGTCATTAGCTTGCTGCCATATTTCATCGTAATCGATTTTGTTTTTTTTTTTTGACTCATTAGTGTTACCTACCTATTTTTTTTTATGCAAATGAACGAATTTCTTTCAAAGAAATGTGTATTGCCGGATAATTTTTTAGTTTTATTTTTTTTTTTTTGACAAGGCTATTATTCGTACAGAAAAGGCGATAATATAGTAATAACAAAAAAAAAATAATGATTAAGATCATGTATTGAAACTGTTGCATTTAACTTACTCCCTACTAATAAATTAAAATGATTAATTAGATGTCTGAGAAAAAATAGTTATCTTCCAAATTAACCCATCGTTTTTAAAGATAACCATTACCAGAGAATTATTTATTTAAATTATCTTTCAGTGATAAATCGTATAATCATCTAAATATGCGATCTAAGTATGCGATTTAATTTTAAACCTGAATACTAACTGTATGAATAAAATTAATTTCAACAGACTTCGTTTAATTTACATTACTGTGTATAAATACATTAATAAACTTTCTGGCTCTACAGAAGTGAGGTGGCTAGCTATTCGAAAATTCAAGTTAATTCAAACGTTTTATTAAAAAGAATCTGCTACTCATGTATTTGCACCGTAACTGTCTGTCTTCTTAGTTAAAAATAGTAACATGGACATCAGTGTAATAAGTTGGAATTGCTGTAATACCAAGAGAGGAAATGTATACTTTTAAACATTCTAAAAATAAAATCTGTTTCAAATATGTGGAAGACGTGACGTACATACACTCCTGCAGTGTATTTCAGTTTTCTGTAATATTAACGCTAGCCATTTCGTAATTTTTTTCTAATATAACGACTTATTATTTTATTACTTATGTGCAAAGTAACTGTTTAGTGTAGAAATTTTTTTTATAAATCCTCAAAAACCATACTTCATCAAAGGAATAGCTTCGGAACATAATTTAGTGTATGCTCTCATTACTTTTCTAAATACATGATACAAAACTAGTAGCATTTAATAAAATATTTTTGAAGGGAGATAACGAGGTTCATAAATCGAGAAAAATTGTCTATGACAGATTTTTTTTGTTGGAAAAATGTTATTTGCAGAAATCTTGTAATGTCAAATGAAGACTGTAATTTTTGCATATCGTTTGGAGGTATATAGGTATATAAATTTACTCCAAGATGACATTAACTGCTGTACCGAGGAGAAATGTATGATAGAAATAGAGACAACTTGCAAAACTTCATAATTAGTGATATTATAATTATATTAAGCCGTATTATTAGAGTTAGGACACATATAAAAATGAATAAGTAAATAATTCATTGTTGTATCACTTGGTTGCAGTTATAATAAGTTATATAACATCCACGTTTTCACTAAAAAATCAAACTCTCAGTTATATTTGATATTACAAACCGCCTCGATTTTGAAAAATAAAATACAATATATCGGGATGCCCCTACTAACATCTTTAAATATGGACGCATGTTAATATTGACGCTTGTATGGAATGTCTGCATAATTGCAGTCGAAAACGGAGCTTATTAATAATTGCGGCTATAAGTTTACGTCTCTATTTAAAAGTGTTCGCGTTTCGATTCATAGTTCTGTGCTAAAAAATAATTTATCTGCATACTCGTGCGTACTATCAACATTTTTGTTTTAATTATAGACTGCAGATATCTTTAATTATACAGACTATCCCCCAGATTGGCTCATTAGATTTTTTCAAGCTTCTAGTAGAGATTTTTAATTTACAAATAAGCCATGCCCAATTATGATAAATTCTTTATAACATATTCCTTATGAGCACTACAACAGAAAGGTGGTGTATTAGGGAAAGACTTAAAAGTTAACTCTAGCCCCTTTATGTAAAAAAAAAGAAAGCTGGGTGCCCTAAAACCCCGAACTCTCATATCGAAACGGTACAATTCAGTCAAAATGCTAAATTTCTAGGAGTGGTTCTTGACTCGAAATTAACCTGGAATCAACATCTGGAACAGATGACAGACAACCGTAAACGATATTAATGTCAACCCCCACAACAATTGGAAAGGCATGGGGATTGAAGCCACGCATGATGCACTGATTATACACTGCAGTTGTAAGGCCCATACTAACCTATGCCTGTCTGATTTGACAACACTACGCAGAAGCAGGATATTAACTAAACTTGCAAAGATAGAGAGGTTGGCTTACCTGACCATCACTGGAGCTACACAAAGCTCACCAACAGTTGCTATAGCAACCATGTTAAATTTATCTTGGATATTTATATTACATATAGACTGAAAGATGGTGGAAATTGGAGAACGCAGAACACTTCTGGACATGTCAGAATAACAACCAAAATCGCGAACCCTATCTTGAAGTGGGAAGTGACATGATGACTCGCAAACTTTCCTTTGACAAACAACAAAGATCATCGTAGACTAGTGTGAGTGGAAATCCAAACAGAAACCAGGGATTCAAAACCAAAACTGGTATGCAAATGGTTATAATAATATACCATCGTACAACAAACGAAAATATTAGCAATAGAAACATGCGACCGCATAGGTAAAAATCAACAAAAGATATTCTATCGGATAGCGAAGCCGCACCAAGGAACTGGCATCTTATCAAATAATCTCGAAATTAGCTTGGGATTGCCTTAAAACCCTAAAAATCCTGGCCAGACACAACAAAGTTACTTTGTTATGGGTGTCAGGTCACAAGGGCATAGCAGGCAAGGAACTGGCAAACAAGCTTTGCGAAAAATGACTCTGAAATAATATTCACACGGCGAGAACCGAGTGCAGTGGCTTAGTGGATTGTAAGAGAACACCAGGCTCACTGGAACAGCGCGAAGATGTGCTCGTTCTCAACCGAGTACAGCTTAGAACGATGGCGAGCCTACTGACAGAACACGGCTGTTAAAGAAGCACCTACATACAATAGGCGTCTGTAAGGATGAACCCATATGTAGGCTATGTAACGAGGAGGAGAAGACAGCCCACCATGTTGTTTTTAAATGGATTGCATTAGAACGGCGGGGACTACCATTGCTGGGACCGATTAACCCGATGACTGATTTGCCGAAAAAAAAAAGGTTTACCACGTAGGCTAATACTAAACCAATGCATTGCATTGGAATGGCAGAGACTACCATTGCTGGGACCGACCAACCCGATGACTGATTTGCCGGAAAAAAGGTTTACCACGTAGGCTAACACTAAACCTAGGAAAAGGGATACTGTGTAAAGGAATACACTTTGCAGGGTTAGCGGGATGATAAGAATACCTGATTCATACTTAGTGACTAAATAAATCAACCAATATTCCTTATACAGAAAGTCGATATCAACTTTGTTATTTTAAATGGAGTGGTGCGATTTCTGTCGATCTAATACCTAAATTTATCTCCTCATTTGTAGCCAGTTTGTATTAGGATTTCCTATTCTTAAATCCAACCATTTTTAAAAACCGTTTGAAGAATTTGCAATTACAATGAATCTTTTTTGACGTTTGCACTCTTTCGAATAAAATCAAATATTTTATAGGTATTATGTATCATGTAATATATGAAATGATTTTTTTACTATTGTGTATCCTAGTATTCATGTTGCAGTCTTAATTGCCAAATTATATACAAATGTTCAAAAGCCCTTATCCAATCATTTAAATTTTATCCTTGATTGCAGTGCAAAATTCTGGGTTGATTTTTCAACAGTTATTAATATTCTTTTTTTTGAGAATTTCCTCATTCTATTTGTTAACAAAAGAAACAAACAGAGAATCTTATTATGTCCTGTAATCGAATATTCCAAAAAGTGCAATTTTTCAGAAATGCGAAAAAGGTGTAATCTCTTCATAATATATTCTTTTCAATTTTTCGTCAAAATTCAGTGATTTTTGATATCGATAGCAATACTAGATCAGCGGAACTGCCGAAAGCCTCTAGTAAGCAAATGAATGGGATTCCAATGATTTCTATAGGCTAGAGCTTCTGCTTGGTATTGCAGAAACCTCAGATTACACGTCTCAAGAAAGCTTTTGTTCAACAAAAGAAAATTATTACACAGTTTTGTGCAAAAAAAGTTCTGGTTTTAAAAGAAATATATATAAATAAAAAATCGATATTTTACTTATCCTCTTAAGTTACCGTTAGCCTTTAAGTTAACTAAATATAATATAAAATTATTATAATTTTATGACCATAGTATCACTTCAATTTATTTTACAATCTGGTTTGTGTATTTTTCTATTTATATTTGCATTATCTTATCTGGTGGGACTGATTACTTAGTCTTACTGTTACATTCAGAATTTTGTGGTGACGTGTACAGATACGGATAAATGGAATTATAAATATAAATACTGACTATGTATTTGGTACACTAACAGTAAAAAGAAACCGTCCAGCATGAGTAAGTGAGAAGATTATGCGCTACCCTGCGTACCCTTTTTACAATGGCTTAAGGGTGCGTTTATGTTGGACCTGTGATAAATTATGCAAGCAGCGCTGTAGCATCGAAAATGTTCTGTCGTTTATAGCTCTTAATAAGTAGTATCAGGATGCTACAATCGTGCCTAAATTTTTCTTGTAAGTGTACCATGTATATAATTCTTTTCTTTAGAAAATTGGTGTTTATATCAACTACCCATTTGCAATAACTAATATATATGCTTTTACCTACGTATATTTGTCAATAGTTATGAATTGTAAATCTTATGTGGCAGACGTGGGAATAAATCCCCTGTAACTTAAAATAAAAGGCAAATAATACAATTATAGCAGACTTTATGTGATTTGACATTTTACATTTGTTGTTATGAGCGATAACTCATTTAAAATTTGAAGTTTATCGTTAAAAACTTCGTAATATTTTTGTAAATTGCTGTTTGTGGAACGTTTCTGATAAAATAATAAAATAAAATCAATTCTAATTTATAATCGTATTATAAATACTGAAATATGTCTTTTTTTTTTCAGAAACTACTTTAATTGCATTCAGTATTTGTGGTTACATATATACAAGTTAGCAAAAATTAATTTATAATTATAAATCTCAACTGATATTATTTTAATTTCATTTGTTTGATTCGGCACTTAAATAAGGTAGTATTTTTGCTTTATTTCGTTAAGAGAATTGAAAATGCAAATTACTTACTAAACCAATTGAAGTCAATGAAAATTTCAAAAACATTAATTTTAAAATTTCCCATTTATTTTATTAATATTTGGGTTTTTTTTTCTGCCATATCTGTGGAACACTGAATTTTCGTAAAAGTATATTTGAATTTATCAATTTCTTACGAAATTACCGTGTTAGTATGTGCATTTCGAATTCAAAATTGATAATTGGGGAGAAAAATTCTTGTATATTTTACAGTATTAGTTGTCAGAAGTAATTTGTGTTCTTTCGCTTCTTAGTTACGGTATCATTAAATTATTAAATGAAGACCAACTAGCCTAACAGCTTTACCTTTTAAGTGCGAAAATGACACAGAATTTTGTGGATCAGATTTCTAAATAGACAGATTACAGTTATAATGTTTTACTGTTAGTTTGGTGCGTACTTAGGTACACATCCATGCATAATTATTTTAAACGATATACCGTTAAGACATTCTTATAATCAAAGTCGTTAGCTCTGAATTCTATTAATAATTACCTCACTTGATACATCTAACTGCTCTTAAATCAACCTGCCAATTCCAATACACAGAGAGAACTGAAATTTTTAATACATTTTTGTAACACAAATGCACTACTCCATTAATTGGGATTTAGAACAGTTGTTATTTTCTAGTAATAATAATAAGAGAATTTGTTGACTACTATAATCCAAATATATTTCTAAAATTACTATATCATCGATTGGTGTTCTTCCTATAGCCTTGCTCTTCGAGTTGTTCTTCGCCCTTCCAATAAACATCATCAGATTTATGAAATCTCAGACAATTTGAAATGCGTATAAGAAATGGAAGTAAATCGTCGACGATGTGAACAAGTGAAAATATTGTATAGATTTATGCAAGGCGTAATATAATGAATTTATTTTCGGAAGCTCAAAGCATTCCTAGGAAACAAGTGTTATATCTAAAAAAAAGTATTATCTTCGACGTAGATTGACTTTATCTTTTAAAATGCAACATTCTGTGCAGCCTGAGTCATTTGTTTTAGTTCCAACATCATAAAATTAAAGCCAATATATTTTGTAAGGTAGATGCTGCAGAAGAAGCAGCAAAATTCGAACAATCGAATACAAAAAATGAAAAAATAGGTTTAAGAATGGTTAAAAAAAATCGGCCGTGCTTTCGTAATTTATCCAAATGACACTATAAATTAAAAAAGAAATCTTCTATATTATATTCTGCGTCCACCTCGAAAGTTTCTAAATTGAATTAAGATACATTTTTATTTTTTTGATTGATAATTTTTCTTCTTACTAAAAGAAGGGAGAGCAAAATAGCATGTCTTTATTCATGAGGATTTGGAAAATTTTTATAAGTAGTGACTTCTTTAAAATCTGCGAGTGGTTTGGCGCGAATAAGATCATACTTAAAATGATAAAACTAAATTATTACTTTATAAACATCAAGTTAATATTAACATATTTATTAATAACAGTCTTCTTTTGTCTTCTTCCGAAATACAAATCGCTAGAATTTCATTGAAAAAGGATAGAAGATTGCCTCTTTCAGACGAAGCGGTTTGGTTGATTCAACCAACTTGCCTGGTTTACCCTCAACTAATAGTTGATTATCATTGAATTATTATCAATCAAATTGCCGAAGCGGACAGTTAGTTAAAGTCCGTTGTTAGTTAGTTCCGTGTTAAGTTAATTCCGTGTGAAAGGGTTGATGTGGTTCCCAATCATTTGCTATATCAATATGCTCCTTGACAACCGCTCATTCGATTAGTGGAATCAACTAATCGCGTCGTCTGAAAAAGCCGTATCCGTCCATTTAATTACCGGTTATTCTCTATTCTGCGCCAATACACTTCTCGTCACTTGCTTAAGCGCAATATTTGGAAAGGTAGATATAAAATACTTTTTTAATTTCTGATAATTGTATTAGTCACATGATGCAATCTTATTAAGAATCTAACGTATTCTTTAAAATACTTGAAAAAATATAGAAACTTTAAAAAAAAAAAACTTAATTATTATTGAAAAAGTAGTGCCACACTTGGTTGAACATGCGTTGCTAAGTTCGAAAAGCCATCGCAGGAAATGGTTTAATAATGAGTATGGCTACCATTTTTATTATCACTTCGAAAAGTCTGTTTGGTAATGATTTATATACAAAATTTGTACGTAGTCTACAGGAATTGTTTATCAAGCTTCTAAAATTGTTTTCTTCAATTGGGTTTGGTTTTAAAATTGTTGTCCGTTACGTTGGTATAAATTTTATGTGATAGCTAGCCTCAAAATGTTCAGTTCTTGTGATAACGCTGGCCAGAGTAATTGTGCTATTTCTGAATCAATAAGTCATTGTTTCACAACGCGAGCACTGTGAGAGGGCGCATTATCCTGCTAGAAAATGAAATCTTGCCTACCGATTTATTCTTCAATGTTTAGTTTTTCGTTTTCTAATAAGTCTAAATATCTAGCAGCAGTTAATGAGTATTCAATAAACACAATATCGATCGCTCCAGCGTATAAAATTTCGCCCCATACCATAACTGCTCCACTTCCTTGATCCCTTCGTGAAATTGTTTTAGTCTCCTTGCGTAAATCGTGCCAATATAGCAATGGAATCCGTCAGGATCATGAAGACTAAAGCGTTTTTCATCACTAAAAATTACGTTTGTCACGATTCATCCCAAGTTATATAGGTGCTGGAAAAATTTACTCGTTCATTTCTGTGTCTAGCGGTTAGAAAAGGTTTTTTCTTTAATTTTCTTCACGCAATGTGTGGAGAACACTTCAAATTTTTTTACTATTTGCACAGATGCCGATACTCCCACAACATCCCACAGCAAGTTGCTGTTGCAGTCCTTGCTTTCCGATTTTGACGGTAATTTTCGGTATCTCGAAGGTAATTAGAGAATAATTTTCTTGGTGTAAAACATCAATTTGTGTTTTTTTAGATTGTGTCAGTGTTCTCATCTCCCATTATAAAAAAAGAAGAAGGAATATTCGACACGGCTTTTTCTAACTAATCCTTATTGGAATACCTCAAGTTTCTCGCAAATTTTTCGACTACATTCACCAATTGCCATATAGAAACTGCTGCGTTCAATGAAATGTCGCACTATTATTTAAGGAACAATGGAGTTTTGTTTGAGTTTCTAATTTTTTTAAATTTTCTTCCTAAAAAATATAGACAAGATTGTATTCGGCAACTAACACAAATATCAGGAAACAAAATAGTATTGCATTCATGCCTTTATAGATATTGCGCTTAATCAAGTGACGTGGAGTGTATACAGGACATGCACGATGGAGTTCCCGCTCATTTTCCAACAAATTGATTGGTGATCCAATATCAAAATCCGCTGGGTTATCATATTTTGATCCATTAGACTTTTTTTGTTTGGGTTTTTATCAAGAAAAAAGTGGAGCCAGTGATTGAGACTATATAGCTGCTGGTTGCAATCAAAGATATTGTATTCGTAGATACATTATTTTAATGTTTCCCGTATTCATTTGTTTGTCTCCAATATATTCTATTCGTATATAACCTTGAATACGTAATGTAAATTTATCCACTAATACCCAACAGTGTCGTGTATATTCATGGATTAAAAATAACTGTAATGAAACAAAGTATAACTTATTTTGCAATTGCTATTCATAAAATAAAAATATCAAGGACTGTAACTCCATCATATTTTATGTTATTGTTGTTTATAATTCATAAATTACTTACTTTATTTGACAATCAATAGAATGACAGTATGTTGTAATGTACATAACCACTGCACCACTGTATTTTCGGCCAAGCTGTAAACTGTTGTGGATATATTTCTCTTATTAGGTGTGAAACTTTGCTAAACGCGTTAACGACAACTGAACCTAGCTAACAAATACGTTTTATTTCTTATCTGTTACTAAACTATAATTATGTAGCTATTTCAGTATGAATTAGTATATATCTGATTGTATCCGAATTCAGTTCAACATGTAAACACAAAGTATAGTGGCAGTTTGTTTTGATTTTGATATATTGAATGAGGTATAATGGATACAAACAAACCGTAGTGATTAATTATTTACCTATACAATATCTTTGGTTGCAATTATGTATTGAATTTAACGGCTTTAAATTTCAACATTTAAGGCAATACAATTAAAATTTAATCTCATTTTAATTCTACTGTAATTACAATGATTCCTGTTTTGAATTGAAAAGGCTTGTTTAACCATTTAGTGAAGCAAAATAAGCTTCCATATAACCGTTATCTAGCAGGCAATTGCACATGATACAGGGTTTAGGTTATTTATCTTTCTGTTACTACTTTATCTGTAAGTTAATTTATTTATCTTCGCATTGATAAACCCGCGCTAAGTTGTACAGTTCAAAAATTTTAAGTTTTCTACAAAGTACCTACTGACCTATGTTGTTCTTTATTTGTCATTTTGAAATTATGGGTCGTCAACGAAACGAACCAGTGTCGCAGAAATAGAATTATTAATTTAACATTTTAAAAATTGAAAATCACACCGGCAAATGGGAAAGATAGATAGATAGATCAATATATTGTCGTGAGATCCAAAGATATCGATATTGCCAGTGTGAACAATAACGAATACAATACAAATAGTTGTGGCAATATGGCTAATAAAGTTAAATGTAAATCTAAATTACCACTACGCACTAAAAATTGCAAGGAACTCTTCAACAGAGTACACGCAGCGGTCCAGAAGAAGTCCACGTAACCTTTTTTTAAAAAATTTAGCATTGGGAATCGACCTCAACTCATCAGAAAGTGTGTTAAACAGTCTCGTTCCCATTGTCAAAGGGCCTCGCTGAGTTAGAGAAAGTGTGTTAAGAGGAGTTCTAAGGAAGTTGCTATATCTAGTGTTATATGTATGAAAATCTGAGCTTTTAGGAATTTTGTGTTGAATTGAATAAATATATCATAGAAGCTCTAAAATATAAACACTCGGCAGAGGTAAAATTTTAAACTTAACGAAAATGGGCCTACAAGGTTCGAATGATTTGATATTTGCAATACAGCGAATGATACGTTTCTGAGCAAGAAAAACATCGGAAGAAGAAGACGAGGAGCCCCAGTACATGACCGCATACTCAAGTCTGGAATGAACTTGGGCGAAATAAAAAGATATAACGTGCTCAATACGTAGAACATATTTTAAACTTCTAATTTGAAAACATACTTGATTGAGCTTAGATATAATAAAATTACAATGTTCAGCCCAAGTAAGCTTCTCATCGACATATACGCCCAGGAAATACACAGGTGACCCTTGAATAACCTGGACGCCATTTATATCGACATCCAACGTAGCATCCGCCCGGGACTGAGCTGTTCGAAAGAGTGCATAATTCGTCTTGGCAATATTTAAGTGAGTCCATTATACTGAAACCACTGGCCCAACAGATCAAGCAAGGAGTTTACCTTGGCCTGTAAAGTGCTGAAATGACTGTTTGAAACAACGGCCGATGTATCATCAGCATCAGTGTTCCCAACCTTTAAGCATAGAATTTCCCACGAGAACTATCAATAGATTTTCCCTTTTTTAAAGCACAATTCGCCAACGAATGCGCAAGAACCATAGGTAGGCAGAGAATCATGATGGCAATGAACATAAGGGCCGTTTTACACCTAGCTATTTATTGGCCAATAAATAGCTAGGTGTAAAACGGTCTTAAGATATGCTCTTGCACATCTAGGTGTGACGTATTTGAGGGCCAAACAGTACTACCAATCCAATAATTTAATAGGTATCACCAATATAAAGAAAAGTAACTCCCATTTTTTTTTTAAAAATATACCCAATTAAAATCAATAAAACTGTATTTTTACCATTTCTTTCAATCAAGTTTGTATTGAAACAAAATCTTTAGATAATTCATATTTTTAATTGAATGCAAAACCATCTTGAAAAAAAAAAAATCATTGTAATCAGCACATTTTTTCATTAAGAAATCCAGCCATAAAAATGTTAATGTTATTGCTTTGCTATGAATGATTCTATTAATGTAAAGTATTTTTGCCTTCTTTAGCTCTTACCTTCATATTTGCTGGTACTTATACGTATTGAAATTTTCACTAATTGTAAGGTGGTTTATCATTTTTTTTAATGGCAAATGAAATTATCTATTCAGTTGTTGTACAAACATTATAATGTAGACAGTGTTGGAATAAAGAAAATACAGATAAAAAGAAAGAATTAATCAATGATTGTGAACTGTAAACTTCTCCTAAACCCCTCACCACAAACTGCACCAAACTGGACGTACGTTTCGATAGCAAAGCTAACATTCATCATCAACAGAAACACTGAACTGAGCATTACCAGTACCACAGTTTGGAGTATTTTTGTTAATGGTTGTGAATGTAGTGTTTTATGTTCTTTTTTTTACAAATTTATTTATCAATTCTCTTTATAGATATGAGATAGTGATTTGCTTTCTTTGCCGTATTTGGTTTATATAATTTTTAAAAAACTTCTTGGGAAGCGGCATTTATTTATTATTTTATATTACTTATACAAAAACGTTTCGATGCATTTACATCTTTTTCAATTTTTTTTTTTTTTGAAAAACACTAAGTGTTTTAAACAAAAAAAAACGATATACTCAACATGTAACACATAGACGATAAAATTTGAAAATCTCAAAACTTAAAGTAAAAATATAAAATTAAAAAAAAAAAACTTGTACATTTGCACATGGTAAATACGTCTTATTTTAGGATATCAAAACGTTTTTAAAAACATATAAAAATTTCGCAGCAGCACGAATACCATGCTATTTCCCTTTTTCCCTTCGACTTCAAAACTTCCCACGAATCGGGAAATTTCCCACGAGTTGGCAACACTGATCAGCATATATTGTCAATGAATTGATAAAATTAGTTATGTCATTTATAAATAATAAAAAAAGCATAGGGCCAAGGATCGACCCCTGCGGTACCCCCCATTCGGACAGGTAGATCAACCGAGGGAACCGATTCTATGTTTTTATATGATTTAAACTTGATTCTAACAAACTGAGTGCTATCGGAGAGAAAAGATACAAACCAATCGGGTCAAGGACTTCTACTACTACGGCATAGCTACTGTGGAGCTTGGCTTAATAAGAAAATGGAAGTGATTTAAGCGGACAATCAAATGCTTCTACTAGGATCGCAAAACACCCCGGCTGGATGCTCACAACGATCCAAGGAGTCCAGTATTTCATTCACCAGAGAAGCTATGGCTGGGATGGTCGAAAAACCCTTTCTGAAACCGTGTTGTCGATCGGTCATAATATTGTTATTTTCAAAATCGTACAAAAGTCGAGATAACATAGTGTATTGGAAGATTTTAGAAAAATACTTAAATAAGACTGTCTATTCTCAAACAATTCGAAATCCTTGAATAAAAAAATATCCAAAAAAGGATTATGAGTTTTGGAAAGAGGTAATTTTTACAGATGAGAGCAAATTTAGCATATTTGGTTCAGATCAACAGCAACAAAGTTGGAGAAAACTTAACGAATCGCTAAAAGAGAAGAATTTGAGAGCCACAGTAAAACATAGAGGAGATTCAGTTATGGTTTGGGAGTGTATGGCTGTCGCAGGTTCTGGAAATCTACACTTTATCGAAGGTATTATGGATCAACACGTGTATTTAAAAGTTAAAACAAAGTGCTGGGAACTTGGGTTAGAGAGGTCTTTTAAATTTTACCAGGAGAAATGATTCTAAACATAAGGATAAGACACTGGTTGCTTGATAACTGTCCTCACGTAATTTAAACGCCCCCACAGAGCTCAGACCTCAATGTTATTGAAAATTTATGGAGCTAGTTGGAAATTGCGATACGACAACACGAAATTTTCAATAAATAACTGTATTAAAATTGCTGTATTAGTGAAACTGTATTTTCCCGGACAGATTAAGGGATGTCATAAAAAGCAACGGACTTCCAACAAAATATAACTATAAAAATGTCTTACTTATTAGATACTATTTAATGTTACTATATGAAGACTTATTTTTCGTTTAATATTTTTATATTATTTCCATTCTATTCAAAATAAAAATTAAAAAAGGACGAGTTTCATTTTGACTGACTGTATTAGATACAACCCCATACGTAAATGCATGCATATTTTATATCTTTAATTACCCTGGGGATTTTACCATACGATATTACTTATGTATGTTGTCTACTAGACGGTAAATCGTTTGGGGGGGTTTGGCAACATTGCGTGTTAAAAACCCTTAAAAACGCAGCAATAATACGTCACTCCAAATGTATCAATTCTTGTGCCGTGTATGTACCTGTGTGCGTGCGTGTTTTACTGTTGATGTGTGCGTTTCTGATGTGTATGTGTATATCTGTGTGTGCCTGGTGTTCTTCATTTCCTTCCTAAGTTTCAATGGCTCCGCAAATAAAAGCACGTTAAAGCGTCTACTCAACTATATACTTCTCTGATCTTTTATAATGCTGGTAATATTTTCAGGTAGATGTTTTCTTGAAGGACAGTATCCATACACACAACACACACTTCGGCAAAGGAGTATTTATTTAGTGTAATGTGTCTCGAAATTAAGTTGTGTGTGAGTGCAGTCGTAGATGACCATTGCCGTTCGTCCCAATCGCCGTAAAATGACGTAGTTATTAACGTTATCAATAATAATTACATTTCTAGTCAATATGATCGCGGCAGTTTCCTTCGTCGTGTTTGTATTTACAACTGAGTTTCTGTGATAATGTAGTGTGTATAGTGGTGTGCTTTCCTATTTCTCCTTCGCCGGTATCGAATTGAATGGAGAGAGATGCAAATAATTGGAAAATGCGTCAGGAAAAGCGGCAAGGTAACACGTCATGTGATTCATATACTATACATATAAAATACATAGCATATCTTTCCCCCTACTCAATATGTAAGGTCTCGAATTAGCAACGCGATCAATATTTCGGATTTCAACTTAACAACAATTTAATGAATTATTTATCCTGCTTAAAATCGATAAGTGGGTATATATGTACATATAACTCGGGATTGTTCTGTCTCATGCTATTATATACACGTGTTCATCTAACATAACTATGATTTAAGCATATATAGCAACACTTCAATTAATTATTCCTTTAATCTGTAATAATTTAGTATATATTCTAGTATCGCGTTATTTCGGTATTTAAATGCTCTTGTCGGTACATGCATAACTACATTTGTAAACCAGTTCTCTTTGTGCCGAAACTTTCTTTTTGTTTATCGGTCCTGTGGCCAGGTGCACATCGTCAGCTGTTTCTTGTCAGGTAATATGGTTTTGATTAAAATGGCGACCATAGCTTTACATTATTTTTCAATCATTCTGAATACTTGTTATTCATTCACTGCGATTTTTATAAGTTTTTTTAAGGTTGTTGTTATTCAGACAAGAAAAAATATTTGACATTTGCAACGTGTGCAAACTTATGTGAGAAATTCAAGAAAATAATTTGTTTAAAATTATACTTATACATGTGAATGTGTATCAATACTGCATTTACATGGGAATGCTATTAAAATTTATAGACTGGCATGTATAAAAGATAATACAAGCATTTTGTACTGTAAGCTTCATAAAAACTTTGTGACTATAGTAATAAAACGGAATTATTTCTATATACCTAACACGCAAGCGTAATTAATGTAGCTATAGATAACACAGAAGCGTAAGTAAATAGAAAAGATAGTTTTTTGTATGTAAGCACATATAATACATATGTATATACAATACAGCGGCTCTTAACCTAACTAATATAGGTTACATTCTTTAATTCAGGGAATTATGCTGATACTTAAATCTTGCAGAAATGCTTGTCTAGATATACTTGTTGTGCTACCTGTACACACTTTTGTTACGAAGTGTCTAGTATCTACCTACGATTCATCCGTGAAAATAATGTTTTTCACTTCGGTGCGGTATCTTCTAATAGTACGTTAATATTAATAATCCTGACGCCATCCAACAATTCCTTCAATTTAAAAAAATAAATAAAACAATTGTCGATTAAGAACCTTCCGAAAAATTAGGTAAATCTTCGCTGTGTGTAACAAAAGCTGTAAACTTTATACTCTGACAAGTGTTTGAATGTGTTCATTATACACTTGCAAACGAGAATTCCTGCGGATAGGTTTCACTTTATCTTGATTTTAACCCTTGCACTGAATGGTTTTCTTTTCTTTTGCGAACAGAATAAACCATTGTTTTGCCACAATCAAGTTCTTTACTTGTTTACTTCACTGCTTTGGAAGCATTTATATTTTTGGCAAAATATGTATAGCAATTCAAAATCATTCGCTTTGCTCTTGATGAATGGATGCCGCCCTTTCGCCTTCGCGTGTAAGATTCCGTACACCAATTCGCCTTTTTGTTACATATATTTATAACGACTGTTTTATTTGTACTTCCGATAAACAATACAAATGAGGGGTCCGGTATCAAAGCAAGCAACATTAATTTTTGCCGAAACGGGATACGTACTTTACGTACGCCGCCTAGTGCAATTTTTGTTGCTCTTTTGAGTTAGCATATAATCATTCGGAATAAAACAGTCTACATCCCATTCATTTTTAAGGGAAAAGTTCAGCTTTGGGATCAAAATAAGCAACATCCAACCTCTTCTCTTTCATATTCCTGAAAAATGACAAAAATGGACGTTGCTTGCTTTGATTCTAAACCCTTCTTATAAACACACAAAGATAATCGAAATCGACGAATGACAGGAACATGATGCCGATGTTATCATTGCCAACAGTTAACCACTAATTCATCTGGCAACATCCTATCATATACAATGAAAAGGGATATTATAGTCTATAAGGTCATAAGAATGATACCTTTTTTAAAACTTAAACTACACTGCACATGTTTTCGTTGAAACATGGCAAAATCTCTGTAACTTATATAGCATATTTCCACTGAAGTATCACAGTTAATACCTGTTTGATTATACGCCATGTATCATTTGATGTAGAAGTTAGATGATTTTGCAGTCCGGACATAGATTTTCTATAAGATTTGTGTAAAGATTTTGAGCAGATGAGAATTAAATCCTCTTAATATAAAAAAATATATGTTGCTAATATTGCTCTAATTGTTTTTTTTTCCTGAAGAAGAAACACTTGTTGAGCTTGTGAATAAGCCTATATTTCATGCTAGGTTACAACGGGCAGAATAAAAAATTTCAGGATATTAATCATAGATCAGTGAATCAGTGAAGGTTGTAATATAGATTACTGCATACCGCATGCAGTGTTACACAATAATGAGATAGATTTAATGTTGCGGCAAAACGTAGAAATGCGAGCAGCACTGTATATGTAACATGTTTGTTAATCTATAAGAGGCACTGATAGAAACAATTCCTTAAACTAAAGAAACTAACAAAAGAGAATCCATATATAATTGGTAATTAAGTAATTACCAATGGATATAAAACAAAACTATGGGTCTTTCGAGCTAGCAAGTGGCCTTCGTCATTGTTAGTTAATGAAGTTGAATTTTTAAATGGTGCCAGGTTTATTTGTTTCCCTAATCAACTGATATCAATCGTTGTAATGACAGATAGCTAAAGTACACTATGCAGAGTGCCAGAAATATGATTGTATATAATATAACCTGTCACAATATATTTAACATATATATATTTAGCTGTATTAAAAGGTAACCTTGACAGGGTAGGGTTTTTGTACAGTAAAATGCTTTTAATATTCATATACAAATGGAAACATTTTTACACAAAAATAGTTGATATAACTGACGTTAAGTATGATGTATGTATGTATGATGATGGTAGGTTACCAACTTGAAACATCTTTATAAACCTTCCGATCTAACAGGCGATCTTAGTCATGACTAGTTAGTGACATTGTTTATTTAAATGTTGCCAGATTGCAAATGCACTACATAAAATGATAGCAAAATGATAGTGCAAATTTTATCAGAATGTTAACTAGTATTGTAATACATTAGGGAACATTTTGCCACAGAAGTAGTTGGTATTAATTTAACGTCAGTGATTTTAGTGGCGTTGTGAGTTGGCTTTAAAGACATGAATTATTTTCTGAGACCCCTGTCACTAATAATAAGAATATGTTCTATCGTTTCATACCACCAGTTAAAACCGATCAATTATGGCATATACGTGATGGAATCGATCATCAATTTATAAGCCCTGCTGTCATCATATTCATTCTATCTTTTTTTTTTAAGATGTACTGTGTCCAATAATAATTGAATGATACCGGAAGCGGTTTAATTAATTAATCTATGAAAGAAAAAACGACTCTGTAATCATTTTATTTACGACCTAATATTACTGTCAGGCTAATACACGGCTATAACACTTTAATGCTGTAGTGTTGGTGACTCAGATCTGATTTTATGTACAAGGTGTCACAATAAAAACTGAATAGTTGGTTTTAAAGAAAAAAATATTTCTAAAATCATTATGAAATATATTGCGTTATCGTTTTGACAATGGCAAGTTATTGTAACAATCTTAAGTAACAGAATGATGTAGTTTTATAGAAGACTACTCTATTTTAATTTAAGTATAGCTAATAAAACATATTCTGGCTATGAGTGTTTGTGCGAGAAAGCTTTAATTTTCTCAGAATAGTTATACAAATAGTTATTTTGCTTGCAATACCTTTTCAAAATGATTTACGATCGTTGGGAAATGTTTAGGGTATGGTCACTTTGAAATTACTGTATCCAAAATTTTAAAGAACGCATATTACTCCTGACTGTATCCAACTATTGCCAATCCTTGTTTAAACATACAGTCGCGAGCAAATGTTATAGGCACCCTAAATTTTGGGCGAATATCACAGTAAGAAATGAGAAAATAAAAACTTGTAGGTAATACATTATAAATATGTAGTATTTTAAGGGATCGTATTAATTTGTTGCATATTAGAGTGTTTTTAGTACAGCTATAATACTTTTTAGATGGGAGGGGGAAAGTGACATCTCGAAGACTTGAAAATATATCCAAAAAAATAATACATTTACAAAAGGTATCTATAAAGACTATTGTAATCATAAAGACGATTATATAAACGTTGAAATAACTGTCACAAAAAAAATGCAAGAAACATGAAACCCATTAGTTTTGTCAAAGGTGCCTATAACATTTGCTCGCGACTGTATGCTATTATTACATATACGAAAGCAATAGAAGATCGTTGGAAAACTGATTCATTTAATATAAAGGACCGTTAATGCTGATTCAATAACATTAGACAATACAATAAAGAAGACAAGTTTTAAACGCGATACAAGAAGATCCCTAGTATTAAAGACAAGTATTAAAGACAAAACTGCAATTCGAACTGTATCGAGACCTAATAATATATCACCCATCTACTATAAGCTAACTCGTCAAAAATGAATCAAGTCTGTTAGAAAATATGTTGCCTGTATGTATGTTTTTCTTTTTTTCTTGCCTCTTTCTGAACACATATACCAAACGTTTTTAAATTTAAGAGTTCTGATTCTGATCCTAAGAAGAAAGTTTCTGCTTTTAACACAATTTGTTTAAGTGCCTGCCTATACAATATAATACTTTCGTTTATTTCTATATGTATCTGTAATAATTATATTTGAATTCTGTCACGGAAATGTCCTGAAAAACTATAATAGTTTTTTAGGGTAAACAAATCTGAACTTTATGCCTCTTGTGGAACAACAGGTGTTCGGTTTACAACACGTCGTAAATTATATAGGAGAGAGAGTCTAGAATACTTTTTCTGGTGGTCGTTTGCTAGCTCGAAGGTGTTTAAGAAACAAAGTTGGTTCAAGTTGTTAATATTGACTATTTCATTTTATTCAGTATAAATAGTAAACTGATAAAATTATTTTGATTTAAAACAACGTGTTTACAGATATGTTTATGACATTAAGTAAAATATTATTGTTAAAGTACATTTTGGAAAAAAAATTTGAATTGCCTTTGGTACTTTCTTTTCAAATATTTAGACGAACAACTTGAATAGAACACGAATCGTAGTTTTATAAAATCTTTATTTGTCCTTATTTATTATTGGATTTAGATTATTTAAAGTATGTCATAAACAAATTTCAGTGTAACAATTCTTTTCTAAGAAAAAAAATACGCATATACTGTTGCCTAAGTTGTCTACTTATGGTGTGATTAAATTAAATCTTGCCAATTGTTGTCGCAACTGAAACGTGATGTTTCAAGTTGTGTAGTAGACGTTGTAGTAGATGTTGATGCAGTATTTTTTGTCTTGTTGTCTATTACTTTCAATCGTTAATAATCGTCAGCTTCAGTAAAATTGAGATATGGATACCTTTATTGCAGTTTTTTTTTTTTTTTCATTCACGACTTACTAAAATAGTTATTTGTATGCGTTATATGTATGAGTATACGGTTTTCAAGTGCGAATACTCGGAAGAGTTTCTGGCTTTGTGACACCTATTATTTTCTTGAGTCGACAAATCTGAACTTTTGCATTGAAAATAGAAAAAAAAATTGACACTAGGAAGTTGACTGTACAAGTTGGTACACATGTTACATATCTTAGTATTTTGACGTTTCCAAGTCTTGTTCTTTAATGTTCTTTGTAGTTTGGTACTTATTTATTAATAATAAGTGCAATTGAGACACCAATTCATGTTAGTACGGTTCTACAGCAGCTTAATGACAGTTTATTTACGCATTGGTCATGCCGAATGTAGTGACCCAACCTTTAGTGACATTTTTTGCCAACCGCTTTGAAGAAAAGCAAAATGAATGTTTCTGGACGGAGGCTGAAAAAGATATTTAATAACGTAAATGTGAAATAGGTATAGGAAATACTTATATACCTAGTAAAGTAAATTTTGTGTTCTCTCTTCTAATGGTTATCGCTTATAGGTCTGGACAAGTTCCTTGCTTACAGTTTTTTTAAATAAATTTTTAAAAATTATCAAGGGTTTCAGAAGTGTATATACACATACACAATTAGATAAGGTATGAGACATGCAGCTGGTCATATACGAAAATGTTTTGTTTGGGATGTTTGTTTGACTTACGAATCTGTTTCTATTTTACTAACTTTGTTTTTTGAGCCAAGCGATTAGGGCGTGCAATGACTAAGTTAGATTTTTTTTTCTTCATAATTGTTGGCAGTCTGTGAATTGGTGGTCTTAAAAAAAATCACGGTAAGCGTCGTTTGTCAATTATTAACTTGGTGACTTAGTTGAAAGCGTGGTTATAGTCTTATAAATAAGCATCTGTAGTGGCTTAATTATGCAAATTTCGCTTGTAGGGATTGCTGAATTTTCTGCTAATGATGAAATATTTTATTTACGAACCCACTAAATACAGTAACAATTACGCCTGCAATTAGTTGTTGTTACATTCGAAAAATGACAAGGAATTATTGCATCAGATTGAATTCTTTGAGATTTTATTATTAACCTATTTTAGTATACCTATGTATGCTTATTTGAATTATTTCGTTAAAGTGTACGATATTCACCGTCTATAATTTGGTGCACCAATAATTTGTTCTGATGAACAATAACAGTCAGACGATTTATTACCTAGAACCTATGATTGTATAGGATTGAATCACGCTTTTGACGAAATGTTGCTACACTGTTGTATTTGCATTTTCCATCATTCTTTATATATAATTCAGCACCATCACAGATTACATGACACAATAGGTGACCTCAGAGAATCCATACTATACAGAAGGTTTTGCTAATATTGCTAGTGGTTCAATTCAAAGAACAACAAATTCAGTTTTAAGAAAGTTGTATATTAATTATAAAATAGCGGATCTTTAGAATATATAACTATTTTTACTTTTAAATATCTTATTGTTTAGATATTTCTTTAATTGCATCCTAATTTCGCATAAAACATTTGTATTAAATGAAAAAATTTAATTGTATCTTAAAATTTTATTATCAATCGCGATGATCCCCTCATTCAATTATTGTTTCCACATCAACTTTCTTGATGAGCGGTTTCTAAATTTTAAAAAAAATGGTACTAATTTGTTTACTTGTAAAAATCACTATATGTCGTGTGTAAATGGAATATCGGTGGAGTCGTTGAAAAATGTCTTTTTTTATAAAGTCATGCAATAATGCAACTACGGTTTCCATTAAGAAAATACAAACTTTTGGCAAATCTCAAGTATAATAGCTCAAATGAAAAGTGTGATTCTATTGTGTTATTAAGCACATCTTTAGCTCATCTAATCATCTCTCTTTCTTTTTTTTCAAAGCCAATAAGGACGAAGATATAAGCACCGAATGAGATTTTTTTTTGAGATATCTTGTTAGCCATGCATTTTTACTTTTTACAGTTTACTCTTTTCATTTAACTGTCTCTGCCTTTACCTTAGTTTCCCATAATAAAGATAAAAAAACTCACCCTGTATATGTGTAATATGAGCCATTATACAAGATTTCTGCAATAGAAATATTAGCAGTTATATACAAAGTATACACTTCTTAATTCTTAAGCATTGATAAAATCTGATTATTTTAAACTTATATATAATAATGTATAATTGGAAAGAAGAATATATTGTTTAATATTCTTCTTTCCAATTATTGCCGCAGTGATTAATATAAAGAAACTTGTAATCCAAGTTTTGCAATCCATTTTTCTCATTGTCAGAGTAGGTACTATAATAAAATACTTATAGTAATAGGTAGCATATTTGTAAATATTGCAATATCATATTACGTTAATAAAATGGTCATTATTCTGCAGAATTTGTATTCAAAGTAGAAAATAAAGCAATGTTGCATATTTGCATACATTATATAGATCGATAGCATATTATAATAATGTTAACCTGTTATATATACAAGTACGAACATACATATCAATATATGTATACGTAAGAATGTCTATATTTTTACACTTTTAAGGTATGTACGATTGGCGCATATACAAGGATTACAACAGTTATATCTATTATAAGTGTACGTAATGTAATTTATAAACCTGTCTTGCAGTTTTAAATAACATTAGCGAAAAGTTTAAGATTTCAAGTTGGACAACGTGTGCACATAAAACACTGGTAGGAAAATTGTGCAACATCGTATAAATAGTTCATACACACACTTTCCATCTATAAGTTACATTGAAAACGATAAAACTGTTATCCAGGTCGATGAACTCTAATTTTTTTGTATCCTGTAAGTAATGGATGTAGGACACTTAGAATCAGCTATACATCGAGTTGATTCTTCACATTGTATTGTTATACGTGTACAGCAACAGTTGAATATCAGATATACATCATACTTAGAAGCTGCAGAAATGGCAATCGCTTTATGTAACATCGTTCGATGTTGGATAAAATTTATTTATTCTTGATTTGTATTAGACGAGGTGTACATATATAGAAATGTTGTAATCCAAAGTGTTTTCACACCATATTGAATCAAATTTTATGCTTGAAAGTTTGAGGGGAAAAGAGAACGTTTATGTTTTACTAAAAAGTTAATTAAGAAATCCCAGCTAGCTATTTTCCACTACGTCACGTGTTAATTAATACTCTTACTCAATGTGCTATTTTAATATATAATCCATACATGTTGTACATACATATATACCTGTGTATTAGCCACGTAACTAGGCTAAAATAACGATGTATTGAGAAATAAAAATTTCGAGTTTTACAAACATACAGGACGTTGTAACGAATAGATTGTGAGCGTATTATTTGTAAGACTATTAGATTTATTATCACAATTAGTTAAACTTTTTTCAATACTGCAAGATATGTATATAAATAATACTAAATATTAATTGTTTTTAGTTAGCCTATAGAAGCTTGCAAATCTTTCATATCTAGACTTAAGATATTGTTATATACTTCTTTTTTTTTAGTGCCAATGAAGGCACATCTAAAATAGAAAGCAACAATTTAATGAAGCATTCTGAATATATTTTTTTAATGAAACAATTTTACCTATAATAATATTAAAAAAGTTTTAGTAAGATTATAAAATTATAAAATGTTAAAAAGGAACAAGTTATCATTGTTTTTTATTATATGTAGAGAAGAGTTTATATATAGTTAAATTTACCACAATTTTGTTAAGCCATGCTACATATGATTAGTTACTGTATATACCCACAAAAAAAAATTGTCTGTAAAATTACTTAAATTTTACGACTAAACTTACTGGAGCATCAACAAATTTCATACTTACACTTGCAAATTTCATAACCACTCCCAAATCTACACTTGTAAATATTTTTATGTCTGTAAAGTTATTGAGCTGTTCTAAAATTACGTACTAAAAATACAAGTACTGTGAAATTTACCAAACTCAATTGCTATTGTTTTATTGTGAATTGTGGCTAAGGTCGTGTTAATCAATTTTTTCAAACTCGATATCTTCGGCATTGGACACAAACGCCAAATATAAGTATTTTAATTTTACTGTTGTAATACTCCATCTCTCGATATTTTAACACTGTAATAAATTATTTGGCGGGAGTATTATCTGGGGCACCTGTAATTCTGCCACAAAGCTCAAGGAAATTTACGTGCAATTCCTAAAATTTACGTTTTCGAGGAGAAATTTCCCAACATTTTGTCTAATTTTACATTGAGACTACTTTAGGCCTTAAAATCCCTTCAAATAGCGAGGAATTTATAAAATACACCAAATATCGAGATAAATTTGCTTTGTTAATGCATGTAATTTTACTCATGGGTAAAATGACATTAGTTTTTGAGGTGTTTAAATATAATTTACTCATAGAGAACCAGTTACTTGTTTTTTAAGTCGCACCAATGTTTTTATTAATAATATCAGAGAGGGATTCTGATATCATCGCAGATATGTCGTGAGCATAAATGTTGCAATATCGTGAATGAATGAAATAAAATAGAATAGGGCAAGAGTGGAAACTTGCGGTACTCCTAACTCTACGAGCAATAATGAAGATTTTTAATCGATGGTAGAATTTCCGGTTTTGTATGAGATATAAAGTTAATAAAATAACTATCAATGCAAAGCAAAATCTTAATTAACTTCAAAATGATTAAACGTTATAAAATTAGTAAAAATAATTGCGGGACATTTAAATTTCTCTTTTAAAGCGACGCCTAAATAATTGTAAAATTAAGAAACAATATTCTTTAAAATGCAACGATTTATTAAAAAAAAAAGGATATTGGCGATTATTGATAAGTATGTAAAACGCTATCGCCTAGTTTAAACTGCATACTGTAAATCTAAAAAATTAAAATACTTGTAAATCTCGATTTCTCTTGTATAATATTGTGAATTACTGCAATATTGAGCTATAAAAAGTAGCTGTATTTTCGTTTAAGTATGACAGTAATAGACTGAACTACAATTGTAGTAAATATTGCGACAGAATGTTTACTACAAATTTGATTTGATTGACATATATATTTATATAGATAAATAAAATGTATTCTGTTCTGGATATGCTTTCTAATTCAATCTAAATTGTGCAGTACGATGAATAATGCCAAAGTTGGCCTGATTTTTAAAAAATAAAAGTAAAGTTGTTTAAGCAATGTTTATAATTTCTATTTGAATATTACAAAAATTTAGAAATGGATATAAAGAATAAATAAAACAATCTATGACTACCCAACTTTGCACATAATTCATTTATGTACATGTTACTTCTTATCTCGTAATTTCGTAAATTTTGTTAGAATTCTGAAACAGGGCATTTTTTTAAACTTGCAAATTCTGCTAAGATTATCGCTAAACTAAGCACATAGCGATTAAACTGATTCTAAAAATGTACCTGATGGATGGACATCATATTTAGAAATTGGATGGCCCAAATCTCGCAAATGTTCTCATAAAAGTCACACCGCATGAGATCTAAATTCGAGTTACAAAGAATATATGACATAAATATGAATACAAGGTTCGCTATAATTACTCATTTTGTATCTCATTTAATTTCGTTTGAATTTTTGGGTGTCTTAGTATAGTTTCCTATAATTTTGTTTTCCTTTTGATATGCATGTAATATAGATAAAAAAAACTTGTAACAGATAAAAAAGTAATGGTAATGTACAACTTTGACTTTTAGTTCTCACAGGAACTCCCGCACTTCAGTAATTTATAAAAATTACACTTTGGATATAGTTGAAAATAACAATGAAGTATTGTTCTACTGAACAAATAAATTAGTCAAACTTAATTCTAAAGTCCTTTGTTCACAATTAATTTATTAACTCAACAACTTCAATCGTTACATTAAGCACATTGTAATTCTAGAGGTTCAACAAAAAACAGTTTTCTCAAATGTTACTAGGAAAATATTTTAGTATTAACTGTAAGATAAGCCAATATAAGCATTTTATTAAACTGCAGTAAAATTAGCAAAACATTTTCTACTTTGTAATAAAATCCTTCCATATATGCATTATCATGAAAAATGGGGAAATTTCCTTAGTCTACGAAAGAGTTCAGTTGATACATACTGCTTATGCGCTCAATAAAGTGTCAAAAGCTAATTAGATTACACGATTCTTTTTCAAACAAGGTATGATAAATTAATAACAGTTCTTGTAGCAATGAATAAATAACAAGTCTATTAATTCTAGAGTATTGTTTTTGATAATAAAATATTTTTTTCAAAAGAGTTGTTGCGAAATTATGCTTGATATGGAATCTAAATATTTATTTATTATACTTTCATTGACTGTTACTTGTCCTTAAAAAAAAAGAAATTCTACTCAAAATTTCTAGCATTTAACACAGCATGGCCAAGGAATTAAACCCCTTTTTTAAAAAAAATACCCCTTATTTTCTGGAAGATTTTTTTTAGTTGCTTCTACCTGCGATACATATATTTTACAGATGAAGCAGTGGAATATATAATAATTAAAGTTGAATATATAACGCTATGGGTATATCATTAATCACTGTTGTAAAACCACGCTTTCAAGCAACAGTTGTTGGTGTATAAAATGCCGACATGTATTTTAATGACCCCGTAAAAAGGAAACAACTTTATAGAGTAAATTAAGCAGTGCTTCATACTAAACAGTTACAATGCAAAAGCATAGTTGTTAATGTTGTTGCCAGGGGTTTTTTGCCGTCTATAATGTGTAATAAAAACTTGACTAATCTAAACTTTTTATGCATAATACCATCGTTTTTTGTTGAACTATTAATTAATGAGTGACATTTATATGGTTTTTTTTTAATTATTTAATAATTAAGCTTTAAGCCGAAGATATTATTGTTAAAATATTGTCCTTGATTAGTTTCAGTATCTATAGTATGTAATTGTACAAAATTCATTTCGGTCGGGAAAGATTCTTCGACACACAGTCTTTCAAATAACTCTTTTTGAATATCATGTTATCTAACCTCACTTTTTACCGGAAAATGGCATAATTTTCAAATTTACTACTATGCTAAAGTCATCATATAAAGCGTTAAATTAAGATACGAGTTGATAGACCTGTTCAATTTAGCCCTCAAAACAAAAAAATATTATCATATTTTATTAGACAAAAAACATTTATATGTAGATATGTCCCAACATTATGTCAGTCACTGTATATCGGTAAATTAGTTGCATAACCTTTGATATTTTAAAATAAGTATCTCTTTATGCTAATCTCATTGAAAATTGTTCTCCTACAACGTTTATTTGCTCAGAAACGTTTATAGGACTAATTACATGACATGAGTTAAAGTTTATTTATATAAGAATGTTAAAGAATGAAAATTAGTGCTAATATATAGGTATATCTATTTTAACTTAAAGAATAATAACAATAATATTTACAATATTTAGTTATTGGAAGTTTTGTATTGGTGGTATTATCGAATAAATAGTAACAAAACCAGAAAATATGTTCTTTCCAATCCTTTTATGACGACTAAGTCTCTGGGAAAGAGATAAAAGGATTGGAAAGAATATATTTTCTGGTTTTGTTCCATTTACAATGTTGATGTATGCACTATAAGTTCATGAAATTGTTTGGACATCTGAACAATGTTAAGATTCGGCAGAATAAATTATAAGCTTCCTTTCTAAAACCAAGAACTCAAATTATATGTCCAACTATTACTTATGACAAAGATAAGATAAAAGGTAGTAAATTATTTATAACCTATGCATAATATACAGGGTTTTTCATGGAAGTAGCTAGTTGGAACTTGTTGGAAGTTGTCGGACTTAACGAAAAATTCCAAATTGTAAGAAAATTTAGGTAAGAGATATTAATATTTTTCTTGGTAATATTACAATGTTAGAGATTTTTTCTAAGAAGAAAAACTCGCAATTTCATGCAGAATTTTTTAACTAAAACTTTTAACTATATTAAAAGCTCAGTAATTTGTAATTACTGCATTTAGAATAAATTCAATTTTGGGTTGTGTTCGTAACAGCAGTTTTTCTTGAACATATCAGAAGGGCAAATGGCCTGCCTGTTAGTACTATTACTTACCACTACGTTAACCCTGTCTGTGCGTTTTGTGTTCATCGGAAAGAAAATGTTATGCTGCTCTCCCTACGTACGCATTCTAAATTAGTGAGCCTGACTCATATCATTTCAGGTTTGATGCTCGACTTGTTAACTTGCTCCTTTAAATATACACATACATATATTTTTTATGTTCGTCAGCAGTGTACTACGCCATTTTAAAAGCGGTCATATAAGAATCGAGAATACGTTCATTTGTTTAATAGGTATGTTTCCCCATTTCTATGTATTTACTAGTAACAAAATTCTAGTACGTAAACTTTTTATTACTATATGGTAGTAGTAACCTGTTATACAGTATCTTGTCTGCTGCGACTGCCATTCATTGGAATTCATCTAGCCGGTATTTCGCTCTTTTTTATTATTATTTTTTTAAAGCCAGGTTCCTATACTGTCGTATCTATCATAATATGTACACAATGTAACGTACGTCGTAGACTATAAATAGAATCAAGGGCATGCGTTTATTGTAATGTTTCTAATTAAATATTTTCATTTGTCGCAGGAAGAAAACTCGAACGCATTCACTAATAGTGATTTTTTTTGTAGGGAGTTACAAATATTAATGGTGTGCCGTTCAAATGTGTTTAGTGTCGGTATCGACGGCCATCTTGCTTACTGATGCATGTATACTGCTTTTAATGGAACAATTAAGCATTTCAGGTTGCGGAGTGTAGATTGTATTGTATACAGCATTTATTCGTGTGTGCGTGTGACGTGACCGTATATGTCGCTTCATGTATATGTATTCGATCTTCTACCTACGCGAGCGCCATCTCCGCTCTGTTTTCATCATCGCAAAATATCTGATTTTCTACTGACTGACCTAAAAAAATCAGTCGGAATGTTTAAGACCCTATGGCGACAAGTCCATATCGAGAGGCATGAAGGTATAAGTGCTTGTTTTTTTTTTTGCACGCATTATTAGGTGTGGCGTAGCGAAATCGGTAAATATCTGCGCCGCACGAAATTCACTTAGATCCTACATGCGTATATTTCTTTTGTTCTATTCGTAATGCTTTCGTTTAGAATGTTTTCTTTTTTTTACATCTTCCGTTCTAAATATAAAATGATCTTATCAAAAATTACTTAATTTAAATGTAATTAAGTGCGTTTGGTTTATGAGAGCCGGAGATGACGCTTTGGTTTATTCCGTATCTAAATAAAGGAGGTAAATTAAAATGCCATTTAAGTAGCTACATCAAGTGAAAGGGCGCTGTGTCGTTTCTTGCTTATATTCTCTCTTGTAATTATTTAAATATAAACATCATTTAGCAATTAGAAAGATTAAAATATTTGGAGGAGGAAGATTAAATTGTTTTCAGAAGAATCCTTATTTTTTTTAAAAATCAAAATTTACACACGAAAAACACGAATTTGTTAAAGCTATAATACTTACACCTTCTTTTGCTGCTTTGCATACATGCTGATGATACATTTTCATTATTTTATTCTCGTAGAAATCTTGAATCGCGTAAACAAAATGATATTAAATCGTCTCATAAAGTGATAGATCTGTAGATCCAACTAACAAAAAACGAGCTGATGACTAGTTGACAACTTTTCTCCGTTCTACGGCAAAGAATTAAAACTAGCTTTCAAGACGCGAGAAGCGTACTTGAACGTCAGTCTTTGATATTATTGCATAATTGTCTGAAATGTATCCACGAAAAAACTTCCACACTTATTAATATATGTGTGGCGTTGCCTAAGCTCGAAACAGACCATTATTGGAATTAGTCAGACACTATCCGAAATAGCCTGATGGTGATCAAACCTGGGACATGCCTCGGAAAGATATGTCCAAAAAATCAGCTTTGTGAATGAATTCACCATAAAATTAGCAACAAGAGCGAGTGGGATGAATACACCATCTCGAAATTTAATAGAAATGCCATCAAATGGTATACTGATGACTCCAAAACGGCAGAGGTAACTGGAATAGGAATATATGGATGCGTCCAGTTCAATATTGACAGGAATTACCAAAAGCAGGAGATTATCATTATGTCCTGATAGTCAAGCAGTCATCAATGCGCTGAGTTCACATGAAATCAGTTCCAGGATCGTCTCGGAATGCCTACTGTAATTAAACGAGCTAGGCAAAAGGAATAAAGTAACCCTCCTGTCGGTTCCGAGTCATGCAAGAGTGGAAGGAAACGAAATAATGAATAATCTTGCAAAAAGAAGAGGGCTGGAATACCATTTATAGGGCCTGAACCGTTTTACGAGATAAGTAGCAGTACAATACTGAAGAATTGAAAATCGAAATGGAACAGAGAATCTCCAGGGAATGAGGTAAGCTAAAACTCTTCTGGGAACCTACAACCAGAAGAGGTGTACTGAATGCATCAATTTGAGCAAGAACAATGTTCGCATATTAACAGGAAAGTTTCAGGCAAACTGACAGGACATCTGAGTAAGCTTGGGTTAGCTAAGATATCTGAATGTAGATTTTGAAACATGAATGAAACACCCTCACTGTTGCACTGCACTGTGCAACTCATGAGCGTTGCACCTTAGAGTATGTGAAATCGAAGAGGGAGACTTACCTAACGTGAAACCTTCTCATATCCTACAATTTCTGAAAGCAATAGGATTGGAAGGCTAGCTGTAAAACAGCAAGAATAGGAGACACAAGACATAGGTTGCAGTGTAAAATCACACTTCATTCATACGTAGATATGTACATCGATCCGAAAGTCAGATCACACTATCATCAGAGCGGCTGTAATACCTAGACCTTTTGTCAGTACTATGGTTTATCTGGGATGCTGTGATTATATCAGTGCACGTAGTGACACACAGTGATTCGCTTAGTTATGAAATGTTAAAATGGAAGGAATAAAAGAAAAGTTTGATGAAAATATAGAGATTCTTTTGGGTAAGAAAAGTAGATTTCTAAATAGTAGATATTTATTTAATATTAAAATGATCTAGGTCAAATGATTTTGTCTCTTTTCTTTTAGCTAATAACAGCAAACTGCTCCGTCGATGTAGTAAGTAAAAGCAACTAAACTAACCAAAAAAAGAAAGAAAACCAATGTATTATTGATGATTACGAAGATTTGACAGATGATTCGGAAAAACTTATTTAATCGGTAACTTCAGATGAATCAACAATATAAATCACTACAACGTATTAAAGAAGAGTGCTTCATGAAATTTGTCAGAGAGAATCGCAAAGAAAATACACGAGCAGGGTTACCAAAGGAATTATGAGTTGCTTGGTTATGCGCAAACATTGCCAGCAAAAACAATTGATACTAAAGAAGGGTTTAATTTGCAAACTGCTGCTATTCAAAGAATGAAATTTTAGATATCAAGTAGACCTTATGGAGATATATAAGTCGAATGCAGAGAATACAGATTTATACATTTTAACTACGACCATTTGCCAAAGTTTTCCGTAAAATACTGGAAACAAAAGTCGCTTCGAAAACACTGCTTGATACTTTTACTATAATCGGTGCTCCAAATGTATTATAGTCTGATAACGAAGATGTATACAAATCAGTTTGCAAACGAATGTACACATATGTAACCAAAATAAAAACTGTTCATGGTAAGCCTCCCCTTAGCGAAAGTTAAGGTTCTGTGCAAACTGGCCAATCAAGGCGTACAAAATATATCTAATAAAACTGCCGATGTAATGTGTCAAACTACGTTAAAGTTTACGATTAATACAATTAATGAAAAATGGATCGTATCAGTATATCATTCGATTCTAAAACCAAGATGGGACTTAGTGATTCATACTTTCCTAAAAACGCCATTCACACTTTCCAACATTAAAGAAGATTTAAAAGAAGCTAAAGGCAATTTATACAGAGCAATTTGAAGAGAAATATGCACAATGTTCACAACTTTTGACAGATAAAACAAGCGGAAATTATGAGGATTCGATTTAAATCATAGACACTGGTCAGAATGAAAATCCAATATACTTAAAATAATAATTTTCTGGAAAGTATGACAACTTATCCGGAGATTCCAATAATATCGATATTGAATCATGAAGTATAAAAATGATGCCAGTAATTGTGAACAGATAAGAATACTATGCAGTCGAAAACTTATAAATATTAGGTCCTACCAATTTATAGGAAATATTGTAAGAATCCAAGTTCCTGATGTAGGCAGAAAAGTCGGTGTGATCCCAAGAAACATTATTGAAAATCATTTTAGAATAATATAGCAAAGATTTTAAAAGTAGTGTCAGTTAAGGGAACTTTGAAACAACTACATTGCAGAAATGAATGAGCAGTCTGTTCTGATAAGCTTCCCAATCTAGATTCTGTCCTAAATAAAACCATTTCATTACGTTAAGGATCCTCTGCCCGGAGTTTAACAAGGGAGTAAGGATACATTTTTCCTTTGTAATTTGAAAATACGAGGATTCTAGACGGATTGTTGCAATAAACAAAATGGAGAAAAAAAATCGTCAATAGTATGAATACTTGCTCTTTTTGCTAGCTTCGACTACCATTAAATTATACAGCTGGGGCAAATGTTATGTGCTTCCTTGGTGAAATCAATGTATGTCATAGTGTTGAAATTATATCCGTGGTAGACATTCATGACATAATTAAATGTTTATGGTTCTAAAATATTTTTATAGAGGTACAGATTATTGATGCATCTTTGAGCCTTCGAGGTGTCATTTTTCTCAACCATAAAAAAGTATTATAGTTGTACTGGAAGCACATAAAAGTATAATAAAGTTCCTTTATAAATAATACTTATAATATATTTAGACCAATTAATTTTATTTTTTACTGATTCTACTGTGATTAGTTGCACAAAATCTAGAGTGTCTATAACATTGGCCACAGCTATTTGAATAATCACAAATAGGTATTAACATGTGGTTTTTTTGCATTAAGAAATAACGGTCATGTATAATAAATGTTCATTGTTACGTATTTCGGCCGACGTAGGGTTGTAAGTTGGCATTATCAGCATTAATGGCGATTCAAAATTTATAATAGCCATTTCTTGATATTTTTTTGAGCGTGGGCTGCATTTTGAATATGAAAAGTAACATCTATATCTGTAGCTAGAAGGTTTCAATTTCGGAGAATACCTTGTTCAGGTACCGATTCTAAGATCGGGTAATCCGGAACTGAGTGATAGTTTAGTTTAGTAAGAAATAGAATCCACATGGTTTGATTATTCGTCCCGTCCACTGCGACCACTAGGGTTTTAGAGTGTTTATTATATTAGAATTCATTCAACAAATAAGGTAGCTCAGTATCTCGCTGAATGAGATTGTTTTCAGGTTACCTAAGGAAGGGTTACCCTTTCTGAAGGTTACATACTTGATTCTTGTAGGAGCAGGGCCGTGGCAGCAAATATGCTCAACTGTCTCCTCATCTTCTAAACACAGCTGGCATTCAGTCTCATCAGAAGGCCCGATCCTGTGTAAGTGCTTTCTGAGTTTGCAGTGACCTGTTAAAACAGAGACAATTAATTTGACATTTTTGTGGTCAAGTTCTAGCAATTCCTTGGTGAAATATACTCCTTCCCATGCATCAAACCAGGACAGTTGCTCCAGCATTGGAGCACTTTCTGATTTGCCCAAAATTTGGTGCTACCTCAATCGCAGGTTCTGATCCCTGAAATTGCACCGCAGCACCTTTTTAGGCAAGGATGGCTGCTTCCTCATTTCTAAGAATAACTGAGTGCTCAGGTACCCAGATTAGAGATGGATTATTAACCATCCCTAATATGTTTAGATTAAGTTCCTAGCACCATATCAGTTTCAGGTTGCATTTATGCGCCTCTAGTTCTTTCAACACCGCCTGAATGTCGCTGAAAATGTTTATTGATTTGTGCTTGTAAATTTTATCTAAAAATCTCTCTCGCACACATCTCTAGCGTAGATCTCGGCCTGAAAGATCGTTGTGTATTGTTCAAGGTTGGACCAAGGAACTGGGTGATGTACTGCACGGATACCCGATTCCTGAAAGAAAAAAAAAAATGTTCATCAGACGTGTGATCTGAAGCACTCTGTGCACGAGCTAAAATGAATGATTCTTTTTATGGCGTTTTCATATATTTCAATGCGTGTTATTAACTTGAAGTATAAATAAATCTGTGGTTGCTTACAAATTTATCTACCTGGAAAAAAATCGCAACTTATTTACAAATCAATTATTTTCGGTTTATGTAACACCTGCACACATTAAATAACACTTGACTAATGGCAAGTATACTTTTAGCTTGTGTAACGGATATGCTAGTGGTGGGGAAAAATAATAAGCAGTGATCTTCAGGTTTTGCATAATCGGAAATTTAGTAAACGTGTATAGGATTGTATCAGTGGACAATAAGGTTTTGTTGCAATAGTAGCGTATTCAGATAATGCTTGAAAATATGTAAGTTCTACGCCCGTTACATTTTCATCTCCGTTATGATTTCCTGTTTCAAGTGCCATTTCTGGTGTATGACTTCTTTTAATGAAATAATTAGCTCGTATTCCACCATCAGAGATGATTATGGTCTTGTTGTTAAGCTGACATCAGCGCATTTTATTGAAATGGTAAATACCTTCCCCAATCCAGAATTTCAACGATTTCCTTTTTTTCTTGAACAAGTTTGAACAGTTAATCACACAAGTGTTAAGTTAACCTTCTAAAACTCAAAGAGATTTTGATTAATCGCCGACATGGTCTGTTTTAAACTTTTGTGATTTCATGGGGATATGTCAAGTCGAAGAATTTGAATTATGCCAAGAAATTTTACTAATTACAGCAGCGGTATCACGACTTGACCACTTGTCATTATGAATTTGCTTATTAGACATACTGTACAAAATTTTGACCTCTACCTTTCTGGAGTGTTATTCAAAAAGTGAAGTTTTATTATTGCTTGATAACATTTCTTGCAATAAATACAGTGTGTGTCACGACTTGCTTCCAATAAAAATATATGAAGAAGTAAATAGGTACGAGGTCTAAAAATTTTTATGGTAAGTCTGTGGATCTAGGTCAGTTTAGCTACAACATTTTCGACTTCGGGTAATATTTCCTTATACCGGAAGTAGTTGCCAACTTTGTTATTGCAAATGGAAAGATAGTATTTTTATTTCAAATTTGGATTCTACTCTGAATTTTATGTTAAGTTTATCTAACATACCATGCACCTAATATTATGCTTTACCAGATATTCGCTTTTTTAAAAAATAATTTTGTGTATGTAGTGGTTCACGAACTTTTAAATTGCTTGCATATGGTACAATGAAATCCTTTTCATTTTCATTTATAAATAATATTTACCAAAGGGGCATCTGTTTCCAAAAATGTAATTAAGAAATATTAAATTGATTGCAGAAAGAAAGGGAGCAAAACGGAAGATCTTCAATTTGTGGTAACTAAGTTTTTTTTTAAATAGCAACCCCTAAATACGTATAAATGCCAAAAATCGTTTTTAGCTGAAATGAATGCTTTGGGAAATATTTTAGAAAAACTGTGGGTAGCATAATGTTTACAACTACATGTGTCGGTTTCTTGGTGGCCCATGTCAAGACAATATAGTTACTTACTAGGAAGGACGATATGTCTGACAGCGTAAGAATAACTTTAAATGAAGTAGACACCGAATCAGTTCACTGCGCACTGAGGATATTTGACATAAAATTCAGAGCATCTGTTTCCAAAAATGAAATTAAGAAATATTAAATTGATTGCAGAAAGAAATGGAGCAAAACGGAAGATCTTCAATTTGTGGTAACTAAGTTTTTTTAAAAATAGCAACCCCTAAATACGTATAAATGCCAAAAATCGTTTTTAGCTGAAATGAATGCTTTGGGAAATATTTTAGAAAAACTGTGGGCAGCATAATGTTTACAACTACATGTGTCGGTTCTTGGTGGCCATGGTCTAACAATATAGTTACCTACTAGGAAGGACGATATGTCTGACAGCGTAAGAATAACTTTAAATGAAGTAGACACCGAATCAGTTCACTGCGCACTGAGGATATTTGACATAAAATTCAGAGTAGAATTCAAATTTAAAATAAATGTACTACCTTTCCATTTGCAATAACAAAGTTGACAACTAGTTTCTATATAAAGGAACATTATCGGAAGTCGAAAATATTTTAGCTAAACTGACCTACGCCCACAGATTTAACAGCAATGAAAATTATATCTCGCATTTTTTTATTTCTCCATAAACTTTTAATGGAGGCTCGTCGTGATACATACTGCATATTCGTAAATAAACGCCTAGACTTTTGTGATTGCTGCCCATATTATAGTTTTTTTGTGCTCATTAATACTGCGGTTTTACTACCCCAACCACGTACTTTTAATAATCTTGTCACGTGTATGATTCCTTTAAATATCTTTTATATGCCATTCGTTTTTAATTTTTATCCTGCCATTTTCAAAAGTAATTAATCATAACTAGATTGTTATTTAGCCAATCCTATTATCCTGTTATTTCTTTATAAAAGTAATTATAGAGACTTTGGTCTGTAGACTGTAAGTATATGAAAATTAAAAATTGTTACAAAATAGATGGAAGCCAGAAAACGAAAATCTATGTTGGATTTAATTTTTATTTGTGTAAAACCAACTTAATTGTAATAATTTTCTACGTAGGTGTATTAAACAAAATTGACGATGTGTTATTACACAAAATATAATTTAATTCAATTAACTAAATACATACTAACAAGGAATGAAAATATATATAATAAATTCCAATTAATCATAATTAACATCGATCAACATAATATTAAACATTGAAAAATCAACGTTGCAACGATGCAAAATAAAATAAATAAAATTATAATGTAAATACCTTCAGAAATAAATAAATAAATCAAGAGCTACTACTTCAAGAATTTTATTTTTCAAGTGTACATAATGTCATAAACAGTAGGAAGAAAAACCCTCGTGTTAATAATACTTTTGTGCTGCCCATACAGGCTTGAAGATGTTGACATGCTGGCAGGAAACGTCGCCAAACAAAATAAATAGGAAATAACACTTTGTTTCCAATTTAAAAGAATATATACCCTCAATTATCGTGAAATACTTACTTACACGGATGTCAATTATGATGCTTGAAAACTCCTCCATCTACGCAAATGTTCATCGGAATAAATCTTTTAAGCCAGATACAAGTAGTGCTTATCAGTCCAGTTAGGTATCTCATAATTCCGGTATGGGTTATAAGTACGGGCGTACGTATAGCTACTTATCTATAGCACTGTTTTCTCAATTCAGATCTACACGATTCACATTTCGGCATTTTTACTTCAATAGTGGAGTGAGAGGTAAATTGAGTTATTGAATCTGTCAAAATATTTATATAAATTTATTGCGAAATCAAAAAATTTAGGTCACTGTTGCATTAAGTATACCGATTTTGTTTAGTCTAGGATATGAATAGTTTAAAAGATCAAAATTTTGATTTAGGTCACTATTCTAATAAAGGTACGATATATCTAAAATCTTTCGGAATAAAATTGTTGTCTTTTTTTATATGTATACGCGCATCTTAAGTAAATTTAAATAAAGATTGGATGGGCGTGCCAGTTGAAGGTGATGCATAGATCACGGAAAAGCAGCCACGAAGTTAGGCCAGTTAATTCCTCTCTATTGCCTAAGCAATACACTATACCACTCTTCCAATATTTTCTCTGATCAAGTAATAGTAGATTTAGGAAAGCTTAGACTATACAGTAAGAAATTAACTGGTTTCATTTTGAGGCTGGTTTCTTATAATCTGCGCATCTGAAGCTAAATTCAAGCATTTTACTGCTTTAGCATATTCATTCTTATGGTCTTCACTATTGCAGATGTCGCCGGTTCTAATGTCGCGCCGGTTAATTGTATTAATTGTTTTTTTTTTTCCGGTGTTATGATTATGGTTAGTGAAATTTGGCCTAACGGGGATGTTTATACAGAAAAAAATATTACTGATTGTTAAGTTAAGCTTTGTTGCATCTCGATTCAATCAGACGTATGCACATTACATAATCTGTAAAGCTGAAAGACACTCATTGCAACGCATTTGCACAGTGCGCATGTTATAATCAGCGTCCATATTGAAACAAGTCTAAAATATCAAACGCAATTCATCAGTCTCTTTGATATACCCATTATATGTTATATTATGTGTAATGCAGTCATTGCCTTACATAACAAAAGAGAAATTAAGTAAGGTTATTCGTACTTATATGTACGTAGACTAACAGAAAGGTTTCTTTCATTTATAGCAAAATACTTTATACGTGAAAGAAATGAGAATTTTCCAGTAGACTCAAATAAATAATTTTGAACCGTCTTGCCATTCGAAATAACTGTTTCTTTTGTTTTGAAGCAAAAAATATGCTTAAAAAGATTGTTGGTTTTTCTGAGGTTTACATTTTTTTTTTTTATTGTTACAGATGTCAGCTGGATCTCAGATACAGATGGCACCGCAGTCTACCGTCAACACTACACAACCCGTTCATAGCCAAGACTCCAATATGAGCACAGGTAGTTGATTATCTTTCTATTTCAAATATATCTTTATACAGTATAAATCTGACAGACTGGTTGATATGGTAGATCAAATAAGGCCGTAAGTTAGAGTTCGATTGTCAAACATTCTTAAATAAAATAAAAACGTCAGATTTTTTTAAAAAGTAAATACTTATTTCAACGGTTTTGGGGAAAATTTGTAAAAAGAAATACATCATAAAATGTGGATAATCAATTAATTAAACAGTTTCAAAGATGCCAACACCAAATTGAAGTCATTACTGCTCTTTTCTTTTTAATATTGATTGATAATATCCCGGATTGTTTTTGTCGTTGCATAGCCTCTACTCTTATGAGCAAATTCGTTCAGCTTGCCAAGAAAAAACGTAAATTGATTTTTCAATAGATCGTCAATTATGCCATACCAAATGTCAACAGTGAAATCAATGTTAGAAGAGGATTGATGTTCACTGTAACAGTTATTTATACTACCCCGCTACTGAAGATAATATATTTATTTTTGTGAATTGAGAAGTTCATCCATGAAATCTTGGTGTGTGATCTCGATATTAAGGTTTCTGAAATAATTTCAGCTAACATCCAATCCGTTATCGCGTTAGAAATATACAGCTCTTCAAAAATAGCAAAAAAAAAACGCAAATTACACTCTGCATAACATAAATAAAATACTATTTCCTCCTACATACTTAGATCAAAAAATTTGGGTAATTTTTTTTGGAAAAAAAATCACTCTTCTGATAATTTTTCGCATTGAAGTGGGAATAAATATACAGAAATTTAAGTAAAATTTCGAAATATTAGAAATTTCTCCATAACACATAATTCATCACCTCATAATGTTCTAAACATATAATAGCAAGGTTTTAGGGACACACAATTGCCGCAAATTCATACAGGAGCTTTACCAAAAAAATGTTAGTGTATAAAATTCCAAACGTTCTAGTAAGAAACAAATGTGAAATTTAATTAAGTAACGGTAGACCAACTCTGTGATGACAGTAACAACCTACATATATTGTTTTAATGTATGAAAACAGAAGCCTGTATTTTTTTTAATCTGTAAATGTCCTTGAAGTCTGGAAATAACAAAGTAATTGAAGTGTTTCGAGGAAAAAGGTAAACACGACAATTAATTAAAAAAAAATCTTAAAAAAATACAATGTCCTGGAAAGGTCCTGACGTTGATTTTTCATCATTAAGCACTGTAAATCCCTAAATGACAGTTTGATCTTATACATGGATAGATTTTTTTTTTGAAAAAAAAAACGCGCTTGAATGTAATATTTTTTATTTAGTTTAAACCATTAATATTTCTACAACATTTTCTCAGAAAAGCGTTGTCTCACATTATCTGGAATATTAAAATTGAAACTAAATATATACCTGCTAATACTTTTAATTACATCATATTTCAAGGACAGAAGACTAGTATATAGATTTCCAGAAACAAAGGTATAATATATAGAGTGTAAAGCAATGTCTTCCATAAGAATTTCTGCTTGGGCCTCTGCTGTACTATCGACTCAAAAAAAGATGACATGGGGAAAATAAGCCATCAGGAAACATAAAGAAAGATACATCTCCTTTAATCTACCAGCCATTGCGCGTGTGTAGATTCTAAGAATTATTTTGTTATTGAATTCTTCTGCGGAAACTGTAAAGCAAAACACTGCGAATGTAAATCTAGCTGAAAATATTGCGGCATCTTTGTCGCATAACATCAAGGGGATTATCTTTCGGAACGATTGTCGGTATATATACCTTTCCTTTGTTGTTTATTTTCACCATCGATTACTCGCAGGTGACTAGATGGCATAAAATATGGAAAAATATTATTTTTTATTAAAAATTATTTTAATAGTTATTAAAAAAAATAATTATTCTTTTTTAATGTTTTATTTATATCTGCTTTTTATGATCGGATGGATGAAGTACTTTTCTACCTTTCAAGTGACTTGAACCTACTTCCACAGTATGGCGCCTTATGGTACCCAATTTGGGAACATCCACTTATGGAAGGGATCCTTTTGTTTCAAAAACACGCTATAAGGGTGTTGTACAACTTTAAATAAAATACATCATTTAAAACCTACTTCACTAGTGAAGAAATACTAACATTATCTTCCATCGTCATTTTCAAGACTGCAGTGCAAAGTTCTATGTTATTTTATTCTATTCTATTTTTTTTAATTGTGAATAATGGGTTTAACTGCAACCGATTAGAAGTAACCTTAGAAGACCTTAGAGCAGCAAAGCAACAGCTCCATCTTCAGAAACGAAGCAACAAAACACTTATTATTGATATTCCAACGCTGGAATTTTTTATGTTGCTTCTTAAAATATAATACATTGATTAGCTATCAGTTGTTATTTATTTGGGCCAATGGAACGACTTTAGTTATCTCCCAGCACTCGTCAAGGAGTAAGGGAAAATCATGGAAAAACCTTACTCTGGGAGTAGAAGCTGGAAAGCAGCCCTAGGCCTTGTTAGTGATAGCCAGCAAATATTTTTTCTTTTTGGTTTTGGAAGAGGCAGCCTTCACTCACTTTCAATTGCGATAGTTGTGCAGTCTTCTTCTTCGCACATCCTCCCACAGCAGAAAGATGGACCAACCTAATGAACTGAAATGAATAGCCTGTAGTCCTTTGACCTATTCAAGACACACTTTGTTCAAGATACGGCGACAATTTTTTAACTGACATTTAGAAAATTATCAGGAAACGAAGCACAAATGTTGTAATTCCGTTTTAAAAAAAAATAATATTGTCAGAAGGTCGTTGTAAAAACGTCACTTGTATAACTAAAACATGGTTTTTAAGAGATTAATTGACAACCTTTATAACTTTCATAAAAAATGAAACATTGATTACGGTTTTCATAAAATCTTATTCACTTATTATTCTTGTGTGATTAGGCGGAAAAAATTTGCCAATGTTTTTCAAATTATGAGTAGTTGTATACAACCTTAGTCGTACGTATTGAACATCCTTCTGCTTGCCATTAATTTAATGTTTTGACATTATCTTTGGGCGAATTTCCATTGTTTATACAATCGTTTTTCTGTGCTATATTATTTTCACAATCATCATTTTCACGTTTCAGAGATATTAGCAGTCTCCTTCTAGGTACTTTAAATTTTTGCTTCTCTTCTACTATTATTTAATTATTCGTTATCTATAATCTGTATTAAGCTAATAGATTTATTTTTTATTCATTTTATATTGACTATTCTCCGAAAATCTGTATAGGATGTGAAGCATTGTATCTACATATATAGGTATAATTGATCATGCGATTGTATAACTATTTTTCCATTTAAATGTAAAACTTGTGGTATTATTTGTTATTTCAAGAAAAATTGATATACTATATTACATAATACGATGCATATATATTTATTTATGTATTTGCACACGCTATACATTTGTGAGAAAATTTTAAAATGGAATAACTTACAATTGATCCAGAATATTACTCCACCTCGGACTTATTTGAATTTAGTGACATCAACACTTAATTTAAGGTTTAACAATTAATGTAATTGTTTTCATGTGAATATACTGTTTACTGTATCAATTTTATGTGATCTTCAATATATATTTACTAAATATATCATGCACTAATTAGCATGTAAATTTAATAAGTGGATATTTAGTGCTTGTCTTGGTATTTCTAAAATACTACTTTTGGCTCTGCCCAAAGTGAAAATTTAAAGTTTAATAAAGGATTAATTTATTAAAATTTCAAACAAAAAATATTTATTTAATTTGATCATTTCGTGGAGTTCGTCACTGTTTATATTTGCTCTGATATTGAAGCTGTATAATTATCTCTGTAACCAATAATTAAACACTGTTGATGCTAATGTATGCGGAACTAAATTACAGATCCAATAGGGTTTCTTGGAATATTTTGGCCCAATCTGGCTTTGAAATTTTCAATATGAACAAACATTCACGTCATATATGTATGTCCTTTATTTGCACGGTCAAACACACTGAATGTTTTCACTTAGCACGTATTCTTTTCCTTTGCTTTGTACAAATATGTACTACTTTAATCGCACACAATTTAGGCTTACAAATTAAATTAAACGTTATGCGTAGTTTATGTGTTTATTGACGTAATTATTTGGCCAATAAGATACTATTATTAAAATATGCAGCGATTGGCAATCCTAGAAGAATACGGTTTAATTACAAACGATTGAAAGTAATAGCTACATAAAAAAATAGTTTTAGGAAAAATAGAAATTGTTTTTTTTTTTAGTATGCCTTTCATATTTGATTGACGTTATCATTTGTCATGAAGGGTTACTTATAATTTTTACAAAGATAGTATGCATTTTTAAAATATTTATTATGAGGTCCCTTCAAAATGATTAAGTAGAGGAAGATTAAGTAGAAAAATTATAATGTATTAACGTTCGCCTGATCTAAAATTAGATGAGATATGTATTTTAAAAATTCAACAAATTAAAAAAAAAATCAATGGTAATGACAAATTCTGAACTCTTTTACTAATGTACAGTCACCGAGATTAATATTTAGCACCATCAAAGTGCCGAGCCATTCGTTGGAGTGCTAAATAATAATGCCGGAGACTGTACCTACAATTTTAAGGTTACTTATAGAAAATTTTATTTTTCAAACAGTTAATAATAATTCGAGAAGCATTTATGATTGACTGACAAGAACGCTGTCAAAAAATTAGAACAACTGCAAAATGTTTCCATGCATTCACATAATAATTGCCTGTGTAAAGGTGCGTTAAGTCCTGCATAAACATGCGTTGAATCAAACCGAGAACTTGAAATTCTAAGGATTTAAATAGACCAAGTAGCAAATATTTGCAAGTTAAAAAAAAAATTAAATCTTTCTGGAACTTGATATTCTCGATTTGATCCAACGCAGATCTGGACGCACATTAAGAGCTGTAGATATATATATTTGTTTTTTTTTTTTTCCAAGGATATCGTCCTTTTTGTATTCCAAACTAACAGCTCTTAACAATTTATAGAAAAAGAACATTTCCAATTAGAAAAAGGAAATTGGACTACAACAATTACCTATAAAATATCTGGTATAGTTAATAGTATTAATATAATTTTTACGCAAAATAAGATTTTCCAGATTATATTTAATCTTATCTATTATACTTATTCATTTTATTTACTTTCAGTTTTGGTATTTTTTGTGTCTGGCTCTCCAATGAGTAAAAAGAAAATAATGGAAACGGTTATATGTTTTTCAAGAAGTATTTAACAGGGCTTAGTACTGTATTACGTTTTTAGAATAATATTATGTAAGCATATTACAATCGTGTTCATTAATTCCTGATTCGTATTTACATTTCAAAATAACAGCAATATTTTAAATGTACATGTGATTCCCCTAATTATAATAGTTGTCAAATTTCGTCCAAAGAGTTTTCAGTCAACGAAAATTTAGCAGAATAATCGGTTTCTGTCGCCCTGAATACCTTACTTGGAGCATCGGCTTTGATTGGCAGTTAACTGTCAAAATAACATGTTTATGCTAATTGAAAGGCTTGAATCAACCTTAGGTAACACGTTTCAAATCATATCAATTATGTATAGGTATCCTTAAAGGCTTTCTTCTTTTTCAGGTTCGTCTCACAGTGATAAAGAGGTGGACCCTAATACTCCAGAGAAAATACCCAGAACTCCGTCAGAAAGGAAAAGAAAACGGAAAGCAGACGATAGTGGAGGGGTGACCGGTAAAGGAGTCCGGACAACATCGACTGATAAAAAAATTAACGAATACTTTAGCAACAAACACACAGGCAATAGTCCCATAAGGCACGGAGGAGCAAAAAGTCCATCGCCGCAGCAACCATTTCACCAAATGGTGGGTAACACGATTGTTATAATTTACATAATTAAGTGCGATAGATTAATAGTAATTACTTTTCATTGTATGAAAATTAACAGTTTAAAGTCCTTTGTGAGATACTCAGATTACATTTTTTAATCGTTTGCGTGATTTGTACTTCCACTGTTCTTCTACATACTCATTTGTATGTGCTCAGATTGTAGCATACTTCATTTGCTATGACTCTATATAATATTTGGCTTCTAGTTAATCTATATCATATTCAATCAAAAAAAAAATGAAGCCATATTACTTTAGTACTAGGTAGATGTATCTATATTGTACTCACAAAAGCCGCCATATCCTTTGGCCTTTCTTCTACATTATCTTATTTTATTTTTTGTTAAACCACTGCAAAAGTCAAAGTATGATATCTCTTCAGAAGACGTTTTGTGTAGTGCAATCAGGTGATTGATGATTCAGAACTTGAACTCTAAATATCGAAGAAAAAATATTTCCCGTAATTGTTTAAAGTTTTTTATAATAGTATTATATAGATACTTCTCTTGATTTACTTTGTTCTTAATTAATATATAGTTATTAATGATGCAGAAAAATATCTAAGTACTGTAGTCATAATTTTCTCGAAAATAATCAAAAATAGAAGAATATAATGGATAAAAAGAGTTTTAAACAGATGAAATAATGTTTGACAGGGAGATACTTGCCGCAAAAGGTTCGTGATTCAAAAGAAAAGTTAAAAATATCTAAACAATGAAATAAGAAATCAATGTATGTGTGATTGTCTTAACTTTACGTGTGTTGTGATGAAGTCTTAAGACTTTAGTTAAAAGTATTATAAATTGTAATGTTATTGGCAAATTTCTCTATTTTACGTTAGTCTTGAATATATTATTAATATTGTTAACATTTTCGTGATGATTTATGTTAATTCCACGATTCTCTTACTAATTATAATATCGAGAAATTGCAGAATTGGTATCAGGTACTTATTCGAAAACTGCAGAGCTATGCACAAATTGTTACGCTACAAAAAAGGTTGGTACATCCTGGATGTTATCTATTAGCTATACTTTTTTTTTAAGAAAACCAAATAGTAGACTTAGAACTAATAGAAAAGTCAGTTAGATACTCTGCGTAGGCTTTCACGCTCGTAGTAGCTATTACTAATAACTTCTTACGGGTTTGGCTGTTCATGCTGACAACTTCTTCAGTATAACTGAACTGTCTAAGTTCAGTTATCCTGAAGAAACTGTCAGTATGAATAGCGAAACGACGAGCGAAAGTTTTGACCGACGGCGAAACCAGGAAGAAGTTATTAGTAAAAGTCAGTTAAATGCTTGGTATAAGAGATTTACGTTAACGGACGAGGTGTTACGTTGTTTAAGACACTATGACGTCACGAGCGAGTTAACAATTTGCTGCTTGTCAACATGTGAACAAATTATTAGGTTATGTAACTACTAAAATAATGCAAACGTAAAAACTTAATCTTAACTGTCAAAAATTGACAACAATAAGAAAACTGGTAAATATATTGGTAAAACATACAATTTCTACGGCAGTGTACCAACACTTTATCTTCAATTAATTATCAAAAATGCTTTATGATACTAAGGGCATGCCTTACGTTGACAGAAATTCCTAGTAATATAAATGACCTATACCTATTGTAATAAATTGACATTACTCGGAAGAAAAATTAGAGATATTTCAAAAACTTTATAGATAGACAGGTATTCGGTTTAACCTATAATGAACTAAATTCTTTGCTAATACAAAAAAATTGCAACCATTGGTTACTTATACAGCGTGTTTACATTTGTAAATTCCGTATATTTTCGATGCATTATTTAGTTAGATTAGAAATGGAGCCTGATAACGCCTGAATTTATCTTTTATTCGTCCAAATTCCCGTGCTAATGAATTAGAAAGCGTAGTAAAGTACATTCTTTTTACTAAATATAGGTAACGTTTCAATAAAATTAAAATTCCTCAGCCTTGTCAAATCTTGGAAATATTTTGTTGATTTTGTTAAAACTGTATTAATAGAAACAACGCCAATGCACGCAGTTGAAGTAAAATATAAAACACAAAAAGAAAACAGTGTTTTGCCGTCCGATTGAATCATTTTTTTACGGAGCTTACAATAAAAAACATCTGACATAGACCTGATTTTGGCGATTCGTTGGGACGGTTTCTTCTTTTAATTTTGCTGAGATTAAAAGGAAAGGAAATTTCCCTTGATTTTTGCGAAATGTAGAAAAAAGTCTGCTTCATCTTTAGTTCCTTTTTTGGAAATTTTTTCTACGTTTTACAACTCTTCCATGGTGTATTAGCTCATTGCATTATGTTCATAACTCATAGAAATATCAACACCAAAAAGGGTCAAATAATATTTTTTTAGGTTAAGATAATCATATACACTACCGTTCAAAAGTATTTGGGCATCCAGGGTTTTAGGAAAAATGATTAAAACCACAAATTAAAAAGCGAATACACTTTTTTATTAGCATTAACATACATAATTTCATGCCTGCCAGTAGAATTACATATTATATCTGTACTTGTGATTCGTCTATGTGACCTCCTTTAGTTTTGGTAACAGCAGCACACAATCGCGGCATTCTTGCAATTAGTTTTGCCAATGTATCAGGTGTTATCTGGGTCCATGCTTCTTGCAGCTTGTTCCACGTATCTAAACATCATTAGTAAAAGTATCCTTCACCGAAAAACAATTAGTGGAGCTTCTATAAACTTTTATTGCAATAATCCCCACAGTGGTAATCCGCTTATTACAGGTAATAAAATAATTTATACAATTTTTCTAAGCAGTATTTGTGTAAATTTATTGCTTAGTGCTTGAGAATGAACTAGTACTTTCAGTATTTTTCTAAAAATGTGTTACAAGCCAACAAAACGCTTCCAGAACTCATTATTTAACAATATCTGTAGCCGATTGTAGCCTTTCTGTTGCTACACGAAAAGTAGTTAAACAGTACTTGTATTTATTTTTAATCATTTTGTAAATTCCCTGTCGTTTGGTATGTATGTTCGTATGGTAAAATTTAATTTACCTATATAGATTCTTAAACTTATCATTTGCTGAGACTCAAGCAAGTCGGAGCCTTACAACAAATATTATGTATTTTTTTGGCAAATAAGTTAGCCGATATCGGTTATATACGCATGTAAGGACAATGCATCGAAAGAAAAGCATCGATACTTTGAATTTGCTATAAGCTTAGTTTTAAAAATATGCCGTTAATTATCGCTAATAGTAAACTATTTTTAAAGATAAATACGTAAATATATAAAAAATAAGTGTACTTCATTAAAATATATATACAGAGTTCAAATAAAATAAAAAAACTTTAATCTTTCAATTATAATGCCCTGATTAATTCTACTAAAATAATAAAAAAAAATATCTGAAATAGTACCACCTACCTTGGGCTAAGAAAACAATTCTTCTTCAGAAGAAACTGGAAGAAATAATAATTTCTTGAAAAGTTTACCAACAATAGCAACAATGTAAAAAGATTTAATGGCTTGTTTGTATAATATTGGAGATACTCTTTCACTTTTTTCCAATAACAGATATATGTATGACAGCATCAAATTTTAGTATGAATACTTGATTTGACAAATAAACTTAAATATTTGTTATGCATTTTTGAGTCACATTATTTATCTTTTCCTCTTTTTTTAAGCTTGTGGAAGTTGTCTTATTGTATCAACTATAGCCAACGGTAAAGCCTTAACTCGAATAAATGAATATCTAAGTGTATTAGGTGGATAATTCGGGTCAAGGTTATTTTAATCTAGTTGCGATTAATCTGCTTAAATTTTATACCGTGAATACCATAGAAAGTATTATATTACCACGTCAGCAATTAAGGATATTTTCGACGTATTTGCACATTAAAAAACATAAAGGCAATTTCTTTACGCGCTATGTGCTTCAGCAAATACCGTGATTACCTTTAATCAGATTGCAAATTATTTTGGACTCGTTCTGTACCTAATACCAATTTTCGTGTTGCACTATAAAAATAAAAAAAAAATCTATTGGCAAACAAAAGAAAATTACGACACCTATAGATAGATAAATCGTATAGTTGTGCATTACAAACGATTGGTAATGGTAATATGACCATGGACTTATTGATGCGAAACGCTTCGGCTTCACAAACAAACCGCCTATGAGCATTTAAAAATGAAGGTAGCAAAGTTTATTGCATGTTATTGGATTACACTCATACTTTATAATTCAATAATGTGTTGTCATTTCAAAAATATCCTTATTGTGGTATTGTCGCCAAAATAGTGATTCATTTTCCACCCTCACCACACAGATTTTACATATTGGAAACAAATGTACAACTTATTACTTAAAGAAACAACTAAAAGCACATCCTCAATTCTACTTTCAAAATTCTATTATAATAGTGTAAACAAAAAATATTTGAACTTTCAATATCTGGTCAGCATCCACTTTCTTAGAAACAGCTTTCTTTTTGATCCATTAATGTAAACAGGTCGACAAAAATGTATGATAGTATGCCGTGGTTGACTAATAATGTGTTTTAATACCAAATAGGTAGCTATGGAATTTCAAACTGTCAAACGTTTCAATTGTCAGTTATTGGCGATAGAAAGAAAGGAAAAACGCTTACTAATGCTGAAATATTTAGCATAAATTAATAGGGCAAGGATACCATATTATTTTGGGTTAACCTTTTGCGTAGACACTTTGGAAATCGTCCGATAGATCTAATTATGCTTACACCTATTCAGTGTTCAATGAGTAAAGATGCTTTAACTTTTTTCGTAAATACGTGCCTGAAGGCTAATTTTCGCAACATAATCTTGGTATACATTGAATAATGTTTTATTATGGCCCCTACGTCTCCTTAACATACACCAAACATACTACTCTGGAACAAACAAAACATGCAAAATAATGTTGTCTTCTATTGCTGTCCCAAGCGCTAGATTTAGACGTACTCCACCATTATTTTCGGCAAGATTAATTTTTAAGTTCTCAGATAACAATACTCCATTGAATCAATTAGAACATCGTCACTTATGTCCTGAACTATTTAAAAATAATATATATTAAAAAACGGACGTTCTTCAAAAGAATGAAGGACTTGGAAATATAATAAATTCTTTTCAATGTAAAAAAAATACCAAGAGGGTTTCAAAATACCGAAAAATACAGGCAATTATGCATTACCGATGAAAATGTCTAGTAGTTTTGAACATTTGCAGTAATCTTTAATTTATTTTCTTTTTTTTCTTATTTTCTTTATTGTTACAAATAAGATGCATAGAGCAGACTGCATATACGGGGTCTTACGCCCGCTCACATTCACTTAATGTGGGTAACATAGCAAAGAGAGCAGTTTATTAACATTTGCCTTTGGGTTATGTTTCTTATTTTTCTGTAAATGAGTAATTAACATTATTTAGCTTTATTTCCTTTTATCGTTTAGTTATTGTACGCACGTTAAGTGAATGTAAACCATATAATGTCAGGTATTACATTTTTATTACATATATTGTTAGTTACTTACGAAGCAAAAGTGCGTAAAAACACATTTCGCGAATAAGAGGCGAGTTTGTTCAGGGGCACGAATAGGCGAAATGTGTCACGCAGGAATTTTGTACAATGTTTTTTTGGTAGGAATAACAAATACTTCTAATGATTTATTACGATTAATTCTGCCTATTTAATATGCGCTTACCATCAACTATGTATATTATTACGTTGGACATCTTAGTTACCTTACTACTTTTCTAAATGTCAATGCATTTGGTTCCTTGGATAAATATAAATTTTGCTTTACGCACTGGTGCGTGAATGCTCATTTACGGTTTTAAGTGCCTGAAATTACCTATTATTACAATATTCACTGTTCTATTAATAAAAAGAATGTATAACTATTATAAGCAAGTTTCACGATATTTTGACATTGTGAAACCGACTCTGTACGTTTAATACGTACTTTATAACCTCATTCATAGCTTTGTAACTGGGTTAATGTCTCAATTTTTTTTCAAATTATTGGCTTTTTGTCACAATATATTCCAAATTGTTGACATTGATAATTCACAATAGAAAATCTTTAGTGTACGCTTTTTTATGAATACGAGTGTACAAAAAGCATTTATAGGAACGGTAATATTAAACTGCCAAAATACCAATATTTTAGTGTGTTCCTTTTAAAAGTTATTTACAGTTTATAAATTACAATAATTAATATATTATTTTAATTAATACCTTTTTTTGTTGAAATTACTAATAATAACTGGGGAAAATTTTGGATACATGGGAAGTTGTGCTAACTTGTGTTACTGAAATTTGAGCCTTCTTTTTGTAGTCATACAGTTTATTATCAATTTGATTAACGGCTTTCCTCAAAAACTAATTAAAAAAATATAAAAACGCGATTAACAAATATGATTTTTCCTAAATTTTACAGTTTTCCTAAAATCTGCCTAAAGAGGATTTTGAATGTCACAAAACCAATTTTTTCTTCAGGTTCGTTGCACGCACAAAATTGAACATTTTCAAATTTACTCTGATCTCCAATAATAAACGAAGCTTCTTTGGTGAGGGTCGAAAATGAATTAGATTCTTACCCCATTATGCGTATAGTATTAAATAATTTAATATTTCAGTCACTATTACCTGCTTAACGTATTTTTATTACTAGTTAATATGTACACCTGATTATTTGTTTTACATCAAGTAATGTTATTTTAATTAAGTCTTTTTCTGTTATTAAGAGTTTGCAATTTGCAGTACCCGCCTTCTCCACAACAGGTGGGGATGACTTCCCCCCAAGTTCCGGTGAATGCTGTCCCTTTCGATTTTTACAAGACACAACCCCCAAGATTGGCCCATCCTGCCATGGTTAGCAAGCAAGTACAGGTAATAATGTTATTACTATCTTTTGTTAAATGCTAGTGATGAGTCTTAACTAAAAATAATATCTCACATGTACTCACTTTAGAGTTAAAAATTATTTCATAAAATATTATGATAGAAGTATTAGGTATATTAAATTTCTCAAAAGAGAATGCAAGTAGGTGTATGTGTGGAACGATAATAACCCAAATTTGACACAATCATTAACAATTTTAAATGTGGATTTTATATGATTTTCTAATATTTATTTTATAAATTGTATTTGTTTTTATTGGGTTATAGGTCCAATTAAAATTACTGAATCGTTCTTATATACTTACTTACTTCTCTCTGTTTGAATAGCTATACATGTTTCTTTCTGGTTGATTTGTTGTTTAGAAAATTCTACAGGTAGTTGTTTGATGCGTGACTGAAGAATAATAAAGTTTATTATACTTTAGTCTTGAATTTAAAGTACGTTTTTAAATATAATTGCATTAATTATCTGCCAGAAGTAAGCTGTAATTTTAGATGGTTACAATTTGAACATGCAGTATTATTTGAATTAAGCGCCTTTATTGGATAGGAACTTCAGCATTTAAATACTTGTCACGTGTCCAAAATTTGTTTCCGTTAGTTGCCATGTTGTTCACGTAAGTTAAAGGTGAAGCGTGTGTGGCGATATGTATATCTCAAATTTCAATAGTTTCTTAGAGAGTAAAAGCATTTTTACCAGTATACCTATATTACACTTCAAAGGGAAAATCACTTGCAAATTTAAATTTATATTTGGATAATGTTTATACACATTATCTGGGAATACTTTTCGAGGTTATGTAATTTACCACGTGTGCCTCACATAAGATATTTTTAAGAAATAGTACAATGTCGAAGTGCGTTATATATATCCCAGGTAATATTCAAGTTTATCTATCGCAGTAAATAATAATATACATAAATGATGATTTACACAATATCTGATTTTTGAGTTGATTAATACAACATGCACTACCAACTGATTACTTGTTGCTTGTACATACTTCGTCTCCATACTTTTATTTTTTAATAATTAAATATGTGTAATTGTATTCCAGACTGAATTAACTTGTCAAAGGATACAGGAGTTTGAAACTCAAGCATCTTCGGATTTAGAGGCCCGTAATAATAAAATAGAGGAACTTACGCGGCAGAATGAGGAGTTGAGGCACCAAATGTCGGCACAGCAGAAAACAATAGATCAGCACAAGCAACATATAAATAAGTGCATTGAAGTAGTGAAAAAATTGCTCAAAGAGAAGAGTTCAATTGAGAAGAAAGAAGCTAGACAGAAATGCATGCAGAACAGACTTAGGCTAGGGCAATTTGTGACGCAGAGGGTGGGTGCCACCTTTCAAGAGAATTGGACTGATGGACACGCTTTTCAGGAATTGGCAAGGTAATATTTTAATAATTTGTTTAAATATATCTAATAACATATATATATAATATATATATGATGAAACATCTCCGTATGATGTATTTGATTACAATTAACTCATGCACTACCAACTGATTTGTATTTTAATGAATATATGAATGTTTTTAAATCTATCCCTTATTATCAATTAATTCAATATTTACTTCTAGGCGGCAAGAAGAAATCACGGCAGAACGGGAAGAAATTGATAGGCAGAAAAAATTATTACTTAAAAGAAGGCCAACGAGTGAGGGCGGAAGAAAACGAAATTCATCTGCTTCATCACTACATAATGGCACTGATTCAACGTTCCTCAAACCCGACTCTGTACCAGGTTCCTTCTCCATACAGGAGTATTATGAGGCTGATGAAATTTTAAAGGTATTTTTGTGTAATATACTTATTATTGGGTTAAAAAACAATACCTTGTATGTTCATACACTGGTCCTGTAATTTGTAGAGTTTGTGGGTTCTTATTTATATCTTTTATAATGATGAAGGAATTTGATGTTAGGTAACATAATGAATTACTGTGCAATTTTATTTTAGTATGTGTAAACAACGTTATGCTAAAATTATTTCCCCGCATAAAAATATAGAATTTTACAGAACACTATTACTGGTATAACCAAGTTTAATTAAAGCTTGAATTGAAAGCTTTTGAACAGGGTATACATGTTTTTCATTATTTACATGATAAATCAAATGGGCAATAAAGCATGTGTTTTCTATAGCCATGAATCAGTCAAAATTTTGACACAAATTCCTTGACATACCTGCAATGCTTATGAACTATATTCAAAGTGAAAACAAATTTATTCTTGCAAACAAATCTACTTTATGTTTTTAAAAACACGAATCACTCATTCACAATATTTTACATCACAATTCTAATTTCTTTTTTTACCCATCTAATCATCATAGATCATCAATCGTTTCAACAGTTGTTGTATGATGAAGATGATGTTGGAGTTTCCGTTGCATTGGCTTTGTGAGTTAATCCGTAAGATAAACTTACAAAAAAATCATTGTCAATTCGAAAATATGGTTTTAAATAAATTTATATGTCTTGTCGAACATCAATAGTTTTAAAAGGACAACTATGTAGTAAATGCGGAATAAACTCGCAATTTTGAGAAAAGCTTTATGTGAAAAGCAATAAACGATAATACAGAATGACAAACAGGGGGAAAAAATAACATGCAAAATGTATGAACCTAATAAATAAACATGTGTTAATTTTGTGGAAATATTGAGTTACACCTCGTCGAAAGTAGTATAAGCAAAGATTAGGAAAAATATAAAATGCGACACTAGAAAAGGACACTGCAGTTTAAAAGTGAGATGCAAATATTCCAAATTAAGGGCTGACTACGTGTGCAAGCAAGCATACTACACCTACTTGGCAAAATTTAAATTTCCCACAATTATTCTTAGTAACTTCAACATTGAAACACGAAATTACCAATGGTTTTGTATTAGATTACTAGTTATTTTGATGTCTTTCTGTTGAAATTACTAAAAATAATTGTGGAAAATTTAAATTTTGCCAAGTGGGCATCTACGGCATAACCCATGGATGTAGTGTAAGTACCATAACCTAGAATGAAGGCGTCACAAACAAAACGCACTGAAAAGGTCGTGTTTTACTTGAAACTTTTTACATATGGACAGGTTCCTAAGTAATTGAGATAATTTTTTAATTAAAATTAATGCCTCTATCGCAATTTAAACGGAGATATAGAAGTAGAACGAGTAAACGTCATTCTTAAGCATTAAATGCTTAAATGTTCGTGCCTGTTCGACTGAAAAAATAGTTATTTCTTACAAAGCTTATATAACAGCCACGAAAACACTCTATTTGGAAAACTTAAAACACCATGAATTAAATATATTGTTTAATTTCTAACCCTAATATATGTTTTGATATTATATAGATGACTTTTTTCGACAAATGTATTTTTTTATTACATTTTACTTTGATAGATGTTATATTCTGCTCTCTCACACCTAACATAATATGCTGAAATTGCATCCACTTGTTTGTATTTGTTTTTCCACCAAAATATCTCTTGCATCTCCAGTTAAGCAAATTCTAATTTTCCGTAATTTCCTTCTAAATTTTTTAATGGTTTCTCCAGAAAACATCATTGAAAACGTTTTAACGATATTAAAACCATTTTGTAGTCATATTGAAATATGCAATAATTGTTCTGTTAATTTTTTTCGCGTTACTGCAATCCAGTTTAAAGGCACGATGCCGCCAAAACTTTGAACGAAAAATCAAAGGCTCCTACACATGTCACATCTTATACTGTTTCCTAATTTTTGGTATAACTTCGAAATAATATTTCTCGATCAGTCGACATTTTAAATGATGAACATATAAGCAAAAATCTTTATTACATGTTATTTCAAATTTAAATAACATGTAATAAAGATTTTTGCTTACATGTTGTTTTATTCTTAATAAAACGGTTATGAATTTGATTGTTGAAATATGTAATGCAATTTTTCATCGCAATAAGCTTCAAAGATCTTTCTTTCCTTACAGTTAAGGCAAAGTGCGCTGAAAAAAGAAGACGCGGACTTACAATTGGAAATGGAAAAATTAGAAAGGGAGCGAAACTTACACATTAGAGAACTGAAACGTATCCATAACGAAGACCAGTCGAGATTTAATAATCATCCAGTGCTTAACGATAGGTACTTGTTATTAATGCTGCTGGGAAAAGGCGGTTTCAGTGAGGTCCACAAGGCATTTGACTTGAAAGAACAACGTTACGTCGCTTGTAAGGTTCATCAGTTAAATAAGGACTGGAAGGAGGATAAGAAAGCCAATTATATTAAGTAATATTAAATTGCTTATTGTTAATAATTATTTGAAAATGATTAACATTTGTTCTTGTTGTTTTAGGCATGCTTTAAGAGAGTATAATATACATAAAGCGTTAGATCACCCTAGAGTAGTTAAATTATATGACGTTTTCGAAATAGACGCCAATTCATTCTGTACAGTTTTGGAATACTGTGATGGACATGATCTGGATTTTTATTTAAAGCAGGTATGTATATCGATGTTCCGTAGAAAATATAGCTAATTATTAATCAGCATTAAGTGACGAATAAGCAGAAAGTGAACTCCCTCTCAATTTATTCCTGCATTTACACTTACTATTAAATTTGGGAGGTTTCATAAAAGTATAATAAATAAAATTCTTACTTTTTTGTAAAAAAAAAAAACACTTTAAAATTTTAAGGACTGCTGGTTTTCCTTATAAATGCAAATATGATGATAAAATATGTTCCTTGAAGCTGATGAGAGTGAACAAATTTGTTTCAAGACGGGACTGAATTCAATCGTTGCGAGTTCCTTCATTTATGTATCTTCACTTTCATTCACTATCAATAAAATATTTGTTGCAGCACAAGACAATACCAGAAAGGGAAGCTAGATCAATCGTTATGCAAGTGGTATCGGCGTTAAAGTACCTGAATGAAATCAAACCGCCAGTGATCCATTATGATCTGAAACCGGGCAATATACTTCTGACGGAAGGAAACGTTTGCGGCGAAATTAAGATCACCGATTTCGGTTTGAGCAAAGTAATGGACGAGGAAAACTACAATCCCGACCATGGAATGGACCTGACATCACAAGGAGCTGGCACCTATTGGTAAGTGTTATTATATGCGAATTAATTGACTTTGAGTACGGATTTTTCACGTAATATTAAAGGGATCACTACATGTTTTAGGCGAAAAAAAAACTGATAATTTTTTTATATTTGATTCAGAAAATAAGAATCTTTTGCGCATCTTTTGATCTTACCAATTTCTAATACTCAAAAGCGGTTCATGTCCATTTTTAAAAACTGAAAAATCAATCAATTTCGTTAAAAGCCAGCAGAAATGAAATTGCCACGGGTTTAGAAACTACAAATATTTTAACAAAATACTTAAATAGACCTTATATATGTTTTAAAATTCCCCACTTGACTTTGTCCGCCATCAATTTTTGTTTATATCCACAATCACAGTACGTATAAAGGACGTAATCATCTTGCTGTCGCTACTGTCTGCAAGTGTCTTCTCACGCATCCTATGTAAAGCGCTAAAAATGTTTCATGTCATACTAAATTCCCGTAGGAAAGGAAATATCGCAATTACGAGTCGTTTTTGAAACTCGTTTATCTGATCTTGCTTAGGTATCGAAGTGTTCTCCCTCTTATTCCTGGGAAAACCTTTTGCTAAGAATCTTTTTCTAAGAATTCTATATAAAATATCAACAATTAGCAGGAGAGACAAAGAGAGCCGCAGAAATACTAAACAAAGGACAGCGACGCGCTATTGCGCCAAGGAATAGTGCCCTTTTACCTTGCTTTTTAGTTTCTCAGCCTATCACGGATAATGTTTAGTGTGTTGCTAACAACACAACGTCGTCCGCATACGCCAGAGTCCCTGTTCTGTTTATCTTGCTGTTCCAAATAATTTTTACTGTAGAATATTATACAAGGTTGTCGACAATCTCAAGCCTTCCTCAACGGCAGATGGTTTCGATAATCTATTAGTAATTCTTACTTTACTAGAGGAATTCTGTAGTGTCATTCTCAATCTTACCAGTCTTTTCAAAAATAACTGAAAAAAATATATTAAAACGACTATTATCTTTCATAGAAAAATTTCAAAGTCGCCCGTACTGTGGAATACCGGGTACCACAGGGCAGCATACTGGGCCCTGTTCTTTTTTTTTATTATTATATATAAATGAGCTACCCGCATCAATGCCTTTTTGCATACCACCTTCCTGCTAAATATCGTGAAAAACGAATGTGCCACTGCGGTCGCCGTCGCTGATCAGTGGTTCACTGCAAACAAATTACGTTTGAACATCGATAAAACTAGCGCCGTAAAATTTTCCACAAATAAAGTTAAATTTGAACAAACAAAATTACTGGGTGTCACGGTCGATTTACGCCATACGAACGGTAAAGAAACACAGTTGATCTGGAAGGAGCAATTACCACGTGTTATGCCATGTTTCAAAACACTATTACTTACGGAATACTGGTGTGGGGCACAGTGGCGAACATCGACATATTGTCTGTGCAGCAAAAGCGAGCGATACGTGTGATTGTCAAAATTAATAATACAGAATTTTGCAAGCCCTATTTTCATCATTTTAAAATTTTAACTTTACCGTCTTTAGTGATCTGTCATAATTTAGTCCATGTTAATGTCAATTACGGAAACTTCGGTCATAATTACAACTTTCATAACTACAATACAAGAAAGGCACAGAATCTCTCGAGCAATATGCATATCAGCCATAAACTGTGTAATAGATTACCATCCTCGGTACGTGAACTTTCACTGTCAAAATTTAAATCTCTTAAAAGACCATTTGTTGGGACAGTGCTACTATCATTTGGATGACAAAAATGTAACGTGTAACTACTTTAATTTTGTGTATATGACATTATCTTTGTAGTTATGTCAAAAGATGAATATTTTATTATTATTCATTTTGACTAGCCTTATTAGTTTCAATGGTATCCCTATGTTTTCCATTGCCTCGTATAACTTTTTCCTACAGACTAAATCGTAAGCTCTCTTGAAATCCACGAGCACCACATACATATTTATTTTGTCAACGTCTTTATTTCTTTGAAGGTAAATATTTGTTCTATAGTTAATCTTCCTCTTCGAAAACCTCCCTGGTTTTCTCCGATTTTCTGTCCGATGTGTTCTTATACTCTGTTTCTAATTATAGTAGCTAGTATTTTGTGCGTTGTATCCAACAATGACACCCTCTATAATTGTTGCACTCGATCATGTCTCCTTTCTTATGTAATGGTATAATTATTGAATGAATGAATTATTGAAACTTATACCATAATTATACACAATTTTAAAGTATTTCTTTGTTGTAGATGTATCATATTTGTTCCCTTTATATTAATTTTATTCTTTTTTATATTTTGACTTTGTGATCTTTTTCACAAAAAAAACCAACTTCTCTACATAGTACAATTTTGGCATGATGATGTGTACAACACGAAATCGATTGCTTGATTTAATAAAAACAATTTGTGAGATAATAAACCTCACTTGATTTATTTTTCCATATCATCCAATTTTTAACTCAAATTTCGTATATATACTTTTTTTTTCAAATTACATGATTAATTTTTGATAGAAGGTGTCTTAATGTTCATTTGTGATTTAATCTATTTTTTTATTTCAGGTACTTGCCGCCAGAATGTTTTGTTGTTGGCAAAAATCCCCCAAAAATATCATCAAAGTGGATGTATGGAGTGTGGGTGTAATATTTTATCAGTGTCTATATGGAAAGAAACCATTCGGACATAATCAATCACAAGCAACAATTCTGGAAGAAAATACGATCTTAAAGGCAACAGAAGTTCAATTTGCAAATAAACCTGCTGTAACTAATGAAGCCAAAGTATGTATTCAGTTTTTCTTGTTTTTTTTTTCTCTCTCTTGATGTATATGAAGGGGTAAAAAGCAAAGTGGAGAAATTGATACTACTAAACAATCTTTGCACATAATTTACATGTAAGAATGTACGCTCTTGCTTCTCACCCCTTCATATACATTTCATACAAAGTAAAATGTGAATTTATGGTTGTAATGATGATATAAAAACCGAAGCATGACATTAGATGATTATTCATAAACATGCACTACCAACTGAAATCATAAAATTCATACGAACTTTTCTTTACAGTTTAATTTTTACGTTTTAATAATAATATTTTGTTTTCCAGTCTTTCATTCGTAGCTGCTTAGCGTACCGTAAAGAGGACAGGATAGATGTGCTGTCACTGGCGAAACACGAATACCTTCAACCTCCCATGCCCAAGCACTCGAGAGTAACGTCGAGCGCCCAGCAACAGCAGCAGCAGCAACAACAGCAACAACAAGGTCAACATAGTAATCCCCAGCCAGGAACATTTTCGACCGGGCTGTTTGGGGCTATGAACGCTTCCTCATCGTCTTAGTGCAGTGCTGTGTTTAAGTTATTTAAGAATCGTATATATATAAATAAAAGTAATCAATTATAATCTGTAATATGAAAGCGATGAACAAGACTACACCTGAACAATTATGTGCAAAGGACCTCTTAAAATATTTAATGAAACGAACTTTAAATAAAGTATAAGATGTTTCCCGATGAAAAGATTGTGAACAAAAATACACTTAGGCAAAGCAATATATTGAAAGCCTTGCCCTTACATAAAATTCTCTCTTTATCTATCTCTTATCGCTTGCTGCTTCCTTTTCTAAAAAAAAAAAGCAGTGTTACGGAAATACACGTTTTATTTCTATCTTGATTCGAAATGTGATGACGGATGTTTTGTGCGTGCGGGGACATATACTAAACAAAGGTAACAAAGTAAATCCGAAATACGGTGGAAATTAAAGGTTGTCTGAAACAACTGTGGAGTCAACAAAAGTGCAAACTGATATCATAGTCTCTTGTATGTTTCCTTTTTTTATATATATGAATATACGCATATATATATAATGATAGTATATATAGATATCTATAAGTTATTATTTTATGAAGTGACCTTGCTTTGTATCATAGTGTGTATTTGGTTTGCTACAGATTCTTTGTCCTTTAATTTATCTCTACTTCTAATTGAGATCATCGACATTGCTGTTGCGAAAAAAATGAAATTCGAGAAAAAAATCATGTAATGAAAATTTGTACAGATATTTGTCCATCTCTGTCTCCCTTACGGAAGAAATACGCTTATTGAATTTTGTTGTTGAATTGAGATTAAATAAAAACGATTATTTACTCAAAACGTAAAAAAAAACTCCTGTACTGTGTGCAAGTATTTTTCATTGTGCAGCTCCTTGAGACATTTTTTTTTTCATCGTCTTTTCCACCAAAATACAGGGTTCGTTAGAAAGAAAACAGTTTTAAGGCTAATTGATGAGGAAATGATGGTCTTTTGTCGAAAATTCAACATGAAAAACTCAAAAATATTAATGTAGTTGAAGGCATAGGTGTTGCTTAAAAAATTAGTTGCTGAAAATTTGAATATTGCCGCGCGGAGGAGGTACAGATTCGGAAGTTTGCTTCGATTGCTAGTTTTGCAAATTATAAATTGAACTAGTAATTCTTACTACCTCCTATAATGATTTTACATTGAAAATAAATGCATTACATCATTTGAGAGAGTTAAATTATTAGATCTTGAATAATACGGCTAACTTCCTAGAAATCACGGTTTAGGCAAGCTTTCGCATCTGTATTACACTATATGATAATATTGTAAAGTTCTTCATTTCAGCCGTTTAATCGTAACCCTTAATACGTTCATATTTAGCGATGTGACATGTTAGAACTAAATGCGTCAAACATGTCATCTCTGTCAACCAATGTATTCAATTTATTTAGGATTTTTGTTCAACTAAAACTATGAGAAAGCATAGTTCTGCTAATATGCATTTGATTCTCGATAGTTTTTAAATTTTGACAACATTGACAAATTTATTGTTCATGTAAAGCACTGATCAGACGAGCAAAAAATATCCCAATCGATTCGAGGCTGACCGAGCAAGAGTGGAAATATTGGTACCTAGTAATGGAATCGATCCAATATCTCCTCTCTCGCTCGGTTAGGCTCGCATCGTTCGGATATTATTTTCTTCAAGTGTACAATATTCTAGACAAAGTTTTTAAATGCGTGCGATTACATGGACCAGCGTATCAGAAAAGGGTGAATGGTATCAGATCTTAATTTATTAATGCTCACTTACTCGAATGGCTGAAACGGATAACTTTAACACCGTGTAACTCTTAAAGCGGAAATGGATAATAAATAAAAATATATATAATGGATTACCCCATATGGTAAAATTGTGTCAGTATTTTTTTGACGGATCCTGTATATATAAGAAATTCGAGTAATATTGTTGATATAATTATTTTAATCTAAAAAAAAAAACACAAGCCCAACCTAAATTAACCACGTTTTGATATAATTATAACAATAGTTTATTCCTATTACTTTGTTATTCCTTTATTTATGAAAAGTACTTTTTATTTTATAGCGTGTGTAAATACATAGTCTATATTAGAAATTCGATTTTGCTGAAAGAAATGTATTATAAATATTATTAATTACGATCAAAAACTTATAAAAAAATGTACCATTGACTGTTATTAAAGCGAATGTTAAGAAAGGGAAATCTTGAAACGAAAAGGAACCTCAGTTTGTGGATACGCCTAAGTAGATGTAAGTTATTTTATTTTGTATATAAACATTTATTAGTCATTAATTTCATCATCAAATTGAGGTTGTTGTTTTCTCCGTATGATAATAAAAGAATGATTGTTGAAATGTCTCAATATATTACAATCCTCCTAAGAGAAAAAAAAGGAATTCATGGTTTATTGTCGAGCTCGTTAATAAAATAAGGTGACATTTGTATTGTATGTTGGTTGAACAACATGTTAATAACCATAAATTATTATATAGATTAATGCCATTAAAATGTCCCTTTATGTGATTAACGTAGTTAGACCTGTCAGTAAATATATAATCATGTACTGCTGCAATAAGAGTGGATGCCAAACGTCAAACTTAAACTATAAAAACTCGCAAATAAATACATGTTACTTATTTATACTGTGCTGTTTGTGTGGGTGATGCGCCACGGACATTGTGATAAGAATAGTTAAGAAGTCATGTCTAGGAAAAAAAAAACGAAATGTATCGTTATTTTATTGTTTATTGTACTTGTATCTATACTTTTATTTTATACAGTCGTTCACTTTTTTTCTTTGGTAATATCTACCGTTGTAAATACAATGTGTATTGGTAAAGTACACAGTAAAAGTTTGAAAATCATTTTTTATTTATTTCGAAATATATTAGAATTATTAACAGTTGCTATCTGGTTTGATGAACTTTCCTCTTATCTATTCGACATTATTCCCCTTCCAAATGAAGTTAAAATAAGTGATTACCATATACCAAATATTTTATGAGCGGTAAGTAAATAATAAATTGTAAATTTACTGAAAAATTACATCTGAGGATTTAGTTAGTATTGTAGGAGTTTGTAGTAGCTCTTAATTTATCATGATATGTATGTGTACTTAACTGTATCGATGTTTGGATTTATAGAAGATTGTTCTTGCTATTTATCTCCTAAATAGAGCCCATCTCTAACATTTCACAGCTGATTTCTTGAATGATTTGATCTAGAGTGTTTTAGACTTTGAAAATATTTTTATTACTACTTAAATAATTTAAAATCATTTTTCTTTAATTTATTTTTTATTTAATTTTAAAGAATACCAAGTTATAGAAAAGCCAGATTATTTTGTGTAATCCACAGTCTGAAAATTACTGGAGTATTCGTATAACATGAGCATTACAAATGCAACAATAAAAATGTATGTGACATAAATATATTGCATGGAATGGAAATTGCTAGCTATATCAAGAGATGCAAATTTATTGATCAAACTGAAAACGCTTGTAGTTATTGAAAGGTAATAATTGATTAATTTTTTTTTAATTTGATTTAATTAAAATGACATTTCAGGTTATTTTGTTTTTTTTCGGTTTATTTATGTCTAGTGCTCGACAACGTACAAATTACCGCCAATTGAACCAATTCGATGGAGGTTAAGAATAATTGCAAATCACCTTAATCGAAACTAATTCACCTTCATGCGTTATCAGTGAAGGAGGACCAGGAACGTCGCTGAAGAGGAACCAGGGACCGAAGAAGAACCAATGAATGATATTTATAATGTAATCCATTGGTTGGACTGAGGGCGCACTAAAGGTTTCAGTTTTTGGGTCTAGCGCACGTCAACACTCGCTGGATGCTGATCGCACTCCCAATGGAATACACATTTAAAGATAAGTTCATGTTGAAAACGGGGCTAGCAAATATTGGAGTTTATATTATGAAATAAACAATTACGAAAAAGTATTTTGTGAAATGTAAGTTCCATAGTTTCTTGGAATTTTTAAGCAGAATATTCAATTATAATTTATTTTTTTGATTTATTATGTTCTACAAATATATTTATTTCACCTGCATTAGAGAATGATGATTCAACAGATAAGTCGGCCAATGTGTGTACTCCGTGCGCCTCAGTACAGTTACCAAAACCAAGGAACACCTAGGCACGCAAGAACGGACAGCTAGCAAATTTTAACTGCACGGAATCGCCACCTTTTCGAGGTTTGTTCTAACCAATAGGAAGCCAAGCTCGGTTCTTGTCTTGACCACATTTTGACATACCTGTGTCTATACTGTATCTTGACCAACGAACTATATAAAACACTGGAACGCGCTTTCGGGTGCGTACAGTTACTGAAAAATAGTCTGGTGTTCGCCACCTTTGAATGTGGAAAATTGACGTCTAGATTGTCAAAAGGAATAAATGTCATCTTTTTACATACTAAGGTTTTGAATTAGAATCATCATATCTTGACGAAGGAAACATGCGTCAATTCAAATTGCAAGTTTTGCGCTAGAAGATAGCAGTTCTGGTATGTTCATATACCCTGTTTGACATTTTTCACATTATTCTGTAATACTACTGAATGATAAAATGAAGCATTCCATTTAAAACAGGAAATAACAGATGTGAAAAGCGACATTCCGTATAAATGCAGTCCTGCCGTTGGGATTTTGCCACATTTAAAAATGGCGTGTGTAAGTGTTATATATATAGTTCGTTGGTCTTGACTGTCATTTGACAGTTTTCCAGGTTTTTATAACCTATAAACGTATATTCAAGCGAGTAACTGCTGTGACAAAAGAACATGTCAACTTAACAGGTTGAAAATTTTGAATGTGCGTGCGCAATCGCCATCTTTTTGTGGTTCTAGGTTCTAGCCAATAGCAGTTAATTAGGGCACAAAATATTTTCTCTTCTGAGATCAAAGGTGCTTGTCGAGATGTTCCTTGCTAAAACGTATTTACTAGCTGTCAGGTTGACATGTTGCTTGTCACAGCTGTTAACTAGCATAATTGTTCGTTCATACGTAGGGTTGCCATATTTTCAAAAGCAAAAATACGGACGGTACACCATATCAATTAACATTTCCGTGAAATGTTCTTCAACATTCACTTGAGAGATATTGTTTAATTATTAATGTTATTATATAAAAATATAGATATATATCTCTTCAGACGTGATGCTACTGGAAATGCAATGTTAACGCACATCATACGAAAGTTTGAATGTTAAAATAACTATAAAATGACAAAAGTACGACAAATTGGAAACTAGAAAAAAAAAAAATACGGACGCCTTGCAGAAATACGTCCAAACTACGGACAGTTTATAATCTACGGACAAAGCTTACAAAATACGGACTGTCCGTAGAAAATACGGACGTATGGCAACCCTATTCATAGGTTATAAATGCCTCGAAAGCTGTCAAGTGATTATCAAGAACTCTTAACAAGTCGATCTTTGAGCTATTAGCTAGCTAGAATGGACTCGGAAAAGGTGGCGGCTCTGTGTAATCAAAATTGACTAACTGTCCATTCTTGGCATAGATCTTGGTTACATGTTCCTTGCAGAGATGTACACAAATCTACGTTGCTCGTTGGTATGCATTGAGAACGCTTGCTATGCATGTGATTTGTGCGCTAGTTTCCTATTCGGGTGTTCGACCCATCAACATGCATATTTAAAAGTAATATTTACGTCTTTTTTTCTTTATCTAATTCGGATAGATGTGAACTGTGAAGTATAGGGTAAATAACAACTCATCAACTGTTGGTAAATTGTCGGATTGTGCTTTATTTTTGACTCGGCACGGATTATTGTTTTTACAATGTAAAAATTCCTTCTACTGGAAACATCTCAACAACGAACTCAAGACTAAAAAATTGCGCGCGCACATCCAAATGTCAACGTCTTGCCATGGCCACCTAGATCTGCAGACCTCTTACTTGTCGAACACATGGAGTTGGTTGGAAAATTATGGGACGAATACTGGAAGCTCACTGCTATTAATTGCAGATTTCCTGGGACATCATAACCCAAGAGGGCATCAACCACTCACTGGAATTAATGCCACGAAGAGTAAGGGAGTGGTACAACACGTTTATTAAAAGAAAAAGCTATGTTGTTCAATTTTTTGTCATTCTTTCCTTGAAATTTTAATTATTT